>JASDQU010736190.1:28595-126108 GCA_032191745.1 Picea mariana
ATACTTACCTTTATCATCATCATTTAAAAACAAAGCAAGCATGACATTACCATTATTTTAAAACTTCCTGATGTATGAATCCTCCAACCATTCTGCAATATGGTCGTGATATGAGTCATAATGGCATGTAAGAGTGTATGTAAGTTTGGAAAACTTGTCAATATTATGGGGACCTGACATAACCATCTGCCAAAGCCGAAATGCCCCATCCTCCTGACAATTCTCCAAGTGTTCATCAATTTCTTCACATGGAAGATCTAAAAAAATCATTTGATGCTTTCTTCCTAGATATTTAGGTAGAAACAAAGCAAGCACAACTTTATCTTTATTATGAAGATTTTTTTGATATGAATCTTCAAGCCTTTCTAAGATACTGTCATAAAAATTAAGATGAAAACTATGACTTTGATGAAATGAATATATCAATGGGGAACACATCATAAGAGGATTCATGACATCAGTGAGATTATTGGTTTGAACACTTTCTTTGATGAGATTGATCGTTTCAAAATGTGAAGCATAAACATTAAAATTCGAACTAATCAAAGAATGAATATGAAATTTAGAATATTCAATCTCCATAAGGATGAGTGCATTGTATTTTTCAAAAATAAATCGTGTAAAATCATCTTGCAACATGTCCTTTTTCCATTCGAGTGATGAAAGTGAAAGAGCATCAAATCCGATTTGATAAGTGTTATGTTTGGAATTAGTTTCGCCAAATTTTGGCATATCGAAAAGAGTGGATTGTGGTGGCAAAGAGTAAGATACCATGGGTAAAGTATCAAATACACTAGAATCTAAGAAGAGATCAGGATATAAAGAGTAAAAGGAATAAGAAATAAGCACTTGAAAAGAATATCTTGAGCTATGATATTTAACAATGGTATTCTCAAGACATTCCTATTCATTTTCCTTAAAACTTTCACTCTGTTTTGGTGATAAATTCTTCAACATAATATGATCATCTGCATTTGCCTCCTGTACGATGGATAATTCAAAACTTTCATGGAAAACATCTGATCTTTCATGTTGATAAGGTACGATTTGTAGATGAGGGTTTAAGGTTACTTCTTCCAATTGTAGATCTACATCTCAAATCAGTTTCATTAGAATATTAGAATGCTTAATATCTTTTTCATCACCTAAGTCTTTTTCAATAACTGAATTTAAATATTCATTAGAGCAAGAATTAGGAGAACAAGGAAATTCACCTTGACCCAACATCAAATCTTCTTCCACGATGGTGGAGTACCGAAAATACAATGATTCAGAGGAAAAACCAATTTGATTGTCAGTAAGAACATTTTCAATAGATTCTACCTCACTTGCTTGTTCAACATTTTTGGATGGATCCCTCTCATCCTGTGAACACAATTCTTTTTGCAATTGAGTGATATTATTTGTAACTACTTCATCACTTGCGATTGAATATGATTGGATGCAAGTATCATAAAGGAGATTTAATACAAATGACATATCATCAAGATTAAATTTACAAAGAACATGATGGATTCTTGTCGAAAATCCTTTTGAAGATGAATTGCCATTGATTAGCAAAGTCTGAAATTCTTCACATAATTGATTGTAATCATAGATTTTAAAAGCATCTAAAACTTCATCTACAAACTGAAACCAATAAAAAATGTGATATGTTGGAAAAGACTCAAACCAATGTTTAATCCGACCCCTGAAAGTAAAAGCAAACAATCTGCACAAAACCTTTAAATTAGAAATATCATGCTTGATGCATTTACACCAAAACTTGTTAATATAGTCTTTTGCAGATACATTCCCCCCACCATCAAATGTGAGTTAGGACAAGAGAGGGACTGTCTTGTTGGGAATATCAGGTAATGAGAAGTGGAAAGCATGTTCCAACACAGTGATTTGAGGAGCCATTAGAAATTAATAAATTTGAAACAAAGACTCCTACAAGGCCATCTTGTCAGTCTGGCCCTCCTCCTAGCATCATTTGTTGACGGGCAAAATTGACCATCTGTCAACTAGAAGAGTGAGTCCGGTATGGGGTTGTCTAAATAACCCAAGCCGTTTGGTGTAACTCGTTCTGATGGGTTTAATGGTTCCGTTAGCCAATCTAAGAATCCTAAAAGAAACGAATAAAAGAGAGAAATAACTAACTAATTACTAAACACACTATATATATGTGCATATGTTCAAATGTAGCTATAGTAGTTGTATTTAAGCAGAAGATATACAATTCTTGTTTATTTACATGATTTACAAGATGCAAGATTTAATCGAAACTTACGAAAATCGATGTGAAAAATGATTGCTTCAAGGAAGCGGATAAAGAAAGAACATAAAAATATTTATTGTTTTTCATTTATAAATTTAAAGAATCTTGCAAATAAAAGGTTAATGAAACATGAACATGTTGATAGTCAAAGCTGAATCATACATTCTAGTTTCAATGATACGTAAATGACAGAAAAATACAAAGAAGCTATCCTCTCAGTGAATTAGTGAGGTGTATCTAAGCATCTGCATGAGTGGTGAACATCCAACTGCCATGTCCAAGAGAGAAATCTGCAATGAACCTTATGAATGTTCTAAATAAATTCAGAACATGTATTGGCATCTTAGGTTTTAATGACAGAAAAGGAAACACAAACATAAACCCGTGATCTCATAATTATACATGATTACAACAAGATAAATCTGGAAGCAATCTATGCATTTTATCATTCAATTTAAAACTCAAAGATAAATCCCATTATTTAAATTGAATATATAATCATAGCATTTGTATTTTGATGAAACAAATGATAGATGATATTTATAATATAAACCTCCTACACATCACAGATCATTTAATCTAAAGATATCAGACCTGCACATGTAACAGGATTAAAAAAAACATAAATAACAATATTATAAACAAAATGCTAAAGCCAAAATGCATATATGTCATTCTATTAAGTTTTTGGAATCACTTGTCCATTCTGTAGTCCTGGAAGAATTTTTTTGGATAATAGACTTTAAAGATTGGAAAAATTAATACATAAATGATAATAATTAACCATGTATTGATAAAAAAGACTAAATCTATTTAAATCAATGCATAATCAATTATTCAAAGAATATGAATATATTATAATGAAAATAAAACCATTTTACTCACAGGAAAAAGCCATTAAGCAACCTGAAATTCCATATTCTTCTTTAAAAATATTCGTCCATTCTCCCAAAGATTCCAGCCTTCCATTACTCTAATTGAAAAGAAATAAAAAGTTTACAAAAGCCATAATGTACAAAAGAGAAAGGATTAAAATCCTCCTCTCCAATTCTTGGATCCTTTGGCTTTGATCTTTCTCATATATTTATAAAATGAATGAATAGTTTGGGTGTCACTATTAATTTCCGCCACCTGAAATTTGCCTCTAAAAGAGACCCAAATATCTCTCAAATCGTGCATTTGTTTGGGAAAATGTTTACTCGAAAGGTAAATGGGTCCATTTTGGTTCTGGGTTTTTAGTCGTTTCTTCAAATTCCTCACGGTTTGGCTACAATCAGTTCTGCAAAATCGCCTGTTTGATCTTGACGTCTTTCCAAATTTTATCTGTTGTTGCTCATAAAATTATTTGTAGCAATCCAAAATTATTTTTGGATCAATCATCTTGAACGTATTTGGATAAAAAAATCAAGCCATGATCAGATCTGTATCAAATACTTGATAATAGAAACCTGTCAAACAAAAAGAAACCTAAATTAATAAACTAAAAATTAATAACCTAAAACTTGTGAATAAAACAAAATCTAGAAAAATAAAAAATGAATTTAAACTAACTATAACTTATGAACAAACAATGTTTATAATTTGCTTTAAAATATGATATTAAAATTCTAGAAGCTTCAAGTTAAAGGAGAATAAAAAAATATTAATTTTTATTTTTTACAAATGATAGATAATTCTTTTATTATTATTATTTTGAAATGAAATGCAAAATGAAAAAAAAAATTAATTATTTAATATCACCAAATGATTTCATGAAAATGAGAAACCAACCAAGATATTATTTGATGAAGTATTGAACACATTATTCAAAATAGTCAAACTTGCTAATGAGAAAAATAATGAACACACAATCATAATTTAAATGAAAGTAAACATTTGATTAAAATTAACGTTTTTGTTTAAATTGAGATTTTTAAGCTCATTGCTAACTTTTGACATATACTCTTGTAATGAATGTTTCATACTATAGTGAATGAATTAAATTTGTCTCAAAGCAATCCAAGCCATAGAACTATTTGAAAAGGTTGATTTTGTAGCTCATTTTAATTATCAAGATTCTAATAGGGGCCCTTTAAATTTTATAAAAATATAAGGGGAGTTGTTGGGGCCCAACAAATGGCGACTTACTGGGTGAAGCAGTTATCTTTGATCTGGTAAGAGTTTATCTCATGAAGCAAATAATAAGACTGATAAAAGGATTTAAGCTCCCTGAAATAAATTCACTCTGAGACCATATGGTATTAGGATAAGCTCAATGTTATAACCAAACAATAGAATTTTCTTTACAGGGGATTATAACCTGAAATAATGTCTTAATCAAAGAGTCACGATGTTTATAAAATAACTTCAATACTATTGACAGAGCCATTGCTTCTATCAGGCATCCATAGCCTCGATAGGGATGTCATTTAACCCACTCAAATGCTTTAATCCCATCCAATAGTTGTATCCACATGATGTATACTTCCATAAAAGTTAATTTAAAAACATATACTTGCTACCTCTCAACCTGACATTGCTTCGTTGCCAGCAGGCCTGTTCAGTTCCTCGACGAAGTTGTCTTGGTATCATGTGTGCATTTACCCACTTCGAGTGAGTCTGTTCAGTACCTCGATGGGTTTACACACACTTCCCACACATAAGTGCTTTCAACCCTCTTGTGCCACTTTTAAAAAATAATACAATTATATATTTCTTGATGACAAAGAGAGCGGGGTGATACTGGAGGTTAATTGCAATATAGGTGAATAGTTTATTTATTTTCTTTCGAAACTGGAAGTTTTATCATGGTTTAGAGATTTTATATTTCCTTTAATAAATCATCTAGAGAATGGGGAAGCACTTAAAAGTGATTCCTTAAGAATATGGACAGTGTAAAAAGTTTAAAGAAAATACTGTGGTTCTTCCGACAATCTCTGAACAGTTTAAAGATCATCGTAATTCTCAAAGATTTAAACCATATCTCTGGTGTAATACTCTGACAAAGACAATTTGAGGACAAAATGAAAGTGACAATTGACTTAAAAATCAACTGTCTGAGCTATATCTTAATATCAGGACCTCTTTGAACTTTTTTCAATTTGTTTTAAAAAACACAAGTTTTAAAATAAATGCTTTCTTCAACAATAGCTCTTTGATAAAAAATATATTGATTCAGGAAGAAAGATAAGAAGAAAACTCATTCAAAATAATCAATGAAACACACACACACACACACACACAACAAACCAAATCAAATTTTATTAATGGGATTCAAAATCAGAAGTACAGAAAATCAAAACAACAAAAGAAAACTATTCAAGAAACAATTTTGGCCAAAGATAAACTTGATTTTTTCTATCCACTATCATCTCACTACAAAATAAAGGAAGAATTGAATCATATAAAATATCATGTGCGAACAAGTTCTTTTCTTAAGATAGTGATGCATGAGATGCTACTTTGACCAAGCATTATTAATAAAAATAAAAGAGACTAAAAGAAAAAAAAAATCCTTATTAAGATGAGTGCAGTCCTACTCGTGGCACCTTGGGTCAGGGTTGAATTGATAGTTTAAATTTACTTATATTTTCACTTTCCATTTAAAATTTTCATGATGATACTATGTTTTCGAAAAGAAATATTCAATGAAAAGCAGAGAGAAAAATATTTAAAGTGGACTTCCCTGACAACATTCATATTATGGTTCTCTTGGTGTACCCACTTGTGTTCATAACTGCGTTATTACACACAGAAATATTGAGAAAGAAAATTAAAAAACCTACTCTAACTACTAAACACATAAAAAATAATAAGTGAAGTCATGCTTCCAATGTAGCCATCGAAGTAACTCCAATCCTGCAATGCAAACAAAATCAAATATTACTAACAAGAATGGTAGTATATCGAAAAATAACAAAAATATACCATACTTACCTTTATCATCATCATTTAAAAACAAAGCAAGCATGAACTTACCATTCTTTTGAAACTTCTTGATGTATGAATCCTCCAACCATTCTACAATCTAGTCATGATATGAGTCATAATGGCATGTAAGAGTGTAAGTAAGTTTCAAAAACTTGTCAACATTATGGGGACCTAATATAACCATTTGCAAAAGCCGAAATGCCCCATCCTCCTGACAATTCTCCAAGTGTTCATCAATTTCTTCACATGGAGGATCTAAAAAAATCATGTGATGCTTTCTTCCTAGATATTTAGGTAGAAACAAAGCATGCACAACTTTATATTTATTATGAGAATTTTTTATATACGAATCTTCAAGCCTTTCTAAGATCCTGTCATAAAAATTACGATGAAAACTATGACTTTGATGAAATGAATATATCAATGGGGAACAAATCATAAGAGGATTCATGACATTAGTTAGATTATTGGCTTGAACGTGTAACATCCCGCTCTGGCGCACTGAGGAAACTTATTCTTTGAGGATACTTGCTCGCAAGTGATCCGGACTTTTATGATGTTAAAACATTTACCCTTGATTATGATGCGTTATGATAGATGACATGATGTTTTACTGCTTGACGTAGACAGGTGATTTTGACTCAGTTGTATTGAGTGTGCAGGGTTTTTGGACCTTGAGGATGCAGAGGCATCGGTGGAACCCCCTTGGACTCCGGATTGAGTCAAGGAGTGTGCTATTGGGTTGATTTATTTACTGCGATATTTCATTGATTTGATGATATGATGTTGACATGTTCTGACATGATTTTTGGATGATGCATGATGAAGATAGCTTGCTGACCGGACTCACATATGGATTAAAGGGGCCACACACGATTTCTAGAGAGGTTGAGGTAGAGGTGTGGACAGCAGCCCTGCCACAACCTACTAGCACTCCCGTCGTGGCTCAAACTGTAGGTTAACGATTACCTAGTTTGAGAGGATCCACGATGTTGTGAGGGTAGACTGCGACAGTTGCTTACGATGATTTTAAGGGGCGAGCAATAAGGTGGGGGCCTTATTCCTTAGATCCCTTAGTCTCCCACAAGTTCACCTGGCGGAGTGTTGACTCCAGGGGTTATAGATGTCTACCAATTAGTCAAGTCAGTGAGTGGCACCCTTGGAGCACATGGTGCATCCTGAAGGACACGTCGCGCGAAAGAAACACAAGTTGGCGAGTGGCACCCTTGGAGCACGTGGTGCATCCTGAAGGGCACGTCGCGCAAACGAAATGAACGAGGCGAGTGGCACCCTTGGAGCACGTTGTGCGTCCTGAAGGGCACGTCACGTTGATGATATTGAAGAAACAAACCTAGATGGCCCTAAGACTTTAACACCTTAAGAAATCCTTAAACAACTTCCCTAACCAAGTGTCACCCAGTTCAGAATCTAAGTCCTAAGTCTAAAACTTTTCTAGGGTAAAAAATTAGTCTAACCTTAAGAAAAAGACCCTAGAATAAAAATTAACAATTTAAACAAAAACCCACTTAGGTAATAGTTGGGTCTTCATAAAATTCTTGGGGTAAATGAAGAGAGTAAGGATTTAATTAAACAAAGGGATTTAAAAAATTTGCAAAGAAGAAATTAATTCCTAACTTGTGAAAGAACAAAAGATATTAAATAAATAATAAATGAAAAGATTATTTAGCGCATTTACCTTTTTGGTTTTAAAAAAAAGGAAGGGAATAATAAAAATAGGGAAACTAAGTAATAAAGGAAACATAGTAAAGGAAAGAAGGGGACATAGGGTAAAAAGCAAAGTCAACATAGTAAGGAATCTGCAATTAAGAACTTCCTAAAATGAACTAAATTTAGCAACATCATTTTAGGAAATTTACTAAAAACATGTAAGGGGATGTAGGAACACCTAGGAGTAAATTTAGGAGCGATTCTAGGTGGGTGAGGGAAATGAGGAATTTAATAAATTAAAGAAAATAATTACTTGAGGAAAGAGGGGGATGGACGACACTTGTGCGATGGAGAATATTCATAATATTTTATTGAAACTTAATAAAAAATGTGATTTAGGAAAGTTGGTGGGTCTCAAAAACTCTATAAAAGAAAAGGAAGATGAGGAAGGTGGGGGATCGGCTGTTAGCATATCGTTACGCTGCCGAATTGTGACTTGACTGATTGCTTGTGAGGAGTTGGGAATTTCTCAGCTTGTATTGGAGTGGTAGCTCAGCCTTGCGAGGAGAGCTGGGAAGCTAGATCTACCATCTGGACAGTGTGTGGCCCCTTTGCGGCTCGGGGGGCTAAGGGGGAAGTAGAGTACCCCTAGCGATTGGCTGGGAGGTACCGTTGTAGTCTCTACGGTTGGCGAGTGGGAGCGGCATGGCGTGGGAGCGGCTCGGAGTGCGCGGACGTCATCGAGGCGGGAGTTAAGGCAACGGTATGACTTGTAATTTAGTAGACTAGAATGCATTGCGATTTGCCTCTGTTAATAAAGTTATTTACCTCTATTATTAGCAAGATGATGAAATTTTTTATGGCTGTTATAGTTCCTATTTTCCCGTTGACTATCCGTTAAAGTGTTTCTGGGATAGCTCAGCTCTGCGCTTAACGCGTTCCTTGTGATTCCACCCTTCGTTTTACTTACCTCGCAACTACAGAATTAACAGCCTCGCTTCAGGACTTTATCTCTGAAGTTAGGTGGGTTGGCGTAATTATTTATGTTGTATTTGTGTCCGGTTGCACCTGTACTAGTTCTCCTACCATACTCGATTTTTGACGCAAAATTTATGACTAAATTTTACTAAATATAATTGTCCGAATCAGTTTCTAAAATAACTTTCTGTGTTGCACTGCCAATATATTTTTCCCATATATGTTTGCGCTTCCAATATATTTTTCCCATGCGAAATTCCTTATATCACTGGTGGCGGTTGGGTTCCTTCTGCGTATATATTCACATCTTCAAAATCCATCATTTTAAATTGGATTGCATTTTCTGTGCACAAGCTTTGTTTTCTTTTTCAGAGCCATATCATATTATATTTGTAAATTTGACTGTATTATCCGTGAACAAGCTGGCTTCTTTGACACCAACATATTCATGGCTCGGTGAATGAGGTTCATAATTATTCAGTACTGAACTGTGAAATGCATTTAGCAAATGCATTTAGCTTTGCCTGTTGTTGGAATTACCAGAACATCATTTTTTTATTTTATTTTGAAAAATTTCCAGATTGAAAGTAAAAAGAAAAGAAAAACAAGAACTTGATGGTTGAGTATCTCGCCATGAGAAGACTTCCCCTTCAGCGTTTGGCCAGGTGATGACCAGGTGTGTTCCTCCTGCGAACCATTCTGGTGTTTAATTCTGCATTTGGGGGTTAGTTTCCGTGCGAAGTGGGGAAAGATACCCACGCGTTTTAACCTATCCCAATCCTGTTGCATGGTGGACTCTATTTTGGGGTCTTGATTCCCTGAACCGAGGCCTATACCCATGCCTTCCCTCCCTCACCTTTTTCTGACAGCGAAATTAATGAGAATTCTTGCCACCTGTGAATTACAGATATTTTTTTTGGTTCCTCATTTTCTAATTAACACATGGAAACCAATAGGAAGTTTCTTCAATGATTAAGAGGGTCCAGTCTTTGTGCATGGTTTTTCTTGATGTTTAAGTTAAATGATTTTGAGAATTCGTTTCTGGCATCTTTCATTTTTGTGAGATCATTGACAATTTGTTTTGGCAAACTTTTGTTGGCAATTCGTTTCTAGCATTTATCATTTTCGTAAGATCATTTGACAATTCGTTCTGGCAAACTTGTGTTGGCAATTCGTTTCTGGCATTTGCATTTTTGTAAGATCCTTCGACAATTCGTTCTGGAAAATTAGTGTTGGCAATTCATTCTTGGCATTTTCATTTTTGTGAGATTAATTCTGAGAATTCGTTTTTGAAATTTCATGCTGGCAATTTCGTTCTGGCACTTCTGTTTTGTAAGTTGGTTTCTGAATTTTGTTTGAGCACATTTGGTTCTAGTACGTAATGCTTTATCAAGGTTAAGGGATGACAAGATGCAATTGGGATTAACTTGGAAATTGTCGAATTGATTCTCGGATTCCGTCAGTGCCAATTTAGAAATTCCCGGATTGATTGGGTCTCTGACAGTTGTCTTTGATGGTTGCCAATTTAAGGCATGATTACTGGGATGCACGCCTTAGTCACCCTTTTGTTCTGGCATGTACTCACTGTCGTTGGTTTTATTGTTAATGATATCATAAAATGTGTTAGTAAGGTGTAAATGTATTGATTAGGTAATGTTGTTACTGTAATACATAAAGGAATGTCATTGAATATTTTGTTTATAAAATATGTAATTGTAATATATTGTTTTTGAAATATGTAATTATAATGTTCTTGCAAATATAATAAAATGCAATGTTAGTGTTGATAACCTATGAAATGTAAGTTCATTGTTATTTTAGGTGCAATGTATTGTAATGTAAGATCATTGTCATATACTGTTTTTGAAATATGTAAATGTATTGTTCTTGCAATATAAATAAAATGCAATGTTAGTGTTGATATCATATGAAATGTATGATCATTGTTATTTTATTGCAATGTTATTGTAATTAKAAAATGTAATGATATGGTYATCTTATTGTAATGCTAGTGTAAACTATTGTTATTGATAAACATATATGGTGGAATGTCCTGGAATTAAGTACAATAAATTACTCGGAGTTAGTAAATGAGGGTTGTTGTTCATTTAAATAATGTTGAACTTGGGTGTTCATTGTCGGAGTCCTTTTGTCACGCACCTTCCGTAAGGGACATAGTTGTTCTTCTTATTTATGTTGTACTTGATTGTAATCAGTTAGTTGCTTGGTTTGTTTGTGTCGTGCRGGATGTAGACACCTCCACGTAGCCTAGTGTGTAAGGGTGGGTGTGTGATTATTTTTCTATGTAAGGAATCCAATGCTGTATCAAGAGTCTCGGGCCCTTTAAAGGTAGGTTTTCCACTCTTGCGACACACTTGACAGAGATTACTATTTTCTGCCTGAGCAGTCGGCCAGGAGAATATCTGACATTCTCTCTCTCCGGAGCAAAGAACTAAGATTAAACGCCCTGCTTTCCTGTGCAGAAATAATAAAATCTACTACTATGGATTCTTCCATCTGTGTTCATACCATACTTAACCCGTATGTCATGTAATTCTTGCAATTGCTTGTGGTGTGCCCTATGTCTTTTTGTTGTGGTCATCGTGGTTGCGTCTTATTAGTCGTCGGGTGGTGACGTGAGTCAAGTGTGTCTGTTTCCTTTTACACGTGCGCACACCCTTTAAAAAAAAAAATATTGCACCTATTATCAGAGTTGTTGTCGTAGCGAGGAGGTTCGTTACATATGGTATCAGAGTGGGTTCGACCCGCGACTTGGGATTCGCTACGGCTTCCGTGACATGAATTGATTGATTATACTGTTGCTGATCGAGTTGATTGTGTGCGTGCAGGTAATCATGGTTAGAGGACGCCGTGGAGGAAGATGACGGGGTGCTAGGGGAGGAGGCGTGATACCTCCAGTAGCATCCATGCCTGAGGGGTCTAACCCCCAGGGAGGTAAGCAAGTTCTCAGACAAGAGCAAATAGCGGTTGGCGATGTTGTTGGGATGATGAGATCTTTTCAGCGCATGTCCAAGGCACTGATCAACCGATTGGACAGAGATAAGGCCAGGGCACCGGCACCCGCTGAGGTTCCACCACGCGCACCGGCCGTTATAGGTAGCGTTCACCGTGAACTCGAGAAGGTTAAATTTCCTGAGTTTTTTGGTGCCCCGGATGGCACCGCCACTGAGGCATGGTTGGAGAACATGGCGATGTGCTTCGCACTTCACGATTATACCTCCAACATGAAGGTCCGCATGGCGGTCTTCCAACTGAAGGGGAGTGCTCTACTATGGTGGAAGATGCTCCTACCGCAACTGAACATGGTCGTTGAAGACGTGTCATGGGAACTGTTCGAGGAATGGTTCCGAGAGAAGTACCTTTCATAGGAATTCATTGAGTGTCAGCTCAATGAGTTCAACGCATTACGACAGGGAGGTTGTACGGTGCCCGAGTACGAGGCACGTTTCATGTAGCTTCTCCGGTATGCTCCACACCTTAACACAGAGAAACTCAAGGTCAACCGGTTCGTGTTTGGCCTTAACGGTAGCCTGCATGCAAAGGTTAGTATCTTTATGCCTCAAACCTTGCACGACGTTGTCCAAAAGGCCCTCATAGCAAAGGAAGAGCTTATCAGCGGGGGTCAGACTAGGACTCCAGTGAGGCCAGCAGAGCAGGGTTCATCTGGTACACTGCAGCATCAGACACCAGCGAGACATACACCGTGATATCATGGTTTCCAGAGAGGATCCACTTTCAATACACCCAGATGACTGCCGCCTCAGTAGCAGACACCTTATCGGGGACCACAACATCAACAACAGCGTCACCCGTAGCAGCAGCAGTTTAGGCCCGTTCAGCAGAACAGACCTGGGTTCCAGGCCGGTGGGCCGTCATCTTCTACTTCGGGTACCAGGAATACTGGGCCGAAGAAGGGGTGTTGGACGTGTGGGGAGACACACTACCAGTGCGACTGTCTTGTGGAGAGGACCAGAGTGTCTGGATCAGCCGGACCCACTACAGTGGGAGATATGGGCAAGGCCCATCGGATTCACACAGTGGTGAATAACCACCAGGCAGAGCACTAGTCGACTGTGCTCGAGACGACAGGTACTGTCGCTGACCAGACCCTTAGTATTTTGATAGACCCAGGTGCTACTGAGAGTTTCATTTCTGGTGCATCGCTAAAAAAGATTAAGGTTAAGGCAGTCGAATAGGACGAGTTTAGCTTCATAGAGATGGCTTCAGGAGCCAAACAAAAATTTGGAGGAAAGGTTACGGGTTGTGCCCTTAACCTGGGAGAGTTTGTCATGAGGGTCAACCTGTACGTCACAATCTTAGGATCTTATGACATCATGATTGGTATGGATTGGTTGGAATCGCATGAGGTGATACTCAACTATAAAACAAAATGGTTGATCTTGGTCGATGACAAAGGACAGAGATGTGTGATAGTAGGATGGAACCAGGGAGTTTCCCTAAGGTTTGTCTCTTCCTTACAGCTACGAAAGAGTATGCGCAAGGGGTGCAAGCTTTATGTGATGCTTGCGCTAAATGAAAAGGGAGTGGCAGAAGGTCTAGAACACCTTCTAGTGGTGAAGGAGTTTGCGGACGTATTTCCAGAGGAGTTACTTGGGATGCCGCTGGAAAGGGAATTGGAGTTTACCATAGACTTGAAATCGGGGACCGAACCGATAGCAATAACGCCTTATCGGATGTCGACCCCGGAGTTGCAAGAGCTAAAAATGCAACTGAAGGAGTTGTTGGACCTGGGGCTGATACGCCCTAGTGTGTCACCATGGGGTGCACCAGTTAGTTTCATACGAAAGAAGGATGGGTCATGGAGGCTTTGCATTGATTACCGTCAATTGAATAAGGCTACGATCAAGAATCAGTATCCCTTACCAAGAATTGATGATCTGTTCAATCAAATGAAGGGTGCGACGGTGTTCTCCAAGATCGATTTGCGATTAGGGTATCACCAGTTACGGATCAAGGAGGATGACGTCCCTAAGACCACATTTAAGACGATATTTGTACATTACGAGTTTACTATTTTACCGTTTGGACTGACAAACACCCCAGGGGTATTTATGAGTTTGATGAACGGGGTGTTCCGTGAGTACTTGGAAAAGTTCATCCAAGTATTCATTGATGATATTTTGATCTACTCTCAGACGAAGGAGGAGCATGATAGGCACTTGCGCTTGGTATTACAGTGTTTACGAGAATAGAAACTATATGGGAAGTTGTCCAAATGCTCTTTTTATCAATCGAGGATTCACTACTTAGGGCATGTCATCTCTGGTGAAGGCATCACCATGGATCTAGCAAAGGTTGAGGCTATTATGGAATGGCCTGCGCCAACAAATGTCACATAAGTGCATAGTTTTATGGGTTTAGCAGGATACTATTGACGGTTTGTCGAGGGATTTTCGAAGATAGCAAATTTGATCACGGAATTACAGAAGAAAAACAAGAAGTTTGTTTGGACTGAGAAATGCGCGGAAGCATTTCGAAGGCTGAAAGAGTTGTTGACCACAACGCCAATACTAAAGGTCCTTGACATGGACGCAGACTTCTTGGTATGCACTGACGCATCCAAGGAAGGTTTAGGCGGAGTCTTGATGCAAGACGGACGAGTGATTGCTTACATTTCGAGGAAACTAAGAAGGCATGAGGAAAACTATGTGACGCATGATTTGGAGTTATTAGCCATCGTATATGCCTTGAAGGTATGGAGACACTACCTTGTTGGACGAAAATTTGAATTAAAGACTGATCATTGTGGACTACAACACATTTTTACGCAAAGCGACCTAAACGCATGACAATGACATTGGTCGGAATTGCTTAGCGAGTACGACTTCAAGATTACTTACATAAAGGGAACAATGAACTGAGTGGTGGATGCCTTGAGTCAGAGGCCATGCATCTTTTCGGTGTTACCTCTTCAGACAAATCTACGTGAGAATATTCTCACTTTATAGCGTGATGATGACTGGTACAAATAAGTCGAGGATTTTATTGGACAAAACACAATGATGGTACCACGATATGAGGGATATTCATTTGATAGCGATGGGTTATTGAGGTTTAGAAGTCGGATTTATGTACCACCAAACGACGAGTTGAGGATGTTGATCCTGAGCGAGGCTCATAGAGCAGTTTACATGGCACACCCAGGAGTCACGAAGATGAGGGCAGACCTTAAACCCTTATTCTTCTAGAAGGGAATGAAGTCCAACATAGTCAACTTTGTGGCTAGATGTCTAGAGTGTCAGCAGGTAAAGGCTGAACATAGACACCCGACAGGATTACTTCAACCACATGCCATTCCGGAATCGAAATGGGAAGTTATTTCGATGGATTTTATTGTTGGATTGTCACTGATGGCAAGGAGACATGACTAGATTTTTGTAGTAGTAGCACTCTGACGAAGAGTGCTCACTTTATTCCTGTGCGTACAATGTATCAGGCACCTGATGTAGTGAGAGTTTTCATCAGTGAGATTGTGAGGCTACACGGTGTGCCTAAAAAGATTTTATCCAATCGAGGATCGGTGTTTACTGGATGATTTTGGACGAGTTTCCAAGAGGCCTTGGGAACCCAACTTAATTTTAGTACTGCGTATCACCCAGAGACTGACAGAAAGACATAACGAAAGAACCAAACCTTGGAAGACATGTTGCACATGTACGTGATGGACCAACAAAAGCATTGGGAGGAATTCTTACCACTAGTAGAGTTCGCTTACAACAACAGTTACTAGAGCACCATTAAGATGGCGCCTTTTGAGTTTCTTTATGGGTGACCGTGTCGAACGCCCTTGAGTTGGGATCAACTTGAGGATAGGGTCCTGGTGGGACCAGAAGCGATCCAAGAAATGGAAGAGAAAATGCAAACCATAAGACAAAGGATAAAAGAAGCACAGGATTGACAGAAGAGTTATGTCGATGCACACCAAGTCAACCGTAGTTATGAGGTCGGCGATCGAGTCTTCTTGCGGGTTAAACCGCATAAGAGTTCGATCAAGTTTGGAAAGGGAGCTAAACTCTCTCCTAGGTTTGTGGGACCTTTCGAGATTGTGGAGAGAAAGGGGCCCTTGGCCTATCGACTAGCCTTGCCTGATTCTTTGAGGCGTATGCACGATGTTTTTCATGTATCTATTTTGAGACATTATATTAGTGATCCTACACATGTGATTGACATGAGTTCCTTGCAGGTATCGAACGAGGGAGTGCTCATGGCTGAGTTGGTCTGCATCTTAGATCATCGTGTTCGACAATTACGACATCGAACGGTAGATCAGGTCAAGGTCCAGTGGGACAGTTATAGTCCACACTCGCGACTTGGGAGGACGCATATGATATGCGCCAGCAGTTCCCATTTTTGTTTGATAGATAGACTTATGATACTATGGTACTTTTATTTCGGAATTTATACTGAGAAACTTCGGGACAAAGTTTAGATCAAGAGGGTGTGTATGTAACATCCCGCTTTGGCGCACTGAGGAAACTTATTCTTTGAGGACACTTGCTCGCAAGTGATCCAGACTTTTATGATGTTAAAACATTTACTCTTGATTATGATGCATTATGATAGATGACATGATGTTTAAATGCTTGACATAGACAGGTGCTTTTGACTCAGTTGTATTGAGTGTACAGGGTTTTTGGACCTTGAGGATGCAAAGGCATCGGTGGAACCCCCTTGGACTCTGGATTGAGTCAGGGAGTGTGCTATTGGGTTGATTTATTTACTGCGATATTTCATTGATTTGATGATATGATGTTGACATGTTCTGACATGATTTTTGGATGATGTAGGCTGACGATAGCTTGCCGACCAGACTCACATATGGAGTAAAGGGGCCACACACGATTTCCAGAGAGGTTGAGGGAGAGGTGTGGACAGCAGCCCTGCCACAGCCTACTAACACTCCCGCCGTGGCTCGAACTGTAGGTTAATGATTACCTAGTTTGAGAGGATCCACGATGCCATGAGGGTAGACTGTGACAGTCGCTCACGATGATTCTAAAGAGCATGCAATAAGGTGGGGGCCTTATTCCTTAGATCCCTTAGTCTCCCACAAGTTCACCTGGCGGAGTGTTGAATCTAGGGGTTATAGATGTCTACCAATCAATCAAGTCAGTGAGTGGCATGCTTGGAGCACGTGGTGCATCTTGAAGGGCACGTCGCGTGAAAGAAACACAAGTTGGTGAGTGGCACCCTTGGAGCACGTGGTGCATCCTGAAGGGCACGTTGCGCAAACGAAACGAACAAGGCGAGTGGCACCCTTGGAGCACATTGTGCGTCCTGAAGGGCACGTCACGTTGATGAGGTTGAAGAAACAAACCTAGATGGCCCTAAGACTTTAACGCCTTAAGAAATCCTTAAACAACTTCCCTAGCCAAGTGTCGCCCAATTCAGAATCTAAGTTCTAAGTCTAAAACTTTTCTAGGGTAAAAATTTAGCCTAACCTTAAGAAAAAGACCCTAGAACAAAAATTAACAATTTAAACAAAAACCCACTTAGGTAATAGTTGGGTCTTCATAAAATTCTTGGGGTAAATGAAGAGAGTAAGGATTTAATTAAACAAAGGGATTTAAAAATTTGCAAAGAAGAAATTAATTCCTAACTTGTGAAAAAACAAAAGATATTAAATAAATAATAAATGAAAAGATTATTTAGCGCATTTACCTTTTTGGTTTTAAAAAAAAGGAAGGGAATAATAAAAATAGGGAAACTAAGTAATAAAGGAAACATAGTAAATGAAAGAAGGGGACATAGGGTAAAAATCAAAGTCAACATAGTAAGGAATCTGCAATTAAGAATTTCCTAAAATGAACTAAATTTAGCAACATCATTTTAGGAAATTTACTAAAAACATGTAAGGGGATCTAGGAACACCTAGGAGTAAATTTAGGAGTGATTCTAGGTGGGTGAGGGAAATGAGGAATTTAATAAATTAAAGAAAATAATTACTTGAGGAAAGAGGGGGATGGACGACACTTGTGCGATGGAGAATATTCATAATATTTTATTGAAACTTAATAAAAAATGTGATTTAGGAAAGTTGGTGGGTCTCAAAAAATATATAAAATAAAAGGAAGATGAGGAAGGTGGGGGATCGGCTGTTAGCGTATCATTATGCTGCCGAATTGTGACTTGACTGATTGCTTGTGAGGAGTTGGAAATTTCTCAGCTTGTATTGGAGTGGTAGCTCAGCCTTGTGAGGCGAGCTGGGAAGCTAGATCTACCATCTAGACAGTGCGTGGCCCCTTTGCGGCTCGGGGGGCTAAGGGGGAAGTAGAGTACCCCTAGCGATTGGTTGGGAGGTATCAGTGTAGTCTCTACGGTTGGAGAGCGGGAGCGGCACGGAGCAGGAACGGCACGACGCGGGAGCAGCTCGAAGCGTGCAGACGTCATCGAGGCGGGAGTTAAGGCAACGGTATGACTTATAATTTAGTAGACTAGAATGCATTGCGATTTGCCTCTGTTAATAAAGTTATTTACCTCCGTTATTAGAAATATGATGAAAATTTTTACGGCTGTTATAGTTCCTATTTTCCCGTTGACTATCCGTTAAAGTGTTTCTGGGATAGCTCAGCTCTGCACTTAACGCGCTCCTTGTGATTCCACCCTGTGTTTTACTTACCTCGCAACTACAGATTTAACAGCCTCGCTTCAGGACTTTATCTCTGAAGTTAGGTGGGTTGGCATAATTATTTGTGTTGTATTTGTGTCTGGTTGCACTTGTACTAGTTCTCCTACCATACTCGATTTTTGATGCAAAATTTATGACTGAATTTTACTCAATATAATTGTCCGAATCAGTTTCTGAAATAACTTTCTGTGTTGCGCTGCCAATATATTTTTCCCATATATGTTTGCGCTGCCAATATATTTTTCCCATGTGAAATTCCTTGTATCACTGGTGGCGGTTGGGTTCCTTCTGCGTATATAATCACATCTTCAAAATCCATCATTTTAAATTGGATTGCATTTTCTGTGCACAAGCTTTGGTTTTTTTTCCAGAGCCATATCATATTATATTTGTAAATTTGATTGTATTATCCGTGAACAAGCTGGCTTCTTTGACACCAACATATGCATGGCTCGGTGAATGAGGTTCATAATTATTCAGTATTGAACTGTGAAATGCATTTAGCGAATGCATTTAGCTTTGACTGTTGTTGGAATTACCATAACATCATTTTTTTATTTTATTTTGAAAAATTTCCATCTTGAAAGTAAAAAGAAAAGAAAAACAAGAACTTGACGGTTGAGTATCTCACCATGATAAGACTGCCCCTTCAGCATTTGGACAGGTGATGACCAGGTGTGTTCCTCCTGTGAACCATTTTGGTGTTTAATTCTGCATTTGGGGGTTAGTTTCCGTGCGAAGTGGGGAAAGATACCCACGCGTTTTAACCTATCCCAACCCTGCTGCGTGGTGGACTCTATTTTGGGGTCTTGATTCCCTGAACCGAGGCCTGTACCCATTCCTTCCCTCCCTCACCTTTTTCTAACAGCGAAATTAATGAGAATTCTTGCCACCTGTGAATTACAGATATTTTTTTTGGTTCCTCGTTTCTAATTAACACACGGAAACCAATAGATCGTTTCTTCAATGATTAAGAGGGTCCAGTCTTTGTGCATGGTTTTTCTTGATGTTTTACTTAAATGATTTTGAGAATTTGTTTCTGGCATCTTTCATTTTTTTGTGATCATTGACAATTCATTCTGGCAAACTTGTGTTGGCAATTCGTTTCTGGCATTTATCATTTTCGTAAGATCATTTGACAATTCGTTCTGGCAAACTTGTGTTGGCAATTCGTTTTTGGCATTTGCATTTTTGTAAGATCCTTCGACAATTCGTTCTGGAAAATTAGTGTTGGCAATTCGTTCCTGGCATTTTCATTTTTGTGAGATTAATTCTGAGAATTCGTTTTTGAAATTTCGCGCTGGCAATTTCATTCTGGCACTTCCGTTTTGTAAGTTGGTTTTTGAATTTTGTTCTAGCACATTTGGTTCTGGTACTTAATGCTTTATCAAGGTTAAGGGATGGCAAGATGCGATTGGGATTAAATTGGAAATTGCCGAATTGATTCTCGGATTCCATCAGTGCCAATTTAGAAATTGCCAGATTGATTGGGTCTCTGACAACTGTCTTTGATGGCTGCCAATTTAAGGCATGATTTCTGGCATGCGCGCCTTAGTCGCCCTTTTGGTCTGGCATGTACTCACCGCCGTTGGTTTTAATGTTAATGATATCATAAACCGTGTTAGTAAGGTGTAAATGTATTGATTAGGTAATGTTGTTACTGTAATACGTAAAGGAATGTCATTGAATATTTTGTTTATAAAATATGTAATTGTAATATATTGTTTTTGAAATATGTAATTATAATGTTCTTGCAAATATAATAAAATGCAATGTTAGTGTTGATAACCTATGAAATGTAAGTTTATTGTTATTTTAGGTGCAATGTATTGTAATGTAAGATCATTGTCATATATTGTTTTTGAAATATGTAAATGTATTATTCTTGCAATATAAATAAAATGCAATGTTAGTGTTGATATCATATGAAATGTATGATCATTGTTATTTTATTGCATTGTTATTGTAATTAGAAAATGTAATGATATGGTTATCTTATTGTAATGCTAGTGTAAACTATTGTTATTGATAAACATATATGGTGGAATGTCCTGAAATTAAGAACAATAAATTACTCGGAGTTAGTAAATGAGGGTTGTTGTTCATTTAAATAATGTTGAACTTGGGTGTTCGTTGTCGGAGTCCTTTTGTCACGCGCCTTCCATAAGGGACGTAGTCGTTCTTCTTATTTATGTTGTACTTGATTGTAATCAGTTAGTTGCTTGGTCTGTTTGTGTCGGGCGGGATGTAGACACCTCCACGTAGCCTAGTGTATAAGGGTGGGTGTGTGATTTTTTTTTGTGTAAGAAATCCAGTGCCGTATCAAGAGTCTCGGGCCCTTTAAAGGCAGGGTTTCCACTCTTGCAACACACCTGACAAAGATTACTAGTTTCTGCCTGAGCAGTCAGCTAGGAGCCTATCTGACATTCTCTCTCTCCGGAGCAGAGAACTAAGATTAAACACCCTGCTTTCCTGTGCAGAAATAGTAAAATCTACTACTATGGATTCTTCCATCTGTGTTCGTACCATACTTAACCCGTATGTCGTGTAATGCTTGCAGTTGCTTGTGGTGCGCTCTATGTCTTCTTGTTGTGGTCATCGTGGTTGCGTCTTATTAGTCGTCGGGTGGCAACGTGAGTCAAGTGTGTCTGTTTCCTTTTACATGCACGCACACCCTTTAAAAAAAAATATTGTACCTGTTATCAGAGTTGTTGTCGTAACGAGGAGGTTCATTACAGAATGCTTCCTTTGATGAGATTGATCGTTTCAAAATGTGAAGCATAAGCATTAAAATTCGAACTAATCAAAGAACGAATATGCAATGTAGAATATTCAATCTCCATAAGGATGAGTGCATTGTATTTTTCAAAAATAAATCGTGTAAAATCATCTTGCAACATGTCCTTTTTCCATTCGAGTGATGAAAGTGAAAGAGCATCAAATCTGATTTGATGGGTGTTATGTTTGGAATTAGTTTCACCAAATTTTGGCATATCGAAAATATTGGATTGTGGTGGAAAAGAGTAAGATACCGTGGGTAAATTATCAAATCCACCAGAATCTAAGAAGAGATCGGGATATAAAGAGTAAAAGGAATCAGAAATAAGCACTTGAAAAGAATATCTTGAGCTATGATATTTAACGATGGTATTCTCAAGACATTCCTCTTCATTTTCCTTAAAACTTTCACTCTGTTTTGGTGATAAATTATTCAACATAATATGATCATCTGAATTTGCCTCTTGTACAATCGATAATTCAAAACTTTCATGGAAAACATCTGATCTTTCATGTTGATAATGTACGATTTGTAGATGAGGGTTTAAGGTTACTTCTTCCAATTGCATATCTACATCTCTAATCAGTTTCATTGGAATGTTAAAATGCTTAAGATCATTTTCATCACCTAAGTCTTCTTCAATAACTAAATTTAAATACTGATTAGAGCAAGAGTTAGGAGAATGAGGACATTCACCTTGACCCAACATCAAATCTTCTTCCATGATGGCGGAGGACTGAAAATACAATGATTTAGAGGAAAATCCAATTTGATTGTCAGTAAGAACATTTTCAATAGATTCTACCTCCCTTGTTTGTTAACCATTTTCGGATGGATCCTTCTCATCCTGTGAACACAATTCTTCTTGCAATTGAGTGATAGTATTTGTAACTACTTCATCACTTGCGATTGAATATGACTAGATGAAAGTATCATAGAGGAGATTTAATACAAATGACATGTCATCAAGATTAAATTTACAAAGAACGTGATGGATTCTTGTCGAAAATCCTTTTGAAGATGAATCTCCATTGATTAGAAAAGTCTGAAATTCTTCACATAATTGATTGTAATCATAGATTTCAAAAGCATCTAAAAATTCATCTACAAACTGAAACCAATAAAAAATGTGATATGTTGGAAAAGAATCAAACCAATGTTTAATCCGACCCCTAAAAGTAAATGCAAACAATCTGCACAAAACCTTTAAATCGGAAATATCATGCTTGATGCATTTACACCAAAACTTGTTAATATGGTCTTTTGCAGATACATTCCCCCCACCATCATAGGTGAGTTTGGACAAGAGAGAGATTGTCTTGTTGGAAATATCAGGTAATGAGAAGTGGAAAGCATGTTCCAACACAGTGATTTGGGGAGCCATGAGAAATTAATAAATTTGAAACAAAGACTCGTACAAGGCCATGTTGTCAGTCTAGCCCTCCTTCTAGCACCATTTGTTGACTGGAAAAATTGACTGTCCGTCAACTGGAAGAGTGAGTCTGGTCCGGGGTTGTCTAAATAACCCAAGCCATTTGGTGTAACTCATTCTGATGGGTTTAATGGATCCATTAGCCAATCTAAGAATCCTAAAAGAAACGAATAAAAGAGAGAAATAACTAACTAATTACTAAACACACTATATATATGTACATATGTTCAAATGTAGCTATAGTAGTTGTATTTAAGAAGAAGATATACAAGTCTCGTTTATTTACATGATTTACAAGATGCAAGTTTTAATAGAAACTTACGAAAATCGATGTGAAAAATGATTGCTTCTAGGAAGCAGATAAAGAAAGCACATAAAAATATTTATTGTTTTTCTTTTATAAATTTAAAGAATTTTGCAAAAAAAAGGTTAATGAAACATGAACATGTGGATAGTCAAAGTTGAACCATACATTCTAGTTTCAATGATATGTAAATGACAGAAAAATACAAAGAAGCTATTCTGTCAGTGAATTAGTGAGGTGTATCCAAGTATCTGCATGAGTGGTGAACATCCAACTGCCATGTCCAAGAGAGAAATCTGCAATGAACCTTATGAATATTCTAAATAAATTAAGAACATGTATTGGCAGCTTAGGTTTTAATGACAAAAAAGGAAACACAAACATAAACATGTGATCTCATAATTATACATGATTAGAGCAAGATAAATCTGGAAGCAATCTATGCATTTTATCATTCAATTCAAAACTCAAAGATAAATCCCATTATTTAAATCGAAGATATAATCACAACATTTGTATTTTGATGAAGCAAATGATAGATGATATTTATAATATAAATCTCCTACACATCACAGATCATTTAATCTAAAGATATCAGACCTACACATGTAACATGATTAAAAAAAATATAAATAACAACATTATAAACAAAAGGCTAAATTCAAAATGCATATATTTCGTTCTATTAAGTTTTTGAAATCACTTGTCCATTCTGTAGTCCTAGAAGAATTTTTTTGGATAATAGACTTTAAATATTGGACAAATTAATACATAAATGATAATAATTAACCATGTATTGATAAAAAAGACTAAAGATATTTAAATCAATGCATAATCAATTATTCAAAGAATATGAATATATTATAATGAAAATAAAACCATTTTACTCACAGGACAAAAGCCATTAAGGAATCTGGAATTCCATATTCTTCTTTAAAAATATTCGTCCATTCTCCCAAAGATTCCAACCATCCATTACTCCATTTGAAAAGAAATAAAAAGTTAAAAAAAACAATAATATACAAAAGAGAAAGGATTAGAATCTTCCTCTCCAATTCTTAGATCCTTTGGTTCTGATTTTTCTTATATATTTATAAAATGAATGAACAGTCTGGGCGTCACTATTAATTTCCACCACCTGAAATTTGCCTCTAAAAGAGACCCAAATATCTCTCAAATCATGCATTTGTTTGGGAAAAGATCTAATAGGAAGGTAAATGGTTCCATTTTGGTTTTGGGTTTTCAACCGTTTCTTCAAATTCCTCACGGTTTGGCTGCAATCAGTTCTGTAAAATCGTCTGTCTGATCTTGACACCTTTCCAAGTTTTATCTGTTGTTGTTCATAAAATTATTTGTAGCAATCGAAAATTATTTTTGGATCAATCATATTGAACGTATTTGGATAATAAAATCAAGCCATGATCAGATCTATATCTAATACTTGATAATAGAAACCTCTGAAACAAAAAGAAACCTAAATTAATAACCTAAAAGTTAATAACCTAAAAATTGTGAATAAAACAAAATCTAGAAAAATAAAAAATGAATTTAAACTAACTATAACTTATAAACAAACAATGTTTATAATATGTTTTCAAATATGATCTTAAAATTTTAAAAKCTTCAAGTTAATGGAGAAGAGAAAAATATTATTTTTTATTTTTTACAAATGATAGATAATTCTTTTATTATTATTATTTTGAAATGAGATGCAAAATGAAAAAAGAATTTAATTAATTAATATCACCAAATGATTTCATGAAAATGAGAAACCAACCAAGATATTATTTGATGAAGTATTGAACACATTATTCAAAATAGTCAAACTTTCTAATGAGAAAAATAATGAACACATAATCATAATTTAAATGAAAGTAAACATTTGATAAAAATTAAAGTTTTTGTTTAAATTGAGATTTTTATGCTCGTTTCTAACTTTTGACATATAATCTTGTAATGAATATTTCATACTATAGTGAATGTCTTAAGTTTGTCTCAAAGCAAGCCAAGGCATAGAACTATTTGAAAAGGTTGATTTTGTAGCTCATTTTAATTATCAAGATTCTAATAGGGGCCCTTTAAATTTTGTAAAAATATAAGGGGAGTTGTTGGGGCCCAACATGTTGCTGTGCACCTAGAGAGTATAATGTAGGAGGTTAAAGAAGTGGTAGAATTGTATGACCGGACTACACACATTTGGACTAGCTTGGAAGAGGATGAGAAGATCCAACAACTGGAGAAGAGGGAGGAAAAATAGAATGTGACGGTTTAGGAATTGAAGAAGTGGTGGAATACCATGGAGATATCCATAAGAATGAAGGTCATGTAGGAGCTGAAAACTTGCAGGTAGAAGTAAAGACTGTACAGGAGGAGAAATAAGAAAGGTCTTAGTTGGAGCCATTTCAACAAAAATAATAAGGAATGATAGACGAGCTCCAAATAGAAAAATGAAGATGGGAATAGGATAGCATAAAGCAGAGAAGTGGTAAGAGAGCACATAACAATGTAAGGTTAAAATACACTAGCAGGGAAGAGTGCAAAGGATAAGAAGAAAGCAACATAATTTGGAAAGAAGCTTCATGTGATGGAAGTAGCACTGTAAAAGGTGCACTAAGGCTAAGTGGCTTGGGACGAGCCACATGTTAGTGTTGGGGTCTTGTTGGAGTAGGCATGTTTGTAGAACAACACAACAAATGAGGAAGAACGAACCAAGCAGGAGAGCGCGTCACATTTTGAGGAAAAGCAATGCGCATGACAAGATTTGCGGAAATTTGGAGAAAATGTGGAAAAACCTAGCCTAGTTAGGGTTATGGTTTTGGGATGTATTGTAAGGGTTTCTAACCCAATTTTGTAATATAAATAAGGGGTATGAGGTATATTAGAGGAGAATCAGAAGAATAACCATAATCATCTAATTGTTAGAGTGTGAGTGTGACAAGTTTTTTTTGGAGAACTTATTTTGGAGTCTTTGTGATTCGTAGTCTGTTTTGAGAGCTATAGAGCTCAAATGAGATCGAAGTAGCTAAGGGTAAGTTTGCAAGTTGTGGATCTTAGTGTGATCCTAGTTTTCCTCACTACTCTATATTATGATGTAATACACGCAACACCTTTTGATGAATAAGAAAAGAAATAGAATATCTTTGTGGATGTAGCGCCAGAGGGGGTGAACCACGGTAAAACTGTGTGTGAAATGTGTTTTAATGTTTTACTATTTATGCAGTTATGATTGAATGGTTATATAGATGAATGGATGTTTTATTTACAGTCCACACTAGAATAAATATGCACATGAATGAATGAATGAATCGATTTGATAATCAAATGCATGGTTAAGTAGAAGTAAGAAGTAAGAAAGAACATTCCCCAATCCCTTCCATGACTACATACATATGCATCCTATAGTCCCCCATAAACTATCTCAGGTGATACTGCATCATGCACTCTGTGCCTGATTTAGCCTTTTGGCTTACCATAAGGGACGATGCTGATAAGGGTTTTGTTGGAGAACTAAGGTAGAACCCGGGTCATCCCATAAGTCCAACATTGGTTATGATCATTCATGGTGAGATCACACAAGGTTATAATCATTGAAGATCATGATGGAAATATGGGAAGGACGATCCAGGCAGTAGTAGGTGTTGGCCCTTGGTTATGGAAGCAAGAGAATATCAAGGAAGAAAAGGAAAAATGCGAACTGCGCAGAAGACATAGTGACTGTTACTGGGTCGAAGTAAGAAAAAGATCAGAAAAGATGGAGCAAAGTAAGAGAAAGAAAGATGTTGGATTTAGAGATTGATGATGACATATCAACAAAGAATATGGATTGTGGACAACTCAGCAAGTGGAAAAAGATACCATTGGATGGTTTGGAGAACCGCACGAGAAGGAAGGAAAGACAAGTTGGCGAATCCCTAAAAACGCGGGTCAAGTTGACCTAGATTTTTAGACACCTAGATTTTTTGTATCTATGGTTTTGACACTTAGGTCTCGACCTAAGGATGTCGGTGAGCTATTGTAATGTATAAATATAGGTCTAAAGGACCTGGGATGGGTTGTTGTTGTTATTATTATTATTGTTGGTACTAAGTTGATTGAGGATTCATTACTATTATGTGATCGATTGATTACTATTGTGTGAGAGAGAAGTGTTGAGTGTAGAGCCTTATGGTATTGTAAGATATTCAGCTGGGTGCGAAGATTAGTCCTACTAATGGGTGCATAGGAAGGGGAGAGAAAGAAAGGAGAAGAAAGAAGATCTGCTAGCTGAGAGCGTAGACAAGAACTGTATGCTTCATCTTAATATATTATAAAGCACAGTTCTATGGACGTATCCCTAGAGACAAGGTGAACCAAGTATATCTTGTGTTGTGTGTGTGATTGATGCTCTTATTTTTGTCATCTGTTATACTGCTATTTGCATTACTGCGTTAGATCTGATAGATAGTTGTGCAGAGTAGATATGGTCTGGTAAGTGATATATAAATGTTGTATTGTGCCTGTATTGGATCCCCTTGATATCCCCTTTGGTTGTAGACATCTCTGTCCTGCAACCCCCTCATAGCTACTTTGGGTGAGACTGCATCTACCTCGCAGGTGTTGCCGAAAGGGCCAGTAGTTAGGGCTTGTTGGTGCACTCTTGGAGCTAAACCCTCGGTCTACCCCTGTGCCAAAAAATGGTTTTGTTGTCGGGACGAGAATCTTATTGAGGGAATGTCAAGGTGGTTTCTATCGAAAACAAAGATTCAGAAGTGGATAGAAGATCAAGAAAAGGACTTCGCTAAATCTCAAAACAAGAACCCTAATATTAGTACAAAAGATTGGCTGGAAAGATATATCTTTACTGATATACACAAGATTTTCTTTGGAGGAATCCATGGAGAGTTATATGAGTGGTTAGCTAGGCTAGAAGATACCCAGTTTGATATAAGATCTAGGCCACCTGTGGTTTGGATGTCGGCTTTGATCAAGAGAGTTGATAACGCCGTGTCAAGAGCAATAGATCATTGGTTTGATAGTACCATTGGAGGGTATATCACTGATTTTGTTGTTGATAGAGTAGAATCATATAGCCAGGCAGAGAGATATTTCTTTAAGGGACCTAGAGGAAAATTTTTACATTTTCTGTAGCTGAAGATCAAGATACTATTCCATGAGAAGAAAATCTTGAAGATACAGTAGTCTGCTGGATTGAAGAGCTAACATTGAAGAACTCATATAACGACAACGACACAGAGATCAGACATATGCACAATGAGATAGTGTTCATAGAAGCTCCTCTGGCGAACCTGTTTAAGTAGAACTACGGGGACGAGGGTTTCTATAGTGGAGAAGAGGCAGATCTAACGGATGAGGAACATTCAGAGTCCATTGGGCCAAAGGAAGGAAAAGATGAAGAACCTTGCCGGGAAGAGCTAGAAGCTTCAGGAACTGCATAGAACGTTGAAGTAATTACTATTATCCCTCCTATTGATTCAACAGTGTTAAGCAATCAAAGTAATCAGAGTCACTTGAATGTTCAGAGCATTGTCACTAGTAACCCAATGCCTACTCAATCAGGAAACCTAGGAAGATCTATGGCATATGAGATGAGGTTACCCACCTTCAAAGGAGATGGATCTGAAGATCCTGATCAACATTCGTTTCTATGCGAAGCCGTATGGAGTATTAATAACATCACCGACAAAGTTGTCAAACGAGCTCAGTTTAGTACTACCCTAAGAGACCGCGCACTGAGCTAGTACATGAAGTTTGTTAAGGGAATTGCCTAGCCTAAACCGTTGAATGAGATCAACAACGCGTTGATTGTCGAGTTCAAGAAACCCAAGTTGGAGTCACAGTGCATTACAGAACTAAAATAAATCAAGCAGAGAATAGCTGAACCAGTATGGGAGTTCGATCAGAGGTTTAAAACCTTGACGGGCCACTTGAGTTTCCATATCCTAGATGAGTAGAAAAAGGAATGGTTCATTTCTTCTCTCTTACCACACATCAAATTTCCTCTGATGAAACAGAAGATTGCTTTGCAGGCTGAGGTGCTAGAGATCGCCATGAATCTAGAATCACCCCCTATGGGAGAATCTAGTTTAGGTATGAGTCAAATCTTGAGTCAGCTAACTAGTTTGTCTCTGCAGCTCGAAGATATGAAGAAAGACAAGGGAAAAGGCAAAAGGGAAGATATATGGTGTGTCAAATGCAAATCAAAAGGCCATGACAAGGAGCATTGTCCCCTATTTCCTAAATACTTGGACTCTGGAGCTCTGAGTCCTTTGAAGCAAGTTACCCTACCCTAGTGCGAGGTATGTAGAAATAGACATCACCCTGGTTAATGTTATTACATGCAAAAATATGTTCAGACACCCACAATTTTGTATTGCACGTTATGTAAGTCTGTGGGGCATGAAGATAGGGATTGTAGGGATTATGAACACATGCACGAAAGTTCAATGGATATATACAAAATTCAAGGCGAACTATAGTAAGAAGGAAACACTACGTAGTATAACTCCCCTAGGAGAGGAAACTTCAACCCTCGTGGTGGATTCCAAGGAAGAGCAAGAGGAGGAGGTATGGGTCGAGGTCGAGGATAGATATTATGTTATAACTACACACAACTAGGACACTTGGAAAGGGACTATCGGAACCCTTATACCACTTGCAGCTACTGCAATTTCTTCGAGCATGTTATCGAGGAATGTCCAACATTGCTGGCCAAACTTGAGGAGAGACGGGGACCTCAACAGAAATCGCAAATAAAATTAATCAAATAATAACCTCGCGGAGCAAACCCTAGAGTGGTTGTTATCACTTGAGGAGGCACTGTTATAGGAGAAGATAGAATGACCCAAGGAAAGACTATAGAATAATCTAGAGTAAGGAAGGCTACAGAGAAGAAACAAACTTTTGATGCAAAGAATGAAAAAAAAATGTTTGAGGAGGAAAGGAAAAAATTTAGGGAAGACTAAGGTTCTTGATTGAAGACATGACCATAAGTAAGAGAAGCAGAATGCCTCTGCCATTTGATCAGCCTGCTTTGCCCGGAGATGGAAAAGAGGCAAGTAAACTTGTCAGTTTCTTGTATACGTTTATAGAGATGATTAAAGATGAGAGAGCCATACAAGAACTGCAAAATTTGGTTAGATAGTATGAGGTAGGAAGGGTAGATCCCTTACTGAATAAGGTAGTACATCGATTATCCAAGAAGAGAAGGAAAAACAAGGAACTACATCTGAATTCTCAGATTGGAGATTATGATATAGACTATGTGGTCCTTGACTTAGGGCCAGAGGTCAATGCAATGACGAAGCAAACCTGGGAACTAATGGGAAAACCTAAGTTGATCTATTCCCCTATCATACTTAGGATGGCTAATCAGCAAGATTTCATCCCCTTTGGAATATTGGAACACGTCCCTATGGACATCTATAGACTGAGGACGTTTTTAGACTTCAAGGTAATTGAGATAGTTGATGATAGTTGTCCTTACCCTGTGCTATTAGGAATTGATTGGGATTTCAATAATTCCACTATGGTAGATTTAAAGAAAATACAAATGACATTTGAAGAATATTGCCTTAGGGTCATTGCAGATTTAGATCTCGTTGAAGGTCAGTGATACACTGAGCCCATCATAGAAGAAAACCATGTGTATGAACTAGAAAACATATACAAATTAATAGCCAGACAACAGGATTACATTAATCCTATGGTGGATGGAAATTTGAGCTGGAAAAGTGACAATGCATGTTCCTCAGATTCAGAAGAATCACTGGAGAATTGGAAAAACAAAATGTACGAAGTATCTACAAGGAGATATGCTAGATTAACCAGGGAAGTACGTTGGATCAGCACAACAGTAAGTAACTGACCCACCTTTGATGGTTTGAATCCTTTAGAAACCTTCTTGTTGTATTTTGAATAAACTGTACCACCGCAACAACGTCAATGGATGAGGCCTTGAAAGCCACACCAACAAGATGGTGGGGGACACACAAAAACAACATTACAGAATGGGTACAATGTCGTACTCTGACAAAAGCACAGTTCTCGGCACAAGTAGAAGGCTATGAAGTTATATACACAAGTTGGAGCTGTCTGAAGGACCATGTGTGAATTTAAGAGGAAGCATGGAGAAAAATTCCTTAAGGGAAGTGAGTACAAAAAATTGTCAACATGTTGGACACAACCCCTATCAACTGGTACCTTCAAGCAGAGCTGCACCTCATCACTGTAGATTGGGAAGGTATGAATCATAACTTTGTCACTAACTTTTTATTTGAAAGACAACATCCTACATTAGATCAAGCATTATAGGTCGTAAGACAGAAAGTGTTTGAGGAGGCACCTAGCCTCCCTTTGGAACAAGAAGAGGAAAAATGGATTGCGCCTCTCTAGAAACTGCAAGGTTGTTACACCATCAATACCGATGAAGACGATGATCCTAGCAAGGTGAAAATCACATAAAAAGAGGTCCAGACAGATGTGGAAGGAACAGGAGTTGAGCTACCATTTATTGGACAGCTGATCAAAATCAAGAAAATCAATATTGGAATAGAAAAAACATCAAATCTTGCAAATGTTGGAGATTATTGGGATGTTGCCACTTTTGACAAGATCAAAGAATTTCTACATGAGTATCAAGACTTGTTTCTAATCAAGTTCACTGATACAAAGGGCATTAAAGTTCCTATGGGAGAGATGAGGATCCCTTTGAAACTGGATGTAATACCAGTCAAACAGAGACCCTATAGAATGAACCCTAAATATAAGGAGAAAGTGAAGATGGAGCTCAAGAGAATGTTGGAAGCAGAGATTATAGAACCTGTCGAAGAATCCTAATGGATTATCCCTATGGTGGTACAAGACAAGAAGACAGGAGAGATCAGGATCTGTGTATATCTCAGGAAGTTGAACGATGCCTGTTTGCATGACCCCTTCCCTACACCATTTACTGACGAAGTGTTAGATAATGTAGGAGGCCAAGAGATATATTCTTTTATATATGGATTTTTAGGATACCATCAGATCTGGATTGCCAAGGAAGATCGCCATAAGACAAACTTTCCACAGAATGGGGATCCTACCAATATACAGTAATGTCGTTTGGATTGAATAATTCCCCAACCATCTTTTCCAAGGTGGTGGTCGAAGCATTCAAGGAGTTTATACATAAGTTTCTAGAAGCATACTTTGATGATTGGACTGTCTTTAGTTTATTGAAAAAGCATAGAGAATGTTTAAGACTAATGTTGGAAAAGTGCAGGCAGTGTTAGATTGCCTTAAACCTGAAGAAGTGCATTTTCTTTTCACCATTTGGAGTGTTGTTAGGTCATATTGTATACAAGCATGGATTGCTAGTAGATCCATCTAAAATTGCCATCATAGTTGATCTACCCCCTCCTACTTCAGTCAAACAGTTGCACACTGCGTTGGGACACACTGGATATTATAGGAAGTTCATTAAAGACTATGCCCAAATTAAAACACCCATGGAGAAATGTTTGAAGAAATACTGTCAATTTCACTGGATGGAAGAATGCCAACAGAGCTTCGACACAATGAAACCAAAAATGGTTACTGCGCCTATTCTAGTTTTCCTAGATTGGAGCAAGGAATTTCACGTGCATGTTGATGCATATTCTATTGCATTAGGATCTATGTTAGCACAACCAGGAACAGGGGACATCGACCACCCATTAGCCTTTGCTAGCAGGAAGCTATCAACAATAGAGATTAATTACACCATCACTAAGAGAGAAGGGTTAGACATGGTGTATGCACTGCAGAAGTTCCACCACTACTTATTGGGAGGACACTTTAAAATGTTCACTAATCACTTTGCATTGAAATACCTAGTCAACAAGCTAGTGTTGGGGGGGAGAATATGCATATGGCTTCTTCTGTTTTAGGAATATGATTTTGAGATAGTGATTAAGACAGGAAGAATGAACAAAGGTCCTGACCACTTGTCAAGGTTGGAACATGGAGAAGAGCCTACTAGCTTGGAGGATACACTATCATATGCACAGTTGCTAGCCATTAGAATGACCACTTTGCAGAAATAGTCCAGTTCCTGTCAATAGGATTGGCACCTAGTGAATATACAATCACCCAGAAGAAACAACTAGTAGTGCGTGCTGCAGACTTTTCACTTATAGCTAGACAACTATATAAGATGGGACCTAATGAAATACTAAGGAAGTGTGTTATGGAGGCAAAAAGATCGTTGATCCTCATCGAATCTCATGAAGGCATCGCAGGAGGACACTATGCAGGGAAGGTAACTGCACAAAAGGTTCTTAGAGATGGCCTTTGGTGGCCTACCTTACATAGAGATGCTAAGGACTATTACAGAGCCTGAGATGTATGCCAAAGAGTTGGGAAACTGTCGAGAAGAGATGAAATTCTGTTAGCACCATAGCTGACCCTACAAGTAGTTGAGAAATGGGCCATTAACTTCATGGGACCTATTAACCCACCAGGGAAGCACACAGGAGCAAGGTACATAATCACTATGATAGGGTACTTGACTAGATGGGCCGAAGCAAGAGCAGTGTAACAACCCCAGTTAAATAGTTACATAGGGTTTATTAAGTATAGTTACCTAAATAATTAATTGTCTTAATGTGTATTAGTTAAGTAATGATTAACTATTAATAATATTATTTATTTATTGTTTAATAAATTTCGATTAATTAATTAATTGATTACTTAACACATTCAATGATTTAGGTAAAGAATTAAAGGACTTAATAACTTTAATTTAATCATTATGAAATTTTACGTATGACAGGGGATAAGGTAGTAAATGGACTTTAATTTATTTATTATAAGATTTTACGGATGACAGGGGATAAGGTAATAAAGGGAATGATAGTGTAATAAATGGAGGGATAAGGTGATTGGCATTAATGGAGGGTAGGGAGTTGGTGAATGGGGGGAGATATGACTGGGCAGAGGCCTTCAGAAGGGAGCATTATGAAAAATTGGGAGGAGAGGGCTGTAAATTTTCTGTGGGATATTTTTCTGGTTTTGGGGTTTTGGTTTTGGAGGTTGGCTATACTATTGCAGGAGGCACCAGGTTGCTGGGAGTTTTGGGCTCGGGGGCCAGGAATCCTCATGGAATCCTAGAGCTAGGGAGATGAATAGGCTGCTCCTAGTTGGCTGGGTGGTTAGTCGGTTTTGGGCAAGGTTTGGTCAGAGCATCAGGCAAAGATTGGACAGAGCAGCAGGGAGGACAACCAGATAAGTGGGAATTTTAGCATCAGGCAGAGGTATTTTTATTTCTCAATTTGCTGAGTTATGTGATGATTATGTAATTTATTTTCATGCTGTGGATAAATTTAATTTCTGCTAAATATTATATGCTTATATGATGATTAATGAATTATTTATGCATTGAAATAAATTCTATGTTTAATTGTATGAAAATTTTAGGCTTAATCAACCGAGGTCACTACTCATGGTATCAGAGCTTCGTTCACAATCTGGAGCCTTAAGGACCTACCCACCAACCCACCTAATTGCTTGTAAAAAGGAAAGTTTAGAATTGGAACTGTTCAACACTAACCCAAAAATTTAAACAACCCCTAATTGGCTATATTGAAACCCTTTGCCTTGAAATCCTAAACAATCCATAAATAATTTGTATATGAAAATATATATATAAGAGTAAATATAAATTTGGGCCTGAGGGCCAAGCTCCAACTTCACCTCCACCTAACCTGCAAGCCAAGCATACAATTTTTATTTTATATAATTATGTATAAAGATATATAAGAGTAAATATAAATTTGGGCCTGAGGGCCAAGCTCCAACTTCACCTCCATCTAACCTACAAGCCAAGCACACAATTTTTTTTTTATATAATTATGTATAAAGATATATATATATAAACAATATGTCCATGAAAATGAAAATTATATAATGTTATACACATTGAAAGTGACAAAAAAATAAAACAAAAAAAAAGAACTTGCAAACCCTAACCTAAAGAAGGCGTGAAGGCCTAAGCTTCCTCTCCATGCGAGCTGTATCTAGCCGCTCCATGCGAGCTACATGCATAACCTGAAATAGAATTTGCCTTGGGCTCTACCATATATTTCTTAAGGAGGCTTGCATGCATACTAACTGCTACCACCCCCTATTGTCTCCTCCTTTAGAGAACACCTATTAAATGTAACAATGCATTTAAAGACATTCTCTTGCTACCAAGCATGAAAACTCTTTATTTGAGAGAAATTCACGTCTTCAAAATACATTTAGGTTGTAGACTTAATCTTTAAACCTATCATACACACATTCTATAGAAACTTATAATTTTTCAAAAAAAAAAAAAGGTAAAAAAAAGAAAAAACTTTGAAGCAATTCTTAATCTTTCACCCTTTTTAGATCTTAACCGGACATTCATGAATCTACCTTTAAAAATAACAAGAAGAATCACAATCGAAAGCTGTAAATCTATGTAAATTCCAACAGCTACAATAAACATTTAGCCAAAATAAAAAAAAATAAAAAACATCTTCAAAAGTTGCCAATCCCATGGCAAATTTTAGCAAACATGCAAATAAAATCAGAAATTAAGAAAATACAAACAAGATCTTCAACCAGTTTTGAGCTTGTTCGACCAAACTTGACCTGCCACAATACAAATTCAAATTTATCAGTTTGGGCCAGTTTTATGCTAAATTCTCACCAAATTAGCTCTCGGCCGCTACAAATTTCTCATGCTGGAAAATGAAAGATACCTGCTTACGAGCGATTTCGAACCTTGGACCTGTAAATCCCTGAAAGCATACAACCTAAGCTTCTAAATGCAAGCTAGCAATAGCAAGAATAACATTGATTGGCATGCATTAGCCCCAGGTGCATTTCGCTCCCAGTGAAGATTACTTTTAACTATATAAAATGAATCATGTCTAGGTTTAAACTTTAAACATATATGTCAAGCTCTCCTAGAAGGAATAGATGCATATGAAATGTATTTTTCTGTGGTATATTGGCACAAATGCTGGTCTCATGAACATGCACTATCAAAATGTAGAGAAATTTGTTTCAACTATGGGAACTATGTTCCACACGCCCAAATGCCAAACACCAAGGCTCCAAGGATAGATTCCATAGGGGGACAAAATTTGTTCAGTACACAAGTTAGCGCTCAAACAAAGCACCCAACGCCAAGCTCACAAGACCATGCCACACAAGTTTAGTATGCGTCTAGTGCCCAACACACCAAACCAACGCCCAACACACCCGCCAAGCCACAAGCTCCAAGCTCCATGCACCACCTGCACATACCACATACCATCATGGGTTAGCAAACAACACATAGGGAAACAAAGAGCACCCAAGCACTAGGCACCAAACCACATAAACAAAGATACCATAGGTGGGCAGCCTTTGGCATGAGCTAGTAATCCCAATATCCAAGTCCATAAACCAGTCACATAAAATATCTGTGTAGAAAAAAAAATTACCTGCGTAAAATATTGGGTACAAGCCCAATCTCTAAGTCTGCATGATAAGCATCAAACAACTAGTCAAGAACCCGAGGTATCGACAGTCTCAACACCACACAACACATCAACACGAGTACCTACATCATCAACACAAACCAAGGGTCAGCACGCAACACAAGCAATTCCAAGGAAAAGCGTGCTCAAGTGCCAACACCAAATCACAAGGGAAGAACCCACAAGGGCATAATGTGCTCAACAAGCCAGTGACCAATGCCAGAAACCAAACACCTGACCACGAGGAGGAGAAGCCATGAGAGAAGGCCATGGCGTCCGATCGTGTAACTAGAGACCTCGCAAGAAGAAACGATGAGGAAAATAGGAATTAGGGTTACAGAGATAAGGGATAGGGTTTAGATAGGAGGGCGCTGGAGAAAGCAAGGTGGGCACGTGGAATCCATGCATGCTTGCACATTTTTTTTTTAATTATTTTGATTTTTTTTTTTATTATTGAAATTATTTATATATATATATATATATATATAAATTTTTTTTGTGTTCGTTTAAATTTATATTTTAGTGTAAAATATAGTTAACTGTTTTAGAAAAAAATAATTAATTCAACTAATTCAATTAATTGTTTTAATTAACTGTCTTTAATTTAGTGTAAAGTTAAATAAAAAATTAAAGTTAATTAATGATTTTAGGGATTAGATTAAATTGGGCTAGATTAAATTTTGTGGGAGCAGACGGGTTTTGAACCCATGACCACTCACCATTGTCCAAGCCTTGGAAAACAATCAAACACCAACGCACCACACATGGGTCGTTATAAAATAAATTCTTATACATAAATAAATTAGTAGTCATAAAATACTATCCCGAAGTATAATCTCCAATTATCCATGTTAACCAAACACTGAGTTCTGTGCCCTCAACCACCGAGCCAAGCACGAATTCCCTCCATTCCATTCCACCAGTCAAATCCAAGTGCCAGGTCCCTCCATTTCATTCCACCAGTCAAAGCCAAGCACTAAGCTCCAATTCCCGAAAGCCACTCTACAATCCTCAAGACTCGCACCTGCAGCCATCGAGACACACAATTCAATGCATATGTACAACGTGCCAAGGAAAGTTCATGAGTCAAGCATAGAAGGATAAACTTAGACTCATTTCATTGACATTAGGTTGGAAGTCACCTTAATTAGTTGTAAACGCAAAGTATAAGGACTTAGAACAAGATAAGTGGGAGGGGGCTTCATGTGCACTAGGTAGGTAAGTTAGAGAAATTGGCTAGTATGGTGCAATGCTAGCATAGCTACTAGGTGAGGAAGTCAATAGATTTTTTAGGCGAAGAAATCAAGCTTAGATGCTTTATCCCTAACCTAGCCACCTCCCCTAAAGAGAGTAACGTCTGTTTACAGACAAGTAAAAAGAAACTTATGCCTAACCCTTTTTTCTAGTTTAGTTGCGCAATGAGAAATGCCCTTGAACTCACCCTGACAACTTTGGTTGATGCAGGTTAAATCATATAGGATGGTTAGGACTTGAGGGAATTGAGACAGAGGAGCATCGTCACAGGCACCGCCAACACCGCCAACACCACCGCCACCATCGCCCGAACTAGCTCTCATACTGCGCTCTTTGGAGGCCATAAATGAGACTTTAAAGGGGCGACAACCAGCAGGGATCGAAGTGGAACCCCCACCATCTGGAATGGGTAATCCAGAAGCATCAAGGGATCAGGGGGAGGACCTCCACCTGAAGACATCACTAGAGAACTGCAGAAGATCAAACTTCTGGAGTTTTCTGGGGGTCGCACTAGTGAACGTGCAGAAGCATGGTTGGAAGGCATGTCAAGGTGTTTTTCCTTAAGGGACTATGCGTCCACCTCAAAGGTGAAGATAGTGATTTTTCAGTTGAGAGATAGTGCCTTGAACTGGTGGGGAAACCTGTAAAGACAACTGCATCTTGCCCCACACACCGTATCTTGGGAACTTTTCGAGGAGAGGTTCTGAAGGAAATAGCTGCCAACTTACTATGAGGAACAACAGGTAGGAGCATTTCATGCTCTAGTACAGGGAAACAAAACTGTAGAATAATATGAGATTAGTTTTATGGAATTGGTCAAGTATGTTTCATATATGGATAATGACCAATGATAGGCAGAACGCTTTGTCTATGGGTTGAACCCTAAGATAAGGGCTATGGTGCAAATGTGGAAACCGTCTTCAGTAGCGGAAGCTGTGGAAAATGCGTGTTCTGCGGAGGAACACATGAAATTAATCAGAGGTACGAGATCGACCTTTCTGCATCATCCTGGATTTGTAGGGAAGGCCCCTAGGACATTTCCTAGGGGAGGGGGTTCAAGGCCACCTCCATATGGTAACAGAGTCGCACCAAGGACAACAACTATAGGGATTTCAATGGCAGTGAGTGCAGCATCTTGTTCATCACCAACGACGCAGACAGGTCCACAACCATCTCAGGGAGAAGCTAGTAGGGGCATGGGTTCTAGGGGAAGGAACTCGTTTCAGAGACATTCACAAAACAGTGTGCAAGTTAAATCTCGTGTTACCTATTGGGGATGTGGAGGACCCCATTACCAGCGTGACTGCCCAGAGTTACAAGCAAGATTTGTGCATAGAGAAGGAAAGGCCACGATAGGAAGAGCAAGTAGTAGCCACCATATTTACGAGCAGTTAATAATCGCCAGACCGAACATCAATCCACGGTGGTGGAGTCATCAGGTACGCTAAATCATATCAATGTTAAGACTTTATTTGATTCGGGTGCGACATATAGTTTCATTTCACCATCTGCATTAGAAAAGAGTGGGTTGGTAGCCTACGAGCACGATGAATTTAAACAAGTTGAGAGGGCCTCGGGGGAAAAACAAGCAGTAGGACCTAGTGTTGATAATTGTATAATAGACCTAGGAGTGTGTACTACCAGGTTGAAGGTATATGTCACTGCTCTCGGGGCGTATGACCTAATCATTGGAATGGATTGGTTAGAAGCTCATCGAGCTTTAGTAGATTGTTTCACAAAAAGGGTGCTCTGTGTTGATGATGAAGGAAGGCCAGTAGATATATAGGGTGTACGAAGAAGGTTGTCATTATGCTTTATCTCAACTATGAAGATTAAGCGATGCTTGAGGTAAGGGTGTCGACTATATGTAGTGGAAGCAATGAATGAAAGGAAGGGACCCTCATTAGATCAGTACTCGGTATTGTCATAATTTAAGGATGTTTTCCCGAACGAGTTACCAGGGTTACCTCCTGAGAGGGAGCTTGGTTTTACTATTGAGCTAAAACCTGGTGCAGAACCAATTTTTAAGACTCTGTATCGAATGACAGCACCAAAACTTTGTGAGTTGCAAATGTAGTTGAAAGAGTTACTGGACTTAGGGATAATAAGGCCCAGTGTTTCACCTTGGGGTGCACTAGTAATTTTTGTAAAGAAGAAGGATGGATCCTTATGACTATGTATATATTACAGGGACTTGAACTGTGCTACAGTGAAAAATAGGTACCTGATGCTGCGAATAGATGACCTCTTCGATCAGATGAAAGGAGCAATGGTATTCTCAAAGATCGATTTGCGATTAGGGTATCATCAGTTAAGGATTAAGGAAGAGTGATATCCCAAAAACTATCTTTCGAAATCAGTTTGGGCATTAAGAGTTTGTCGTAGTACCTTTTAGATTGACCAATGTGCTAGCAGTATTCATGAGCCTCATGAACGACGTATTTAGGAAGTACTTAGACCATTTTGTACAAGTCTTTCTAGATGACATCCTTATCTATTCCAAAAATGAAAGAGAACATGAGGAACACTTACGAGTGGTGTTGTCCTGCCTTAGAGAGAACAAATTGTATGGGAAGTTGTCAAAGTGTTCCTTCTTTCATAAAGATATCCACTATTTAGGTCATATCATTTCCAGTGAAGAAATCTCTGTGGACCCAGAAAAGGTAAAGGCCATTATGGAGTGGCCAGTGCCAAAAAATGCCCCCATGAGGTGAGAAGCTTCATGGGGCTAGCAGATTATTATCGAAGATTTGTGGAAGGATTCTCTAAAATAGTGAAACCCATCACCACTTTGCAGTGCAAGGGGGTCAAGTATGAATGGACAAAAGAATGTGATAGTGCATTCATTGTGCTTAAGAGGTTACTAACTAGTGCGCCAATTCTACGAGTGTCAGATATGGAAAAGGACTTCACAGTCTACACGGATGCCTCGAAGCAAGGGTTGGGGGCTGTGCTAATGCAATATGGAGGAGTGATAGCTTATGCATCAAGGAAGTTGAAGAAACACGAAGAGCTATACGTGACTCATGATTTAGAGTTGGTAGCTATAATTCTAGCTCTGAAACTTTGGAGGCACCATCTTGTGGGGCAAAACTTTGAGCTCAAAATGGACCATCAAAGTTTAAAACATCTCTTCACTCAAAGGGATCTGAATGCCAGGCAAAGGCGATGGAGTTTGTTTATGAGTGAGTACGATTTTGGTATTTGATACATCAAGGGAAAGGAAAATGTGGTCGCAGATGCCTTGAGCAGGAGACCATGCGTCTTCTCTCTGGTACTCTTGAAAGTCATTCTGAGGGAACGTGTGTTGACACAACTCCTAGGAGACAGTTGGTATTTAGAGGTTACTTCAAACCTCTAGAGTGGGAGGAAATTAGATCCAAAGTATGAAGGATATAGTCTAGAAGCAGACGAACTATTGAGATATTGGGGAAGGATGTACATCCCTAAAGATGGGGATATTCGAAGAATCATACTAAAAGAAGCCCATATAGCACTTTATTGTGCGCATCCGGGTGTGAAGAAGATGTACACAAACATGAGGAAGCTCTTCTTATGGATATGCATGAAGCACGATGTATTCCATTTTATCTCCAAGTGCCTAGAGTGTCAACAAGTGAAATCCAACCACCATCACCCGGCAGGCCTCCTACAACCACATGATGTTCCTATGTCCAAATGGGAAGTCATTTCTATGGATTTTGTTGTGGGGTTGCCGCTCACATCTCATAGACATAATTCCATTCTTGTGATAGTTGATAAGTTAATCAAGAGTGCTCATTTTATTTTGGTTAGAGACACTTATGATGTCACTGATGTGGCACGTGTGTTTGTAAGTGAGGTTATTCGTTTGCATGGGATACCTAAGAAGATCATTTCAGATAGGGACTCCAGATTCACTTCTAGGTTTTGGACAAGTTTGCAGTCAGCATTGGGGACTTAGTTGAACTTAAGCACAACTTATCATCCTGAAACAGATGGGCAAACTGAGAGAGTAAATAAGTCATGGAAGACATGCTTAGGATGTATGTCATGTATAATCAAACCCAGTGGGAGAAGTACCTACCTTTGGTAGAGTTTGCCTACAATAACAGTTTTCATAGCTCCATCGAAATGCCACCCTACGAAGCTCTGTATGGAAGGCCATGAAAAACACCATTGAGTTGGGAAAGATTAGAAGACCGAATAACAGTTGGGCCAGAATTGATTCAATAGATGGAGGAACAGGTGATTCAAATTAGGTAGAGACTAAAGGAAGCATAGGATAGGCAGAAAAATTATGCGGATGCACACAGGACCGACCAAAGTTATGAAGTGGGAGACCAGGTTTTCATTTGTATCAGGACTAATAAGAGTACCATATGGTTCAGGAAGGAGACAAAGTTGTCACCTCGATTTATAGGACCATTAATAATCCAAGAGAAAATTGGACCCGTTGCCTATCGTCTCGTACTGCCACCCCACTTGCATAAAACTCATAACGTTTTTCATGTATATGTTTTACGTCATTATGTTGTTGATGAATCACATAAACTAAATTGGAAGGAATTGCAGGTATTGGACATGGGAACTCTCACGGTAGAACCGTTACGCATATTGGACCGTAGAGTTCGACAGCTCAAGAACCGTATGGTAGACCAAGTTAAGGTCCAGTGGGACAAGTATAATCCATAAACTGCTACTTGGGAAGATGCCAAGACACTACGACGAGACTATCCCTCACTTTTTTGACCACCTCGAGAATATGTTTCTCGAAGGTTGGGTGTATGTAAAACCACCTTTTGACTTAGACGGCCAGGATTACCTCAGGCCTACACTCTTATTTTCTATTCACAGTGAAATTATTAAATGATACACTTAAACTTTTAAGACGTATGAACCTTTATGAATGTTTAAATATATTTGGATAATGATGGATATGATGTGATATATTGTGAGAATGTAAATTTTATGAATGTTTAATATTATTGATGGTGATGGATATGATGCGATCTACTAAGTGAATGTAAATTTTATGAATGTTTAAATGTTATTGATGATGATGTATATGATGCAACATATTGTGTGAATGAGAATCCTATGAAGGTTTAAATGCTATTAGAATGATGTTGGATATGATGCAATCTATTTGGTAAATGATAATTTTATGAATGGGTGTCGAAATTGAATTATGGGATATTATGAGATCTATTTCTAAATTGAAAACTTTGATGTTAAGTTGTTGGTACACGGATATTGAATTGAAATGATGGTTGTATGAAATTACATGAGGATAATGCATAGAAATGTATGAGTTTGTGTTACAGACTAATCTGGAGGTTATGGGCTATGAATAGCCAAGGGGTAATAATGATGAAATTGGATGACATGACCATTGGCCGAGAAACAATATGGTATGAATCCTTGTATGTGAAATTATATTGGTTTGGATGCATTGCTATGATATGTGGACCAGTGCCAGATTTCAGGTGGTGAGACTGCCCAAAACCAAATAAACGATGACAAAACTCCCAGCAACACGGTGCCATTGTATATTCCATTGTAGGGTGTGGACCCTAGTTATGATTAGGAGGGGTGGAGGCATTTCCCACCGTGTATCTTCCGAAACCTAAAGTCATGGGAGGATGGTGTTAGCTCACGCTCCCCTAGATGTGTGATGATGACTGTCGGTTTCCTGCTAGGGAAGCTTGGTTAAGATAGTGACACTTCCGCTTATGGGTTCTATTTGGAGTTAGGTCAATATAGTTGATGCTCCAAGATAGTCCAGCAAATGAAGGATAGGAATGAAGATGAAAGTAAGTTAGGGAGGAAGGATGAGTAGAAATAATTGAGAAAGTATGGAGATTTTTCTGATGGTGGAATTTATTGTTTTTCCCTTCTAAAAAAAGAAAAAGAAAACATGTATATATGAATATTCATAATTACGTAACTAAAACACAGTTGTCTATTAAAATTGTTGAACTAGATAATTGTAATTAAAGGATTTCACAAACATTTGATTGGTTTATTTTCTTTTATAAAAGAATAGTCTTGTTGATTGGATTGGATGCATACATAAATTACTGTAAGGGTGATAGTTATTGATTATTAGTACATGCACGAGACTTGTATGTACTAGCTACATATGCATTTCTTGTGCATGTACACTAGTATGAATGAGTTTCTTGGCTTACTTACTAATAATGATGGTTATTTGTTATGAATGTTTGGACCATGTTTCTTTTCCCTTGTATCATAGAATACTTTAACTTCGGGACGAAGTTTCCTAAAGGGCGGGTGTATGTAACAACCCCAGTTAAATAGTTACATAGGGTTTATTAAGTATAGTTAATTAAATACTTAACTGTCTTAATGTGTATTAGTTAAGTAATGATTAAATATTAATAATATTAATTAATTGTTTATTTATTGTTTAATAAATGTTGATATATTAATTAATTGATTACTTAACACATTCGATGATTTAGGTAAAGAATTAAAGGACTTAATAACTTTAATTTAATCGTTATGAAATTTTACATATGACAAGGGATAAGGTAGTAAATGGACTTTAATTTATTTATTATAAGATTTTACGTATGACAGGGGATAAGGTAATAAAGGGAAGGATAGAGTAATAAATGGAGGGATAAGGTGGGTGGCATTAATGGAGGGTAGGGAGTCGGTGAATGGGGGGAGATATGACTGGGCAGAGGCCTTCGAAAGGGGGCATTATGAAAAATTGGGAGGAGAGGACTGTAAATTTTCTGTGGGATATTTTTCTGGTTTTGGGGTTTTGGTTTTGGAGGTTGGCTGTACTATTGCAGGGGGCACCAGGTTGCTGGGAGTTTTGGGCTCAGGGGCTAGGAATCCTCATGGAATCTTGGAGCTAGGGATCCAGATAGAATGCTCCTAGCTGGCTAGGTGGTTAGTCAGTTTTGGGCAGGGTTTGGTCAAAGCATCAGACAGAGATTGGACAAAGTAGCAGGGAGGACAACTAGATAAGCGAGAATTTTAGAATCATGCAGAGGTATTTTTACTTCTGAATTTGTTGAGTTATGTGATGATTATGTAATTCATTTTCATGCTATGGATAAATTTAATTTATGATGAATATTATATGCTTATATGATGATTAATGAATTATTTATGCATTGAAAGAAATTCTATGTTTAATTGTATGAAATTTTTAGGCTTAATCAGCTAAGGTCACTACAAGCAGTTAAGGACTATAGTGCCACTATAGCTGCATGCTTCATATTTGATGACATCATAAGGTTTGGATGCCCAAAGATCCTTATGAGAAATCAAGGAACACATTTCATCAATAAAACAATTGAAGCCTTGACTGAGGAATTTGTCGTCCATCATCAGAAGATCACACCTTACCATACACAAGCGAATGGGATAGTTGAAGCATTCAAAAAGATCTTGGAGATAGCGTTAATGAATATTTTCAGTGTGAACAGGGATGAATGGGATTTAAGATTACCAACAATATTATGGGCCTATAGAACCACTTGCAAGAAACTGACCTTGCAGACCCCCTTTAAGTTGGTTTATGGTCTCAAAGATGTCGTCCCAATGGAATATTTGGTACCAAGCCTAAGAATAGTTTCCTTTATAGATATGGATGACAATGGCATTGTTCAAGAGAGGCTTGCACAGTTGGTCGAACTAGAAGAAGACCAATTCATTACAGGATTTCACCAGCAGGTTCATAAGGTACGAGAGAAGGCCTACCATGACAAACATATCAAGAAGAAGGTATTTAGGCAAGGTGATTTGATACTGGTATATGACAGTAAGTTCATGAAGTATCCTGGGAAGTTCAGAACGCATTGGATTGGGCCATATGAGGTCACCTATGTTACAGAAGGAGGAGCTGCGCAGTTGAATACATTGAATGGAGAATTGAAGGAAGGTTTGGTGAACGGGAGCCGGTTGAAGTTGTACTATGACAACCACCTGCCTCACAACTCTCAATAAAATCATGAGGAAAAGGATCTAGGTACCAGGTGCAGTTGAAACTGGGTACCATACACAGAAAAGACAGTCTACACAAGGAAGGAAGGGAGGACTAGAGTTGGAAGCAAAGGCTACCCTGCGCAGTATGAAGACAAAGCAAAGCAGAGGGATAAGATCTTAAGTACCTCAAGATGAGTCAAAGGTGAGTTTTAGGGGCCTGTTGGCCCTTGGTTATGGAAGAAAGAAAAGATCAATTAAGAAAAGGAAAAATGTGAACTGCGTGGAAGACACAGTGACTGTTACTGGGTCAAAGTAAGCAAAAGAGCAGAAAAGATGGAGCGAAGCAAGAGAAAGAAAGATGTTGTACTTAGAGATTGAGGATGACATACCAGCAAGGAAGATGGATCATGGAAAAATTAGCAAGTGGAAAAAGATACCGTTGGATGCTTTGGAGCACCGCTCGAGAAGGAAGGAAAGATAGGCTGGCAAAGCCATGAAAATGAGGGTCAAGTTGACCTAGGGTTTAAGACACCTAGGGTTTTTTTATCTAGGGTTTTGACACTTAGGTCTCGACCTAAGGCTATCGGTGAGCTATTGCAATGTATAAATAGAGGTCTAAAGGACCTGGGATGGGTTGTTGTTGTTGTTATTATTATTGTTGGTGCTAAGTTGATTGAGGATTCATTACTATTGTGTGATTGAGTGAGTACTATTGTGTGAGAGAAGTGCTAAGTGTAGAGACTTATGGTATTGTAAGATCTTCAACTGGGTGTGAAGATCAGTCCTGCAGCTGGGTGTGTAGGAAGGGGAGAGAAAGAAAGGAGAAGAAATAAGATCTGCTAGTAGAGAGCGTAGACAAGAACTGTATGCTTCATATTAATATATTATAAAGCACAGTTCTGTTGACGTATCCCTTGAGAGAGGGTGAACCACGTATATATTGTGTTGTGTGTGTGATTTATGCTCTTATTTTTTCATATGTTATACTGCTATTTGCATTGCTGCATTAGATCTGATAGATAGTTGTGTGGAGTAGATCTGGTTTGGTAAGTGATATATAAATGTTGTATTGTGCTTGTATTGGATCCACTTGATATCCCCTTTGGTTGTAGACATCTCTGTCCTGCAACCCCCTCATAGCTACTTCGGGTGAGACTGCATCTGCCTCGCAGGTGTTGCCGAAAGGGCCAGTAGTTAGGGCTTGTTGGTGCGCTCTTGGAGCTGAACCCTGGGTCTTCTCCTGTGCCAATAGTTGGTACCCATGGAGAAAGATTCCCATCATGGACATCATGGTCATAAGAACTCAAATTGTCATCATAATCAGACACAATTGTGAATTGGCAACTAATATAGATTAAAACATTTTCTAGACAACCTGTTAGTTGGGATTTCACCAGATACTTGAGTCTAGAACATGCTTCAGATAATTATAGATTACAATTTTGAGAGACTACCCATACTTTAGAATCAAGTCTTTATAGTTGAAATTCCTATACTTTATACTCGAGTCTTTACAACTAAAATGCCTATAATTTAGACTCAAGTCTTTACAACTGAAATGTAGACAGAAAAATTTACAGAAACACCCAGGAAACAAATCCCTCTCCCTCTTTGTCTCCTCCCAATCCCGTATAATAATGTATAGGTCATCCATTTTCTACTAATGTTGCTTCTCTCTTGGTTGATGTCTTTGCATGATTAAGAATATGGCTGGTATTTTTTTTTAATTTATTCCTTTTACGGTGTGCTAAATAATTATCCACACCAGTGCATCGTTATTTATGTAGTGCACAAGAGTATTTTTTTTGAAAAACTTACAACGGTGTGCCATTTTTTGGGAGTAACCATCTGCACTAGTGCAATTGTTTAAGTAGTTCACCGTCATATATAGAATTTTTAAAAATAACACTACCACAATGTGCAATTTTTAAGAGAAACTGTGTGCCTCGGTGTGTCCTTATTTCTGTAGTGCACCATAGTATTTTTTTTTGAAATAACCCTACTATGGTGTGTTAGTTTTGTAGGAACCAATGCATGCATTGTATAAAATGCACCAATGCGTTATATATTTATAAACACACCATACAAAAAAATCCGTTAAAACCTCCTCCTGCTTGCCTCCTATAGTATCCTCCATTATAAATGGATTTTTGGGCTATTTTAATAGGGGCTTCCACAAAATCCTCCACTAGAGGGTCTTTTCCTTGTAGTGTATGGAGAATTTTCGATACCTATTGCGTCAATTTTTTTTTCATGCCTAGCATTCCCTTACAAGTGAATCTTTGAATCACATGAAGCTATAGTCCTACTTTACACCCTGGGCCTACTTTCATCATTGGTAGGTGACCTTGAACCCAATAGATGGCATCTTCTCATTGGTTGTTGACTAGGTGGTTTCCCTTGTGTTCAACAACAAGAAATATATTCACACATTGGGATTCATGCAGTGTCTTGGATTTCATTAGAACTTATTGATGGTTTCCTCGCCTTTGTCAGAAATTTTCATTATTGGCTACTATTCATAGGGTATTTTTTATGTACTAGTTTCATCTGGTGCACACGAGAGATGTGCATGGTTATTGGTTCATGCATATCATGTTCGCCAAAGTTCTTCCTAATCATGAAAGTATAACTTTGTACCTCATGCTCGATGATGAGAGATACCTCAATTCTCTCCTTTTAGCAGATATCCTTCCATCGACCTCAGCTCATATATTCTGGAATTGATATCTAGAGTATTAACAGTACCTAGAGGCTTGCAATCATCAGTGGCAGGCTCTCTCACCATCGATAGTTGGGAATACATACATGTCTCATGTTCTATGGTTTCCTCAAGTGTTCAACCTCAACAATGTTTTTCACACTTGTTGAATGTACTCAATGTCTTAATGCCTGCTTTCATCATAGTTGGGTTGTATCATGTTTGTTAATGGGATACCTCAATGACTGGTAATCAAATGAAGTCTCATCATGTCAGACTTCAACCACTTTATTCATGTGATGCAGACTTGCATCATTGACGACTAGTGTAGAAGACCTCAAGTTCACAATAGCAACACCTCATACCTAATGTTGTCTTTCATTGTACCAATACCTATATGAATTCAATTATCATGGAAGACCAAATTGTGCTTCATTGTATATAGATTTATTCAGTTTATTTTGAGACCAGAATCCATTGTGTCTTGTTTGTTATCATGATTTCCTATGACATATGCCTACTTTTTATTTCCTATTCATGGCCATGAAATATTACCTTAGATATATTCACATGGATTTGCAGTGTACTTAAGATTGGCAGCCATGTGTACAGAGTCAACTTATATTGTAATATTTTGAGGGGTGACTAGTTCCTCCAGTTGGGTCCTCACTACTCCACTTCTAGGAATTATAATGTATTTTGGCCATCGTGGTTTCTCCTCTAACCTCACACATTAGGGGGAATATGTTATTATATTTTTTTCCACACTCTATTCATCATGCTTTGGTGGCCTTCCCTTTCCCTCTATATACTCAATCACCCCATTTTTATCAATCCAAAGTAAAAAAAAAACATTTTTTTGTGAATACACATGGGCGGTAGTTAGACAACTTGCGTATACATAGGTTGATCCATTACAACCCATGTACATCGGGTTTTATGCTCAAAATCAAAAAATATTTCAGGTTTTCCATGCCAAGTCACGAGATCTATACCCTTTGTCCTTTCATATGCTGGAAACACTCGGATTCAACCCTTCATTTCCCTTTGAAGGCTATAAATTGAGCCATATACAAGCCTTGAAGAAGAGTGAAAAAGAGGAGAGAAAATACATTCTAGAGAAATTTCGCCTCATATTGAGTCCACATCCCTTTATCCTTTAATTTTGAACCTCTCTTGTGTTCATGCCCCCAATCTCTTCCTATTTTGTGAAGGAGGAACCCAATTACTCCTATAACGTGTGAGATTTCCTTGTTGAGGATTGAAGCGGTGAAGGCCCAGGCGGAGGGAATTAGTTTCTCGGTTCCGTCAATTTTTTCTATGGAACGTTGTCACATATGCATTTATGCTAACTATATTAATAGAAATACTCTTTTCTCATCCAATTATATGTTACAAATATTTTTATTATTTTCCATGGATAAATATTTTATACATGTTAATGGACTATGCTAGTTTATATGCTAACACCTCATATATTTTCATATGCTTGTGTATCTTGAATGTTGAGAAAAATTTATAGGTGTCAAGAATTGAATCGTGAGCTCAACAGTGGTATCCTATGGACGTCTAGAGGAGGTAGGCTCTTAGCCTTTCTTTTGTTGGCATTTCCATTTATCTAGCATACTTTAGATTAGAGTTGATTTATGGGTGTGATTTTGTCTTTTGTGGTCTTACCCCAAGCCATGGAGAGTTTTTCCTAGTAACAAGAAAAAATACTACCATTAAAGGTGATGCAATAATCACTTGTGCCTCTAAGATACTGAATCACCCATTTCACTGCATTCCAATGTTCTCTTCCTAGATTTACCATGTACCTGCTGACAACAACCTTTGCCTATGAAATATCTGGTCTGGTACATACTATCACATACATCAATCTTTCTATTGCATTAGCATAAGGTACACGAGACACATAATCCTTTTATTCCTCACTACTAGGACATAAACCTAAAGAAATATTAAAATGGGAAGCGAAAGAGATGTCTACATGTTTCACATTATTTATCCCAAATTTTAGAAGTATCTTCTCCACATACTTCTGTTGTGAAATCCAAAGCTTACCATTTTTTTTCCTCTATGTATTTCAATGCCCAATATTTTTTTTTCTTCTCCTAGATCCTTCATATAAAAATCCTAGCCAAATGAGCCATTAACCTGTTGATTTCAACCATACTTTTTCTTGAAATAAGCATATCATCAACATATAACACCAAGATAATAAATATTCCATTTTCAAACCTTTTGAAGTAAACACAATGTTCATACTCACTTCTTATAAAACTTTGGCTCACCATGAAGGAATCAAACTTCTTATACCATTTCCTGGGCGACTGCTTCAGGGAATACAAATATCTCTTGATATTGTCAGATAATCTTCTTTTGTGATGTTGCAAAAAACCCTGGTTGTTCCTTGTATATATCCTTGTCTAAATCTCCACGTAAGAATGCTATTTTTGTTGAAATAATGTAACTGTGAAGAGCATTCATATTATTATTTTGTTATTGGATTAAATCCCCATTGTGGATTAATCATGTCATTATTATTATTATTATTATTATTATTATTATTGGATTAATCCCCATTGAGGATTAATCATATCAGTAATTGTATAAGGACCAAATCCCCTTTTGCGGATTGGCCATCGGACAATTACAAAGGACAGAATAAGAAGTTGGCCCCAACAGTTATAATGAAAGACCCAGAATTAATTAAAGGTGGGTTTACCCACCCAGAGTGAGAGGTCGGCCCTGCCAGTTGTGACCTTTCACACATGCCAGTCTTGTATAAATAAGAGGCTAGTGCCTCACTTCAAACACACAACTCACTTGCTCATTCTCTTATGAGGCAAGCTGNCCAACAGTTATAATGGAAGACCCAGAATTAATTAAAGGTGGGTTTACCCACCCAGAGTGAGAGGTCGGCCCTGCCAGTTGTGACCTTTCACACATGCCAGTCTTGTATAAATAAGAGGCTAGTGCCTCACTTCAAACACACAACTCACTTGCTCATTCTCTTATGAGGCAAGCTGCAATTACTAGTTGGAGAGAGGAGAAGAAGAGTGGCGCATCTTTTGGAGAGGACTATCTGTATTGGTTTGAGTTATCTCTTGGACATTGTATTGGCAATTTATGATAAGGAAGTTTTTGTTGGGTTTTCTTCCCCTAGAGGGTTTCCTAGGATAAATGTTGTGTCTCTTGTGAATGTGTATTTCTCAGTGATCTTGTTCTTATGTTGCTATTATCTATTGAAATGCAAAGAACTATAATAATGGCATAAAACATTAACATGGTATCAGAGCCAACCTGAAGGAAGCACAATTTGCAAGAGGAAAAACATTACTGTTACCGTACCCAAAAATCAGGGTTTTGCAAAAGTGAGTATTTTCAGCTCCCTAACCTCCTAGAAAGTTGCGCCCTCCCTCAAGGATCATTTTGGCACTTAGAGTGCACCTTTTTAGTGGCTAGATCTCTCGGAAAGTGAAACCCTAGTTTCACAAAGTACCAGAAAACCAGAGTACTAGGAGTACCAGAGTACCAGAAGTACCAGAAAACTAGAAGCACCAGTCCAGAAATCCGCAGAGCAGATTTGAAGGGGTAAAAGTTGGATTTTCGAAATTTCGACTGCACCAACTAACTCGCCTTTGCTCAGTGCATCTATCCCCTGGATTAGAATTTCAAAATTCAAAGTTTGAAAAAATAGGGTTTCCTCATAAAACCCTAAGTTGCAGTTGTAGTTGCAGTCTTAGAACCAGTTGTAGTTGCAGTACCTGTTGCAGTTGTAGTACCTATTGCAGTTGCAGCCGTAGAACCAGTTGCGATCACTCTTGAAGTTTTTGGTAATGATTACCACTGCTACTAAATGGAGCCACTACCTGCAAATGCTATCAGAGGTATGTACTTACATATGTTTAATGGTTAAACCCTAAAGAGTATTTTCAGGAGAAGGGATCTCTTGCCAAAGATCCAGAAGTATCTCAAGATCCAACACATTCAGAGGAAGGATGCAACCCAGGTGTGATTATTCTGATATACATCTATTTTGACATTATCAGCGTTGCATGTTGAAGTTGTGAACAAATTATTAGAAGGATTGAAAGTTGATCACAGAGCTTATCCTCTAACCTAACCTTTTGTCAAGTTAGCGTATTGTCTTAGTACAAAAGATAGGTTGAAGAAAGCACTCGTCACTTGAGTGAAGGAGACCTGGAAGAAAAGCAAGCACTCTCTCTTGAGGACAAGACTCAAGGTTTGATTAATCAAGATTCAAAGGTACACATGACAAGCTGATGATTTAGTTGAGATAGCAATCATCGTAAAGTATTATACTTGATAGCATGTAAGAATATAGATGTAAATACTTTGCCTGGTATGACTAACACCTCCTCTAGGAGAAACCTCGTGTGTAAGTTTCATATTTCCATGCAAGAATGCTTGGTCACAACATGAAGAGAGTGTTGACCCCATTTCATATTGTATTCCTTACCTTTAATCTTTGCTAAATTATAAGTAATAAGCTCTAAAGGAGCTACTGTGATGATTGTTCATGCTATTGCTTTATATTATCAAGAAGGATATTATTCTTGCTTGTTGTTTTGTTGACCTTGCTCTAGGTCACATGAGGAAGCTATAGCAAAGGTTGCAGAAGGAAACGTGCTAAAGAACAAATCATAAATGAAGCAATCATCAGTGGAAAAGAAGAAGGTGGGTCACTCAAAAGCTTCCATGACCCATGCTATTGAAGAATCCATGTGAAATCTAGAAGATTAGCTCACATCAACTACAAGGCGCTACCATACATATGCAAAGCTGTCAGAGGTTTACCAGAACTCAAAGGTGACCATGAAGGCATATGTGATGGATGTGCACAATGGAAGAACGTCAAGAACCCATTTTCGAAGAGGGACAGCAAGGTAGAAGGAGTCCTAGAACTCATTCATTTAGATGTATGTGGCCCAATGCCATCATCCTCCAATAATGGGTATGTATACTATGTATCATTCATTAATGATTATTCTTGTAAAAGACCTGGATATATTTCAAGTATTCAACAAGATCAAGGAATTCAAAGCCTTGATAAGAGAACCCTTCTGTAAGGAATATTAAGATACTCAGGTTAGATAATGGAGGAGAATATACCTCGAAGGAGTTCCTAAGCTTTTGCAGAGATGTCAGGATCAAGAGGGAACTAACTACTCCCTATAATCCCCAATAAAATGGTGTAGTTGAAAGGAAGAACATAACGATTATGGAAGCTGTGAAGACCATGATTCATGATCAAGATCTTCCTATGTGCTTATGGGTAGAAGAAGCTATGGCAGTTGTTTATATGCAGAACAGACTATCCCATAGTGCACTTGGGTTCAAAACCCTAGAAGAAATGTTCACCGGAAAGAAGCCAGAGGTAAGACATATTAAAATATTTGGTTGTCCAATGTTTATCCATATACCGAAAGAGAAAAGAAACAAGCTGGAACCCTCCGGAAAGAAGGGAATATTTGTGGGATACTGTGAGCTATCCAAATCCTTCAGAATCTACATACCTAGTCACCGCCATATTGAGATAAGTAGGGACGTGACCTTTGATGAAGAAGCTGCACTTAAGAAATCAAGAAGATGCCAGCATGAAGAGGGATATGAAGAGGAACCTGTAAATCCCAAGACGACAAAATCCGTGAGGGAAGTTCCTGTAAGGGAAGTCATAACTTCCCCTGATGAGGAGACTCCTAAAGATCATGATATCACAGAAGTTCAAGAACCTCCTCAAATGATCTTCTCCCATAAAAGAAAGCCTGCTTGGGCAAGAGAGCTTATTCAAGATGGAGAGAAGTATGGTGTTCTAGAAGGAACCACAAGACAGGTGAAGAGACCAAATCCATTCTCCAGTTACACAGCTTTGTTGTGCAATCTACTTGATGAGGAACCTACATGTTTTGAAGAGGCCATCCAGAAGAAGGACTGGGTAGATGCCATGACAGACGAATACCAATCCATAATAAAGAATGATGTATGGTAAATTGTTCCCAGACCAAAAAGTAAGGATGTGGTATCATCAAAATGTCTCTTCAAGATAAAACATGATGCTAATGGAAGTATTGAGAAATATAAAGAAATATTTGTCACTTGTGGCTTTTCCCAAAAGGAAGGAATCGACTATGAAGAGACATTCGCTCCTATGGCCAGATACACTTCAATCAAAACCATTATAGCTCTTACTGCCAAGATGAAATGGAAGCTGCACCAGATGGATGTGAAGACAGCTTTTCTGAATGGTATCATTGAAGAGGAAGTGTATATAGAGAAACCCCAAGGAATTGAGGTTGAAGACAGAAAGTCTCATGTCTGTCGATTGAAGAAAGCCTTATACAAATTGAAGCAAGCTCCCAGAGCTTGGTATGGCCGTATAGACAGTTTCTTGACGAGCTTAGGCTTTATCAAGAGTAAATCAGATTCAAATATCTACTTCAAGATCATCGAGAATGAACCAGTAATACTATTACTGTATGTGGATGACTTATTCTTAACTGGATAAGAAAATCTTATCGCTTAATGTAAACAGAGAATTGCCGCTGAATTTGAAATGAAAGACCTTGGCCTAATGCATTACTTCTTAGGTCTTGAGGTATGGTAGAGTCTGGAAAGAATATTCCTTAACCAAGGGAAGTACACGGTCGAAATCTTGAAGAGATTCGACATGCTAGAATGCAAGTCCATGAATACACCCATGGAAGCGAAGTTGAAGCTGTTGGTCGATACTTCATCAGATTTGATAGATGCCACTCTGTACAAACAGATTATTGGATCGTTGATGTACCTAACGAACACAAAACTAGACATTTGTTTTGCAGTGAACCCCTTGAGTCAGTTTCTAGTAGAGCCCAGATGTGTTCATTTAGTGGCTACAAAACATGTGATGAGGTACCTTAAAGGTACAATGGATTATGGTCTCAGCTATGATGGAGATCATGACTTCACACTGAGTGCATATACTGATGCAGATTGGGCAGGAAGCATTGCAGACAGAAAAAGAACTTCCGGATGTTGTTTCAGTTTGGGATCATCTATGATCTCGTGGCAGAGTAGGAAGCAATCCAATATTTCTCTCAGCACAGCGGAAGAAGAGTACATTGCCCCATGTTCTGCTAGCTGCGAAGCTATATGGCTTCGGAAGTTGCTGACATACCTATTTGATTTGGAGATGAGAGAAACCGCGATTCTATGTGACAATCAAAGCTGCATTAAAATGACAGAAAATCCTGTGTTCCACGACAGGTCGAAGAACATAGAGATCCGCTATCATTTCATTTGTGACATGGTACATAGAGGAACCTTGAAGCTCCAGTACATTAGCACGGATGAACAGGTTGCTGATGTGATGACTAAGCCTCTATCTCATGTAAAGTTTGAACACTTTCGAGATAAGCTTGGTATTGTCCGAAAGGACCTTCCCTGAAAGGGGGAGTAGATGTATTCCTTGATTTTGACCTCACTGTTAGACATAAAGCAATATGAGTCATGCTTCTGACCTCGTTGTTAGACGTAAAGCATGACACCATCTGATCCTTGCTTCTGACCTCGCTGTTAGACGTAAAGCAAGATGAGTCATGCTTCTGACCTTGTTGTTAGACGTAAAGCATGACGCCGTGTGATCCTTGCTTCTGACCTCATTATTAGACGTAAAGCAAGATGAGTCATGCTTCTGACCTCGTTGTTAGACATAAAGCATGACGCCGTGTGATCCTTGCTTCTGACCTTGCTGTTAGACATAAAGCAAGATGAGTCATGCTTCTGACCTCGCTGTTAGATGTAAAGCATGACACCATGTGATCCTTGCTTCTGACCTCATTGTTAGACGTAAAGTAAGATTATTTATGCTTCTGACCTAGTTGTTAGACRTAAATCATAACGCCGTTGATTCCTTGCATCTGACCTAGTTGTTAGACGTACAACAAGATGATTCCTCGCTTCTGACCTCGTTGTTAGACGTAAAGCGAGATGTTGATGTGTTCCTTGCTTCTGACCTCGTTGTTAGATGTAAAGCAAGATGATTCCTCGCTTCTGACCTCGTTGTTAGACGTAAAGCGAGATGTTGATGTGTTCCTTGCTTATGACCTCATTGTTAGACGTAAAGCAATATGAGTCATGCTTAAGACCTAGTTGTTAGACGTAAAGCATGACACTGTGATTCCTCGCTTCTAACCTAGTTGTTAGACGTAAAGCAAGATGATGATATTACTTGCTTCTGACCTTGTTGTTAGACATAAAGCAAGATGTGACTGACACTGAGCTACCAACTTAACCACTGTGACATTGAGCTAGTGTAGTACTGTGATGTGCCAACCTAGTGCTGTGATGAGGTATCATTTTTACTGATACATATTTGATTCAGATGATGATAGCATTCTTTCGAGAATGATTATGCTGCTGATGAAGAAAACTTCTGTTGACTCATAAATGTGCTAGACAATGGTTCAATATATAGACGATATTGTCCTCCAGATGCCACTGATGATGTAGACCTCTCTCGCTTGATGCTGATGAAGAATACCCTTCTTGTTTAGGGGGAGTGTTGAAATAATGTAACTGCAAAGAGCATTCTTATTATTATTTTGTTATTGGATCAAATCCCCATTGTGGATTAATCATGTCATTATTATTATTATTGTTATTGGATTAATCCCCATTGAGGATTAATCTTGTCGATAATTGTATAAGGACCAAATCCCCTTTTGCGGATTGGTCATCGGACAATTACAAAGGATAGAATAAGAAGTTGGCCCCAACACTTATAATGGAAGACCTAGAATTAATTAAAGGTGGGTTTACCTACCCAGAGTGAGAGGTTGGCCCTGCCAGTTGTGACCTTTCACACGTGCCAGTCTTGTATAAATAAGAGGCTAGCGCCTCACTTCAAACACACAACTCACTTGCTCATTCTCTTATGAGGCAAGCTGCAATTACCAGTTGGAGAGAGGAGAAGAAGAGTGGCACATCTTTTGGAGAGGACTATCTGTATTGGTTTGAGTTATCTCTTGGACATTGTATTGGCAATTTATGATAAGGAAGTTTTTGTTGGGTTTTCTTCCCCTAGAGGGTTTCCCAGGATAAATGTTGTGTCTCTTGTGAATGTGTATTTCTCAGTGATCTTGTTCTTATGTTGCTATTATATATTGAAATGCAAAGAACTATAATAATGGCATAAAACATTAACAATTTTAACATCTAATTGTACTAACTCCAAATAAATAAAAATAACTAGTGCCAATACAATATGAATATATACAAGATTAACAACTGGCGAAAAGATCTCATGGAATATATACCTTCCATATGAGAGTAACCCTTTGTAACCAGTCTGGATTTATATCTCTCAACTTTACCATTGACATATTTATTCAATTTGTAGACCCACTTACATCCAAAAAAAAATCTATTTTTAGGACGTTCTACCAAGTCCCAAGTTTTGTTTTCTCCAGGGAATCCATATATTCTTTCATTTCCATCTTCCAGTTAGCACTATCAATATCATTAATTACTTCTTAATAATAAGAAGGTTCCTCATTGCTAGTAATCAAAGCAATAGATGAAACAAAATCTATATACCTCTTAGGGGGATTTATCTCATGTATAGATATTATCGGTGTTGGTTGTGGAATTTATACATTCTCATGAATATATTCAACATCTACGACTTCTTTATCATCAAAATCTTCTTTTTTCTTCCTTGTGTCGGTATATTTTTGGGTCTCCAATTGAATTTTTCAATTCAATGGTACTTAATCCTGTTTCATATCAACTTCTACATCGTTTGATCTAATGAGAGGAGATTCATTAAAAATTATATCTCTACTAATGATGATTTTGTGGGAAGTAAGATCCCATAATCTATATCCCTTTTCTAAAAATATATATTTCTCTGATCTAGGGTCTAAATTAGAACATCGATTCTTAGGAGTAAGAGTGTAAGCTTCACAACCAAATATTTTCAATTTGAATAATTGCAGGGATAACCTGTCCATACCTCTTCAGGGATTTTACAATATATTGCAATTGATGGTGATCAATTTATCAAATAGAAAGTAGTAGAGATTGCTTCTACCCACAACTCTTGATGCATATTGGTATTGTTGGGCATGCTCCTTTCTCTTTCTAGAAGAGTCGTGTTCATGCATTCTACCCCTCCATTTTGCTAGGGAGTATATATAATGTTTTTATGTCTTATGATCCTAGATTCTTTGCCATATTTTTTAAATTCTAAAGAAGTAAACTCTCATGTGTTATCCATTCTTAAACATTTGATTTTCCTATTGGTTCTGTTTTCTATCATACCTCTAAATTGTTTAAATGTATTAAACACATCAAATTATATTTTCAAAATATAGACCCACACCTTTCTAGAGAAATCATCTATAAATATTGCAAAATTTGATGCTCCTCCAAAGGAAATTGTATGGGATGGCCCCCACACATATCAATGTACATAGTCAAGAATACCTTTAATAACATGATTTCCTGCTTTAAACTTCTATCTACTTTGTTTTACAAATACACAATGTTTGTAGAAATTCTAATTCAAATATTTCATATTTGGAAGTAATTTTCGGTTTATTAGTACTTGTAAACCTTTTTTGTTACTATGAAACAAATGTTGTTGTCATAAATAAGTGGATTTAGTTTCCTCCTCAAACACCACAGTTGATTCATTAACTTGAATACTTCCTTCCAACTTGTAAATATTTCCTATCTTGATATCCTTCATCACTACTAAAGCACCCTTGGACACCTTCAAAACTCCACCTTGACCTATTGGGCAATTGGTTTTAATTGATGTCAACCCTTAGATATTGATTCAACTCTTGGAGAAGTACATAATATCTAGAGATGTGGTTGAGATTGATGGTGATTTAGTTGTCATTGATGGAGTGGTTGATGCCAAAAGATGTGATGGGTGCATTTGATGAAGTCCACATGAAGCCCAAAGGTGTGGTTATGGGACCCTAACTTGGTTGAGAAATATCAACATGAAGGAAAATGTAAATGCAGGTAAGACACTCATATATGTATATTCCTTGTCATGTTGTTTTCAGTGATAACACCACGTGATTCCTCATGGTTAGGGAGATCTTCCCTTGTGAAGTTGGAAGACCCTAAGTAGTTACAAGTCAATGAATGAATGGGTAAAGTGGTTGTGACAAGAAAGTACTAGAAGCCCTAAGATTAAGGAAAGAGGTTACTATGAAAAAGTATATAAACACCTCAAGGAGTCTCTCATAATGACACAAACACACTTACATTGAATATCTATCTTGTGGGAATGTTATGGTCTAATATTTTTGTCTATTGGTGAATCTGATGACAATTCTGAGGTAGTGGAGAGTGTGCGAGGAAAGAGAGAAATTTTTGGAGTTCCAGAGTGCTAGGGTTTCTCTAAAACCATAATTAGGAAGGACCTCACGTGTTAGCTTGAGGGTGTCACACGATGCACCCCACAGGATTCCTAAGTGACATGTTAAGCCCTAAATAGTGGCTCATTACCCCTTAATTAGGGAATATTATATTAGTAATGTTATTTTATTTTTGTTGGCTTTAGTCCATTAGTTGTAATTATACCTCCTAGTCTCCTATATATACGAAGGAGACATTTTCATTTTGAATAATCTTGTAATTGTACATTTATGTGGGCATGAGGAGGTTTCCCCCTAGAAGAGGCTTATTATCTGAGTTTCTATCTTTTTCAAGGCGTTGAGTACTTATTCTAAGGTTTTTCTATGCTATATTGATATTTGGTTCTTAACATATGGTATCAGAGCTCAAGGTCTTGGGGTTTCGTTGCTACATCTGAGACACCTTGGAATTTTCACTATAAATTTTTAACTACAATGTTTCAGAAGGAACAGATTGGAGGATATTTAGTAGATGGATCAAGGTACATTGGGTTAAAATTTCAGCTCTTGAGGCCTTATAATTTCAAAGATACAGTCTGTGCAAGATAGGGTTCAGGAATCATCCAGAACTGAGTCATTGCAGTATTTTCACTATAAAATACTTTCTATAACATTTCAGAACCTGAACTATAGAGGCTATTCAAATAAATTAGTAAGGTGTCTTTGGTAAAAAGTTCAACTTCTAGGTCATCTTAAATTTGTAGATACACCCTTTAGGGTATCTGACTAGTCTCAAGAATGTGTTACAGGTAAAACAATCATAACTTCTTCCTAGTGTATCCAAAATGAGTGAGACTGGTTTCATTGGATAGTGGATATTCTGTAGTATTTCTGGTATGAGTTTTAGAATTTTATATCATTTATTTTGTGCGGGGCACGCTATACAAGTGGGATCTCTTGGAAAGGCCAAAAATCAACAAGTTGTGGGGAAGTTACCATAAATTCCACTTGGCACATCCAATTTTGATCAGATCTGTGGTATTGCAAAGAAGAAATATTAGAGAACTACAAAAAATAAAGTTTCATACCTAGAAGGGCCAAAAATTTGGAGATACAATAGAAGAAATATTGTCTAGTATAACCACCTCAAAATCAAGGTTCAAAAGTGATACTTGGCCAACATGCCACCCAAAAAGGGAACTTCTACACCAAATAAGCCTCTAGAAAATCCTAATTGGACTCTTGATGAAGGTGAAGAAATGCGTAGGGACAAAAATTATTTACAAAATAAGACAGTAACAAAATATGAACTACAAGAGATGGAAGCTAAGTTGGAGGCAATAAATACTAAGATGGACGGTTTAAAAGAGGAGATCATGGAAGGATTGAAAAAATTCGTAATAGAGAGGACACGTGAAAGTGAAAATGTATCCCATGAAATTCATGATGAGGACACAAGGAAGGTGAATCAAGAATGGATAAACTCTAACTTTGGGTTGAAGACCAACCACGTTCCTAAGATCGATATGCAGAAGTTTGATGGAAAGGACCCTATCACATGGATACTTCAAATGGAGCAATTCTTTGATCTACATAATGTTCCACATACACAAAAGGTACAAATTGCTTCTTTATATTTAGAACCCAATCAATTTGTATGGTATATATGGCTTTGTTCTTGTAAATCACTCGTCACCTGGACAATTTTTACGGAAGAAATAATAGCATACTATGAGGATACAAGGAGAAATACCTTCTTTAGCCAATTGATAAATCTCAAGAAAAAGGGTTCAGTTACAAAGCACATTGAGAACTTTCAAAGATTGAATATAAAGGTAACAGATATTCCAGTTGAGCACTTGATTGATGTATTCATAGGAACTTTAAGAGATAACATTCAACATGAGGTTCGCCTTTGGGAACCCAAATCATTGGAGAATGCATTTAGGGTGGCAAGAAATGTTGAAAGTAAAAATATGGCTATGGCTACTAGAAGGACCAATCTTAACATCTATAGAGAGAATAATGCTCCTTCTTCTAAAACACCTCAAACTACAAGGTTGACACCTCAACAATTGGAGGAAAGACAAGCAAATGGTTTATGCTTTAATTGTGACAACAAGTACAGTAAGGGACATAAGTGTGGTGAGAATAAATTATTCTACATAGATTGTTAAGAGGAAGAAGAACAAGAACATGAACAAGAACCATCTCAAGATGAAAACATAAAATCAATTTCATCTGAAGAGTTGACTCCCACGATATCATGTAATGCATTGGATGGAATTAGCACTCCTAAAACCCTCAAGATCGAAGGATATATCAAAACGAAAAAGGTAATAGTCCTAATTGATTCTGGCAGTACTCATAATTTCATTCACTATAAATTAGCCAAAGATCTCAATTGCTTTGTATATCTTGTACTAGAGTTTCAAGTAATGATTGCAAATGGAGGAACTATCAATTTCTCAGGAAAATACAATAAGATCAATCTTACTATGGGGGAATATGTAATGAATAGTCCAATGATTTCTATACCCATGGGTGGTGCTGATGTTGTACTAGGAATCCAATGGTTACAATCATTAGGAACAATAGCTTTTAATTTTCAAGAACTTTTCATGAAATTTTCATTGGAAGGAAAAGAAATTGAGCCAAGAGGTATCACAAGGAAACCCGGTAAGGTGATAAGCTCTAATGGCATGAAACAATTATTGAAAAAGGGGAATCAAGGTGTTATTGCACAACTATGCTCACTAGATGTTCAAACATCTAAACCATCTATTCCTCTAGATCTCCAAGGGATCATTGATAAGCATTCCAAATTATTTGAAGATATTCCCAAAGGACTTCCACCCACTCGAAATGATGATCATGATATTCACCTAATTCCTAGTAGTGTTCCTCCTAACATTAGGCCATGAAGATACCCTTATGCCCAGAAGAGTGAAATTGAGCACATGGTTGAAGAAATGTTAGAGGTTGGCATTATTAGACCTAGCCAAAGTTCTTACTTTGCACCGGTGGTAATGATATTCAATAAAGATGGCTCATGGCGTATGTGTCCATATTATAGAGAGCTCAACAAGATCACTATTAAAGATACATTTCCCATTACTGTCATTGATGAATTGTTAGATGAACTACATGGAGCAATCTATTTCAAAAAGTTGGATCTTCATTCAGGGTATCATCAGATTAGAATGAAGGAAGAAGATATCCCAAAAACAACATTCTGAACTCATGAAGGCCATTATGAATTTTTGGTCATGCCTTTTGGCCTCACAAATGCACCTTCCACATTCCAAGGGTTGATGAATCCTATTTTCAAGCCCTTCCTTCGAAAATTTGTGTTAGTATTCTTTGATGATATACTAATCTATAGCAAGTGTTGGGAGGATCATGAGTGACATGTTGACAAGGTGCTACAACTACTAAATGAGCAACAACTATATGCCAAACCATCCAAATGTTTATTTGGAGTGAAGGAGGTAGAGTATTTGGGTCATATTGTATCTTATGAAGGTGTCAAGGTAGACCCTAACAAGATTAAGGCCATGATGGACTGGCCGATTCCAAAAACATTGAAGAATCTTAGAGGATTTATGGGTTTGACAGGTTACTACCGCAAGTTTGTTCGACACTATGAAAGAATAACAACACCTTTAACGACACTAACTAAGAAGGATGCATTTTCATGGACTCCAGAGGCATTTAAAGCTTTTGAACAACTTAAAGAGGTGATGTGCAAAGCTCTTGTCTTGACCACTCCAGACTTCACAAAAACCTTTATTTTGGAATATGATGCCTCGGGAAATGGAATTGGTGTTGTCCTAATGCAAGAAGGAAGGCCCCTGACTTTTGACAGTCGACCACTCAAGGGAACGGACTTACACAAACCCATTTATGAGAAGGAAATGATGGAAATACTACATGCATTGAAGAAATGGTGTCCTTACCTAATAGGTAGGCACTTCAAGGTCAAAACAGATCATGATAGTCTTAAATACTTCTTGGAACAAAGACTATCTTCAGAAGAACAAAAATAATGGGTAACCAAGATGTTGGGTTACGATTTTGAAATATTCTATAAAAAAGGGAAGCAAAATGTTGTGGCAGATGCATTCTCAAGGAAGGATGAAGATGTTGAGGCCTTTCTCTGTGTTATCTCAATCATCCAACCCGATTAGATAGTAGAAGAAAAGGATGAATGGAAGAATGAAAAAAAAGTGTGGACTCTCATTCAAAGGTTGCAACATGATTCCAATATATCAGATACATTTTCATGGAAACATGATTCACTATTGTACAAATATCGCTTATATTTATGTAAGAAATCCCAATTCAAATAAAATGTACTATTGGAATTGCACACCTCTCTAGTAGGAGGGCACTCGGGATTTTTAAAAACCTACCATAGGGGCAAGAAGGAATTTTTTTGGGATGGCCTTAAAAATGATGTTCAAAGTTTTATGACCGGATGTTTGGTTTGCCAACAAAATAAGTTGGAAACAATTAAGATCCCAGGTCTTTTACAACCATTAGCCATCCCAAATCAGCTTTGGGAGGAGGCTTCCATGGATTTCATCACAAGGTTACCAAAGTATGAAGGAAAGAGTGTCATCATGGTGATTGTTGATAGACTGACCAAGTACACACACTTTTGTGCACTCTCTCATCCCTTCAAAGCTAGTACAATTTCCACCGCATTCATGGAGACAGTTCAAAAGCTACATCGCAACCCAAAGATTATTGTAAGTGACAGAGAACCCATTTTCACTGGACATTTTTGAACATAATTATTTTCTTGTTTGGGTACTCAATTGGCTCATATCTCATCCTATCATCCTCAATCTGATGGAAAAATTGAGATAGTGAACAAATGTCTAGAAGGCTACCTTTGCTGCTTCGTCTCTAATGAACAAACATAATAGTTCAAATGGTTACCCTTGGCAGAATGGTGGTATAACACTTCCNAGTGCAAGATCACATCGATCATCAACAACAAGTTCTCCAAATATTAAAGGACAACCTGACCATGGCACAAAATCGTATGAAACAACAAGCAGATCAACATCGTAGTGAAAGAAGTTTTGAAGTAGGGGATTGGGTGTTTTTAAGACTACAACCATACAAACAGATGTCCCTGAAGCAAGCCAAGAAGGATAATAAATTATCACCAAAGTAATATGGCCCTTATAAGGTGTTGCAAAAGATTGGTACTATGGCATACAAATTGGAGTTGCCTGCATCTTCACGAGTACAGCCAGTTTTCCATGTTTCAAGCTTAAAGAGAGTTATAGGTGACAAGATCTTAGTTCAAACTATATTGCCAGAACTTGACGAGGAAGGAAAAATCATATTGGATCCTGAAGCCATCACTGACACAAGAATTCACCAGCTGAGGAATAGATCCATTTCAGAGTATCTCATTATATGGAGGAAACTATCGGTTGAACATTCCACTTGGGAATATGAGTCTTTTATACAAAAGCATCTAGAGTTACTCAAGCGTTGAGGACAACACTTGTCTCAAGGGAAGCGACATGTTAAGCCCTAAATAGTGGCTCATTACATCTTAATTAGGGCATATTATATTAGTAATGTTATTTTATTTATGTTAGCTTTAGTCCATTAGTTGTAATTATACCTCCTAGTCTCCTATATATACCAAGGAGACATTTTCATTTTGAATCATCTAGTAATTGTACATTTATGTGGACATAAGGAGGTTTCCCCCTTGAAGAGGCTTATTATCTGAGTTTCTCTCTTTTTCAAGGCATTCAGTACTTATTTTGAGGTTTTTCTATGCTATATTGATATTTGGTTCTTAACATGACATTATGTGAGGCCCCGCATCACAGAGATTCTTAGTCCTACGAGGCTAAGGAAAAATTGGGGGAAATTTTGGGGGAAATTTTGGTACATGCATAGGGATATGATTTTTGGAAATTATTTTTTATAGGATACACCACTAAAAATAAACCGAAGACTGCAGCCAAGAAGGAATTAAAAATAAACAACAAAATATCAATGGATTTAATCTCAGAAGGATTTCCTGATTAGGTAAGAGAGAAAGTTGGAAAATGTTCATCAACCAAAGAACTTTGGGATAAGATACATAATATGTACTTTGAGGAATATCCCATCACAAATATTTAGAATGATAAAGAAGGCACAAGTAAAGAACAATAAGAAATATGTTCATCATGTTAGACATATTTAGAAGAAGAAGATTATGAAGAAGGCATGGTAGATATTGAAGCAGAATTAATGAGTTCCTTAGATGAATTGAAAAAGGAAATGAATAAAATAAGGTATCTTAAGGAACACTTAGTCAAGAAGAATTCTCAAGGAAGTTCCAAAGAATCCCAACAAGTCATCATGAATCTAAAATATCAGCTAGAAGAAGCCATAAGGATTGAAGAAACATACAAAAGTCAAATGGAATAAAATCAGTGTTTCGAAGCTGAAATAACAACAATAAGAAAGGAAGCAATGGAAGAGAAACAGTGTTTGGAAGACAAAATAAAGGAAGCATAGAAGAGATAGAATATTTTGACAGATCATCTTAAGGAAACAACTTAGGATCTAAATCATCTTGAATTAGAATTTGGTCAAGAAGAGAGAAGACTTGAAAAGGAAACCATCTCCTTGAAAATACAACTTGAAGAAGCAAAGAGAAAAAAAGAAGTCATGAAGATTTAAATTATGAAGAAATAAGAAGAGGTTGAGAAGCTTGAAGAATAATTTGTCACATTAAGAGTTAAAATCATCCAACTCAACAAAAACATTGAAGAAATAGAAACATCCACATCATCAGTAGAGAATGTTGAAGAGAACCACTCCAGGTTACCAAAAAAGAAGAATGAAGAAAAGGGTAAGAGTTATGTAGAAGTACTCAAAGGAAGGAATCAGGGTCAGCCAGAATCAAATAAAAATGATAGAGAAACATATTCAAGAAGATCCTCCACATTCAAGCCACACAGAAGCTTCAATCATGATCACAATCATCCAAGGAAAGAATTCAAAAGGACTACATCACAAAGAACATCATTCACTCCCAGGTTTTCTTTTATGGTCATTGTTTTTATTGTACTAACTTTGGACATAAAGTTGTAGATTGCAGGGCTTATGAAAGAAATGTTCAAGCAATAAATGCTTATGTGGCCCCGCATAACATTGAATGTTACAAATTCCATAACTATGGACACATAGATCGTGATTGTAGAAGCATTATGGATGCATATATGAAAAAGAACAATGATATCAGATATAAGAAAGTATGGAAAAGAAAACAAGAACAAGAAAATGAAGAGAAGATGAATGAAGGACACCCATAAGTCATACTCTCAGGATTGGGAATATTACGAGATCAAGAAAAATCTATAAGAAAAAAGGAAGATGTCATATATAGGAAAGTTTGGAGAATAAATGGAAAAAAAGAAGGACATGTGAATAAATAACAGGTCCCAAAGATCACATAATTGGCAGTAGTGAGAGAAAGAAAAGAAGAGCACATGAATAAAGAATAGGCCCACTATATTGTACTTTAAGGAATTATAGTGCAAGATCAATCCAGATGCATAAAGAAAGAAGTTAGAGTTAAGAAAAATAATGAGTCTAAAAATGAAGAGGAATATTATTCTGCATCAGAGTGGGTATTTGCTTTAGCCATCTGTCTTCGAGACTCCTAGTAAATATGAATATTGAATAGGGGGAGTTAGTGCAGTAGATACTATAGATCATAGAACCATCCTTCAAGAAGTTTGAATTATATGCAGAGACAAATTCAGAGAAATCAGATAACATAAGTACAATGTTATAGATTGATCTGTTGAGAAGTAGTGTTTCCATGCATATATCAGTTAAAAGTTACATGGGAAGAAGTTTATGATTATATTCTATGTATGTATTCATGAAGGGATATATTCAATACAGGTTGTTTTAGACATGTAGAGTTTGATTTGAAGATAGAGAATACCAGTGGACACATTTGACTCAGTTTGGAGAAACATAAATATGTGATGATCAATTGCAGACATGAAGCCTTCATGATAGTACAATGATAGATGGATCGACATTATGGATAGTTGAGTAGAAAATTCATGGAAAATATGAGACATGTGGATAGACATGGATACTTATTAGGTACATAAAACATTGGTCAAAGAAGATAAATAGGAGTGTATTTACAATTGGAATCATTGGAATTAGTTGGAATCAGTTGGTCATAGAAACACAAGTAGTAAAAGGAAAGAAAAACATGCAAACATAAATACTCAACAAAGGATAAATCATCAGAATAAAATCATTGAACAATATTTTCAAATAAACATGACAAGTGCATGATGAAATCGAGTAATGAATGATTTTTATATATTTTCAATAGCTACAAGAGGAAGCACCAATGGAAAATTATCAAGCACTAGAAGAGAGGAAAGGAAAAACTTACATGTATCCCTACATTGATCTACATGACATCTTGCAGAGAAGTCAAGGGAAGAAAAATAATCAAGAAAGAAATATCAGTAGCATACAGATAGGGGGAGACATATTGACATGGGGAGTTATCCTTTTTCCCCATGATGTCAAAGAGAGAGAAACATAAAGATCAGAAGAATAAGAGTCAAGCACATGAATTCAAAGAAGGATTGTTGAGAGAAGGTATAAAAACACGAGGAGAGAAACATGTGAAGAGAAATAAAAAAGGCATGGAAGAAAATAGAAAGAACAAAAGCATGAAGATAGGGGGAGCATCCCCAAGGAGAGGGACCCTTTTCCATTGATGTTAAAGGGGGAGAGTGAGAAACATTGATGAGGAGAAATGGTCACACAAGGAGCATGCATATTGGAGTAAGAGTGTTTCTATTAGTGTTTCCATCAATGTTGGTGTTTCCATAAATGCCAAAGGGAGAGATTGTTGTAAACTTGGTTTGGAAAGTTGGTTTTCATTGATTTCAACCCTTAGAGATTGATGTCAACCCTTGGAGAAGTATGGAATTTCTAGAGATGTGGTTGAGATTGATGGTGATTTAGTTTTCATTGATGGAGTGGTTGATGTCAGCAGATGTGATGGGTGCATTTGATGAAGTCTAAATGAAGATCCAAAGGTGTGGTTATGGGACCCGAACTTGGTTGAGGAATATGGACATGAAGGATAATGTAAATGTAGGTAAGACACTCATATATGGATACTCCTTATTGTGTCATTTTCGGTGATAGGTGGTATGCCACGTGGCTCCTAATAGTTACACAGATATAACCTCATGAAGTTGGAAGCCCTGAAGAATGGTCGAGAAGCCCCTAAGAATTTACAAGTTAGTGAATGAATGGGCAAAGTGGTTGTGACAAGAAAGTAATAGAAGCCCCGATATTCAAGAAAGAGGTTACTATGAAAACATATATAGACACCTCAAGGAGTCTCTCATAATGAAACAAACACTTACATTGAATATATATCTTGTGAGAATTTTATGGTCTAATATTTTGGTCTATTGTTAAATCTGATGGCAAGTCTGAGGCAACGAAGAAAGTGCGAGGAAAGAGTAAAAGTTTTGGAGCTGTAAAGTGATAAGGTTTCTCTAAAACCCTAATTAGGCAGGACCTCATTGGTCAGCTTGAGGGTGTCACGTGAGGCACCTCTGTAGGTTGTCTAAGTGATGTCATGCAAGGCCACACATGATAGGGAGTCTAAGTATCGCAAGGATAAGAAAAATTTGGGGAAAATATTGGTACTAGACTACTGAAGGTTGTGGAAGAGTTACAGGTCAGTGTTACAGTACAACAGGTCAACTACAAGTCACATGTATGCATATGCTATTATATCTTACGCTTGGTGATGTTATGGTACATTATTGAGAGGCATGTCTTGTTGATGCATGGTACATCTTGGTTATAGTGGTATGGTGCATTGAGTAGTAATACATATTGGTTGTATTGGTATCTTGGTATCTGGTTTGGTTACATGGTGATGATGATATGGTATATGCTTGAGGCTTATTCTTGGTATACTCTTGAAGCATTGGAACATGGTGTATGGTTGTCATTGATATTGATACATTGTTGAGGATTACACTTGGTATACGACAACATATGTATGAGATACATCTCTTGGTGATGTTGGTACTTGGTTGAGGTACACCATTGATGGTAATTACTTGATATATCCTATGGTACTTGGTGTATGTCATGTTTGAGTGATATGGTATATGGTTGAGATACATTGTTGGTACATGATATGGTACAAGTGTTGATGTATATCGTTGATGTACATGGTTGATGCATGAGTTGAGGTGTTGGTGCATGGTTGATGCATTTTTTGTGGTACCAGTTGTGGTACATGGTTGATGTTTGGTGTGGTATAGGTTGATGGTTTGATACATGATTTGGTACATGATTGAGACACATATATTGTGACAGTATGTTGATGATATTGGTACATGCTTGGTAGAGGAACGTGTTGGTGATGTTGGACATCTAGTTGAGAGAGGTCCTTGGTATATGATTCATGTGAGAGGATGTGGTTGAGTATTGGTGATAGTGACAGGTTGGATACAGTGACAAGTTGAAAATGACAATGAAAAATTGACATGTTATAGGTTGATCTGATAGTGACAATGATTATGGTAGTGATATTTTGGTCTACAGTTACATTTCAGTGCGGCAAGATGGGGAAAGGAAAGGGGGTTGTAGCCTCCTTCTGGTTGGATCCAGAGAACCCGAGAGTTGGAGCTTCCTTGAGGTTGGAGCTTGAGAATTAGGGGGTTGTAGCCTCCTTGTTGGAGCTAGAGAATTAAGGGAGTTGTAGCTTCCTTCAGGTTGGAGCCTATAAACATGGGGTCATAGCCTCCTTTCAGTTGCAGCTAGATAATTGGGAATTTGGTGCTTCCAATGAATGTATTCTTTGATATAAAATAAATCATTCCGTGTTTTTCTTCAGTTTGGGTTTCCACATAAAATATGGTGTACTATGTAATCTGATGTTGCTTATGTTTATATGATCATGATACAATGATGCTATATTGATGATATACTTATTATATATTTTTTATTAAGTTGAAGTTTATATATTGTGGTTAAAAGTGGTAAAAGTGTTCATATTGATTCAACCTCCCCTCTTAGTATTCCAACACATAAAAGAGTGGATTTGGTTTCCTCCTCAGACACAATCGTTGCTTCATTAACTTGAATACCCCTTCCATCTTGTAAATCTTTCCTGTATCGATATCCTTCATCACTACTAAAGAACCCTTGGACACCTTCAAAACTCCACCTTGACCTGAAAATTTATGGCCACCATAATCCAACACTCCCAAAGATTTTTTTATTTTTTTTAGTTCAGACACATGTCTAACATTAGTTAATGTCCTTATAATACCATCAAACATTTTTATTTTGACACTTCCAAACCCAACAATATTAAAAGAATTATCATTAACCATAAGAAAAACACCACCATCAACTTCTTGATAAGAGCTAAACCAACTTCTATGTGGAAACATATGGCGTGAAGCACCAGAGTCTAATATCCATTCTTCATAGTATTGAGAGACATTACTAATAGACAAGACTTCGTCAATCATACTTGGACCTGGTTCAATTGGATTTTCCTCCATTTTGGAGTCTTCCTTGGATTCCTGTCTCTTTCAACAATCCTTCTTGAGATGTCCAAACTTGTTACATTACCAACATTTAATTTGTCTCTTCTTTCATTTCAACTTTGATCTAGATGTACCTCTCAACGTTTCTCCTTTTTATCTAGACCGACCTATATAAACCATTTCTTCTAGTGTGGAGGTTTCAATTCTTTATTTTCTCTGCACGTCCTTAGGAAACAAAGATCCAACAACAATGTCAAAGTCAAGAGTCTCAGTTTTACTAAATATAATGGAAGTGACAAAATGATCCCACTATTCAAGCAATCAACACAACATGTAACTGCATTATCTTCGTCATCAAGTTTAGCATCCATACTATTCAATTGAAATATTAGAGTATTAGACATATTCAAGTGGTCTACAATTTTTGTACCTTCTTTAGTTTTTAAACTATACAACTATCTCTTCAAGTAGATCTGATTCATCAAGGACTTCGTCATATAAATTCTCTCCATCCTGATCCATAAGCCCATTGTTGTTTCTTCTCCAATAATGTTAAACAAAACATCATCGACAAGACATAACCAAATTGTGTTGAGGGCTCTGGAATCCAAGTCTTCCAACTCTTCATCAGTCATAGATGTAAGTTTCTTCCTTTCTCTATCTAAATCCTTATGAAACCCTTTTTGTACTAACAAATCTTGCATTTTAAGTTTCCACAATTTGAAGTTATTTTTACCATTAAAATTTTCAACCTCGAATTTAACATTCATCTTATTTGCCATTAGTTCTACACACAAGCTCTCTCCATTTTTTTGTATCCCACCCTCTTAAACTTCAACTTAATTTAAAAAATAAATATATATTCTCTTTCAAATTCAATATTTATTCACATAGAAGGGTGGACTTTTCAAACAAAATGTCTTGGCAGACTTTTCAAAAAATAACCTTTGATTTTTTTTTTTAAATTATGAACCAAAGAAAAAATTGGTACCTTGAGCTCTATTTGCAGGTTCTTCCACGAGGGTTTACAAATAAATTGGTCTCCACTTGAACTCAAACCAATGACTCTTCCAAAAAAAAATGAAACTGGACTATCACCTTGCAGACAAACGAGGTGGCTTCTCTTCCCTTGCATGTAAAACATATCCTCTCTACTTTCTGTGCATGCAAACAGACAAAACCCTTGACTCTATGCACATGGAGAAAATATATCTTGGTTCAACCCTTTTCTCCCTCTACGCTCCATGAACCCCTATGCATCTCCTTCAGATCCTTGAAACTTGAATGGAGGCTAGGGTTTTAAACTTGAATGACGACTAGATTTCTATTGTGTAGATCCTCCTCTACTCAACCTTTGTTGCTTTGTGTCACAAACATATTAAAACCTTCTTCCATTGAATAATTCAACTTCACTCTGATACCGCTTGTTGGTATTTAAGATATTGAAACAATAATTATAATTGTGATAAGAATGACAATAAGACAAATCAATAACTCAAATAACACATGAAATTTACGTGGTAAAGACAATAAACATCCATGGGGCAAGGTATCATTGTATTTATTATTAAAGATTGGATTATAACCAGGATTACAACCAAATATGTGTCTCGAGATTCATAGATATACATCTATCTTGGAACCATTACATAGTTACAAGAACTACCACCTGTTATACAAACTTCCGTAAACCAACATTCACATAAATAAATTTTAGTTTTACATTTTCGTTTAATTGATTGTTGCCACATTTTAACATTGTCTACTCTTAGAACTCATGTCATTAGCAAACAGTGCTCCAACTTGAAATGGAGTATTAAAATGGCCTACTTCTATCCATCCTCAAGAGTTCAAGCACGTCTTCAACATCCTTTCTTTTGATAATTTACACAATCTTATTCTTTTGGTCTCTTCTTCGCTAAATATCCAAACTATTGTCATGAAAATACTGTTGCATTATTTTCATGATATCCATTCACATTTACATGCATTTATGTATGCTTATTTTATTTTAATATTGATTAAAATTTGCACATGCATTTATGTATGCTTATTTATTGTTTTGAATTATGATGTATAATTTCATCAGAAATAAAACATATGTTGAAACGGTGCTAAATTATTTCCCATGGATTTGGATATGGGAAGATTTCGTGGCTAACTAAAAATAGAATATAGATAGGTGCACATTAAATTGATCAGTTTTATGTAACTGTGGGAGAGATGCTATATATCTATGTAATCCTGTAGAGACAATTGGGATGAGTGTGAGAGATGATTGTAATCCTGTGTTTTGTCTGTTGTAATTCTCCCTTGAACAATAATAATATCGATTATCATTTCCCCGTGGATGTTTCCCTTTCAAAGGGTTTTACCACATAAATATTTGTGTTATTTGTATGATTTTTAATGTCTTTTGTTATTTTCCATTGAATCTATTTCTGTTTTTTCTTCAGCTGCACAACAAGTGGAATCAAAGCTTAGTTGGAAGAAAATAGACAACAATACTAAGTTTGTTTCATTGAAGCTATGGACAATGAAGGTCAAATTAGCTGTAGGGGCGACATTTGTTGGCCTATAATAGGTAAGCCTATTCAAGGGGGGCACTAATTGCTCCAACACTTCATATATGAAATGTTTTTGAGATCATCACACCTTGAGCTATGTGACAGGCATGATACCTATGGATGATCTCTCCCAAATACATGTAGGAGGTGCAATAAATGTGATAAATATGTCATCATCACCCTCCATGGCTAGCAGGTTGTGCGATAACCATTTTTTCATTGCACTCATGCCTTGCAGGTGGCATGATACCCATGGAAATTCATGGTATGAAAGTGAATTGTTTGTTATTTTATGAACATGAAACATGATCCTCCTCCACTTCAAACTTATGGGGAAAGTTCAAAACCCTTTCGGGAACCTTGCTCCCTCCGGGTATCGGGCCACTAGCCCACTAGGTCTCACTTCCATATCGCTTAAAAAAAATCGCATAAGGTATGGGATCTGATTGCTTCCTTATGGGGGATCAAGGGTGGGGATATGATGATCCTTAGATCTAAAAGCTAGGATTTAACATTCCCCTCCCATGGCATGATCTCGACAAGGGTTCCATGCGCCACTCTACCACAAATTGGATGTTGACACCTATCCTCCCTGTTACATGTTAGATGACACATTGACACCTACGACACCCTGATGTCACTCCCCTTTCTAATAGTCACCAAGGGAACTAGTATAATGCACAACGAATTGACAACTAAAACTGCATCACTCCCTCGATCAATGATCCAGGTTTTTTTTCAGAGTTCCCTCCATTGGAGCCACACTGCAACTTAGTACTGGAGTGCTCTAATGGCTCATTCCCAAACCAATGGTTAGGGTTTTCTTTCCTCTGATCCTCAAACCGTCTAGTTATCAAACCCTCTTCTCGAGTTCTTTTTCCAAAATTTCATTGGTTCCCCTTCCGATGAAGCAATGACTTGCATTAATGATATATATATATCACTGTCACCACTCTCTGATGATATCAATGGCTCTCATTGTCTTAGAGCCTCTCCCATATAATTCCTATTACAACTTACACTTGGGCACCCCAATGACTACACCCTCTGATGTAGGGCCAGTATTTACTCGCTATGCCTGATGAACACCTTTATATCCTCCTGGCCCAAACATAAGGATTTTGTAGGTTAACATTCCAAAATCAGGACTTAAAATTTCAGGGTTCCTTAGACTTACCCTTCAAGGTTTTACCAGGATTCCATGAACTCAGATACCTACTATGAATCTATCCAAGGAATTCCTCTCCTTCCTCTGAGAATATTTTCATCCTGCACCCTTCCATTTCAACATGGAAGGTTCATGTATGGCTTAAGGTTTCTTAACCCATACATGGATTTCTTCATAATGACAGTCTAAATTAGGGACTAACCCTTTTGTCTTTAGGTTCTTACCTCATTCACAACATGCACAAGCTTGATGCATGGCACTTGAGTGAGGATTCAATCCTCCACAACAAATTTGTGTCAAGAGGAGGAAAAATACAGGGTTATCAACCTGTATTAGTATTCCTCATTCCATTATTATAATTAAGTCTCCATTCCTTTGAGTTAATATTGCATCCTTTCATATCAATCCCCTTATAGGTTCTTACTCGAATCGATGCAATTCAACTAACTACACGAACATACCAGAATTATAGATTACATAACATAATGGACTTGCAATTAACATAAGGAAATGACGCAGTCCTATAGACATGTATATTCGAGAAAAACATCCACAGGAAATATACATTCATATTGTTCCATAATTTCTCAAGTACACAATCAACTGATCTATTCATCAAAAATGCATACACATTTGTATCAAAATCACATGAATCTAGCCACACATTTTAGTTCTATTACATAGAACATATGAGACACTTATCTATTACAAGTGGAGACCAACAAAATGATTGTGGGTTTTCTCCTTTCAACCCAACCATAGGCTCATATGCATTCAGACCTGCACTTTGACCACCCCCTTGCTAAGCCATGATACCACCAGGAAACATATCTTAGGTTTTTTAGAGAGTTTGGTATGTGAAGGATAGTATCCTTCATACCACTCTTATTAAGGATTTTCTCACACCCACCTAGAAGAAACCTCATCAAGGTTGATCATATTCCCTCCTAGTGTCTATCTTTCGACCTCTTAGCTCAGGTTGGGTACCTAGACTCTCAGACCAGTCTTTCAATGAAACTCTTTCATTGAGACTCACATTTCTCTTCCCACACCTGGGCTCTCTCTTTTCCCCCATCTCTATATATGCACGTAATCGCCCCATATTTTCTCTTGCATGCACCCTTGAAAGGTTCTCAATCTATTCCTCCTTCCTTCTATCATAAGGAACTCAGGTCAACCATGAAAATCTATGTGATGGTACCTTTTGGTACTTTTGGGTTGAAAAATCATGTTTTCTTATTTAGACCTCCCATACCCAGATTCATTGAGGGTGGTTAGTTGTTCAACTACCAACCCCCTCCTCATTAACTTATTTACTTCAACTGCAAGCTAGACTATTTCCTCCACATCATTCATCAAGGTGGCTTGGGGTATTTTACACATGAATCCCATTTCTATGCCCCCTCACCAATCCCCCTCATGGTATCATCTACAATACATTCAATGATTTACCCCACAATCATTTGGTTGGAATTTTTCAATTAAACATTTATATATTTACAATGCTTATATTCCATTGCATCTAAAGTATTAATCATGATTAATTATAGGCTCGGGGAAACAAAGGTATTACAATATGTTACAATTCAAATGTGTAATATTATAAATTGAACATGGCACTTAGAGAGATTATTATAGAGTTGTTTCACCCAATCCCTATGTTTAGTGCATCCATCTCTTCTCCACATGGGTAAGGACCAAGAATTCCATATTTCTCTATAATATAATCAACCACCCAACTGTTGGGACAATTTTTTGGCATATTTTCTTTTAAAATATTAGGATAAGGCATGCTTCTATCATTCAATCGTTTGAATTATTTCCTATCACTTTCTCATTTCCTTCTTTTCTCTTCATACAAAGTGACCCATGGTTGCATTGCATCTGTGTTGTAAAGAAATAATTTATTGATGACATCAATTTCTAAATTTGATGATATATACAAGAATTCAAAATGAATAGTATGAGATGAAATATATATTATCAAATTTAGTGTAAACAATTTCTCCATACAATTTGACAAAAGATAAGTGACTTACTCTTTATCATGCACCTTTTTCCATTCATTTGGAGTAGCTCCCCTTCCCTTTTTTCCTCATCTTGTTGGTCATACCAAACCAATTCCCTTGGAGTGTCATCAATTTGTTTGATGTACTCATTGAAATAATATAATGACTCAAATAATATGTACCACTCTACCATATATCCCTTTGGTTTTTCCCTTTGTCAAACAAACCCCGTCAATTTTTCATCTACCTCTCTAACAAGAACATCCAATGACATGAGATAACCCTAGCGAATTCAACCTCATCAAGTATGTGAATTATAATATGGTCTTGCAAGTCCATAAAACTTGTGGGCAGTTCCTTCCCAAACATACAAACAATCTCAACTATCTCTCGATATCATCGTGGAACACTATCCATATGAATCTCCTTTGATGTGATCCAACACACAAATGTAAATAATTATTATATGGCACCTTGTAGGTCTTGGGGGAAGTCATGGTTGACGCAAACACTATGCTCGAAGTGGAGACTATTATAGCAATATTTGTACTTGTGCAAATCCCTCCACAAGATCCAAAATATTTTGTAACTATGTAAGAATCTACCACTGTCACCTACGCAGATACTTCCCTCATTTTAGTGATGGAGCATGTCCATTACAAGGGATGCTTCCATGGTGACCTCAAGGGATAAAATAACAAGATTATACAAGCCTATAACCCCCTATCTTGGTCACCTGTTAGTTTGGTCTAGATCTAGGAGAGGGATAAAGGATACCAAGATAATTTGTGAACTTGTACGAGACAAAAAATAACTTGCAACATATATAGACAATTATCAAGTTATAGAGTGCAAAAATATCCCTCTAGACACTATACAAGCAATGAATGCTATCATTGCTGCAAATTACAGAAGTAAACTAAATCTATAGAGACAATTAGAAATTTTCATCAATAGAAAAATAAAGTGTTCAACAATGTAGGAATTCATCAAGAAAAGTAAGTATTCATCAAGTAGATTATTATCCAATATCTATAAGTAATTTATGAACATGATAAGCCACTTATAAATGGGTGTTTGCGGGGATTTTACATAGTTTTCAGTGGTTGTAGAAAACTTTTATAACAACAACAATAAACATTAAAAGTTTGCGAGATTTAGGGTTAGAAATGTTAGTAGGATGTTTGAGAGAGTGAGAAAATTGATTTTGATAGCTATTTTAACAACAAGAACACCTCTAGATTAGTTTCATTACCCTCTATGGATTATGGAGTCTCAAATGTATTAGATTGAGGATTGAACTAGATGAAACAAGAAGGGTAAAGTCTAAATCCTAAGGTGTAAATGCACTTGGGACTTCGGTCTTGGACTTTGAGGAAGAAGGTACCTAGGGTGAAAACACTCTTCGGCCCTAGGTGTCATTTTTCCTTCCTCCCAGCTTCACTCGGGTTCAAGGATCAATGTCTAGGGTTAAGAACCTAAAGTGAAAGAACTTTTGGGCCTTATCATTTTATCCCTATCAAGGATGTTTCCCAAAATTGGACAATAAAGAGTTTGTAAGGAAGATAAACACTTGTGTCTTCCTCTTAGGGTTTAAACAAAATGAGAATACTTGCAACAATATAGTACTTCAACCTTTAGCATTAACAAGAGACACGAAATTGTAGAGATTACTTACTTCTTCCAATAATCAAGAGTATCAAACCTTACTTACAGAAATTATCCGTCCAAAAGAGAAAGAACATCCACAAAAATCCTCCACAAGGCTAGTGCATGAGAGAGAAAGAGACAAGGAGGCTAAAATAGTGAAACTTTTAAATGCATTACCCCACACAAGTTTGAGGGAAGTGATGATTTGAAATGATGTAGCATTTGCCTCTTTGTAGGAGGAAAAACCTATCTCTTTTTCCACAAAACAAGTCAAATGACAATAGTAAGTGGGGTCAAACCCTTAAGTAGACTCTACAAAATGATAAAATGCAAATAAAAAATCATAAAATGCCACACGTGTGGTGACATCAAGCCTCCAAATGCTAGGAGAGGGCCTCCCAAGATCACATGGCAACATCTTAAGGTGAATTGATGGAAACAGGTGCATCTCATCGTCCATGGTCATTCTCTATCATCAGTGGTGCAACAAGTGTCATCAAACACCATCATGATAGAACCCTATAATGTGATGTCATCATGAGAAGGAGGATAACATCAAGGTTCTAGGATGTTGTGTCCAAGGTGGAGGAATTTGCATCTCATCTTTGCATGCTGTCCCATTTTCAACTACTGCAACATCCTCCATCAATTGAGTAATAATCCATGGGGGTACACTACCCAACATGTGGGATTTCAACCTATCTATGTGTCATCATGACCAAATTTTCCAAAACCAAGCCCGTATATCCATCATCCAATGTTCTGAGGATGTGAGAGTTCATGACGAATGGTGTCAAGTCACTATATAGTCACTGGATGACTCATTGCTCTGCATCACATGTGCCAAATTTTTGCAATAAGGGCACAACGTCTTGGGTGAAATCTTGGGAGATCCATCAAAGAACCATGACAGGGCCATTCAAAACAAATAAAAATATAATACAAGGTAAGCCAATTTTCATAGGATATATTAGTCCTTGAATTATGCAAAGTAAGTTGTTACTTGAAATAAAATACATGTAAAAAGTCCACCTCAGTATCCCCTTCAAGCATCACACCAGCCCAGGACCTCATGTGAGTTGGAAAGTTTGAATATGGGAGGGCCTTCATCCAACCCTATTAGGTGTTTGAACCAAGACAGTGAAAGAAAAGACCCAAGTAGAGGGATAGGTCCTAAGGGAAACAATGAAAGAAAGAAACCCTTCAAGAGTAAGTGTGATAATGGTACGATTTTGAGCTTACTTCATGTCTTCTGGTGCCATTAAATCCATTTCTATGTGCGCCTTTGTAGAGGGAGTGCTTACTACTTGAGATACCCTTTCCTTGATGCCTTTTTCACTTTGAATCCCTTAATTTCCTTTCGATACCCATTTATTTTTTTTGCAAGTCCCCTTTATAGGTTTCAAGCTTTTATTCTTTCATTTTCTTATTCGGCGATGGTTCTATTATAATCATACATTTAGTGAATCGAGACAAGGGTAGATTACCATTATAGGGAGTATAGCTCAAGCTATCCTATGTATTTTATAGGTGGCCTTTATCATTTTTTACATAGCACATACATAGCAGCTGCATCAACCTATAGGCCTTCAACCCCTTCTTCTCATGAGAGAATGGACCATGACCCATTACCAAATTTTAGTAAGATACAATAGGCTTTGGGATGGAAAGCGTTAAGTATGGTAGGGAACAAAACATTACCCTTGTGAGGCCCCCCCAGTAGTACCCATTTTCCATGGGTGGTGACAACATGGGACTAGGGTACAAAACTGACCACTAAGGTGAAACAAGGCAACAAACATAACTTCCCAAGATAGTGATCCATTATCCAACTTCAACCAATGATCCCCATCCACATGCCTGATAAATTAAGCACAACACTTCACATGAAATAAGGACCAAAATACCTCATGGTGACATTGGCTTACCATCTCCCATACACTAAATTGTCTGGATGTGATGAGCTTGGTTGATCTATAGCTACAAGATGTAATCTTATGGGGGATATTGGGATACTATCTATGGACATGCTGGTCATTATCATGGTCATAATCATTTTTATCCATTGCGAGCCATGAGAAATGATGTCCTCTAGTTACCACTAGGCATGGGGGAGTAACAAAGACCATTACTCCTCCTCCTCCCTTTTCATTATTGATTCACCAACCATCCATACTATGAAAATTGAGAATGAACTAGAATAGAGAGGATTCAACATGGTCAAAGGATAATGACACTACAAAATAGAAACACACATTGTTAATTGCCATAAAACTGTGAGTGCATAATATATGAACCTTCTAAGGGCATGTATGTAAAATACATTATTATTATTCTATAGTGTAGGTAAAAATATATTATGCACTCACAATTTTATGGCAATTAACAATGTGTGTTTCTATTTTGTAGTGTCATTATCCTTTGACCATGTTGAATCCTCTCTATTCTAGTTCATTCTCAATTTTCATAGTATGGATGGTTGGTGAATCAATTTTCATATGTATGGATGGTTGGTCATGTGACTTCAACCTTGAAAAGTTCCCTTTTATATTGAATAAAAGCCATAGAGTCGACCCATATAAATAAGGTTCATTCACATCCAATATAACATCCTTCGCCATAGAAAGATAATTCTTCTTCAAATCCATGGGACATCACCTTGTCCTCTACTTTCTTTTCTTGGCAAATGTCTCTTTTTAGTATTCAAAGACTTAAGATCCCTTCTAATAGCCAACGTGTCACTTTTATTTGATGATACGTTCCTCCAAAAAGAAGATGAAACATTTATTCATCGGATCTAGTAAGTGGGCAATTTTAATATTCTCCCAATATGGAATCTCATAAAATTATACAGATTTCATTTTCATCCCAATGGGAATTTTGTCAACATAGGTGTCAAAAAATTCAGGATCATCGAGCATAGGTTCCCCATTTGAATAAAAAAATTCTTCCATTTCCTTTTCCTTCTTTGTGTCATATGCCCTAATCTAATTTTTTGGTGTGATTACTTCAGGTCTCTGGGTTCTCTATGTTTTACTGTTGAAAGAAGATGCAACTGTTCTATAAGAGTGATATTTCTGGGAGGAATACCTTTGAGTAGTCGTACACCAACAGTCATAGGTGGTTGGGCCACCTAGACTTTATAAAAGGTCCACAAAATTTACATCCATGATACCCTTTTGTTACAATACCTATGATGTTATTATATATGGAGCACGTTAGTGTCAAAAATATAATTGGACCAAATCAAGTATGCCAAATAACATTATAGATATAAAAATAATCAATAAACATGATTACCAAAGAAAACTCCAAGTCCTCGATAATCGTGCATGGTGTACACAAATATGTGATACATGATAAAATACCTATCCATTGGGATATATCTTGATACATCATATACATGTGTCCCTTCCCATAATTTCTTAAATTCATCGATCAATGGTTAGAGGTAGACACATGTTCTCTTCACTTGTCTTCTACCTAGGACTATAAGAGCCAACATAAGATGATCATTCTTCACAAACAACCATGGGGAGATATTGTTATTGATCATTACCATTGTCCAAGCATAATAGTTAGTGTTTTATAGGAAATACAGGGTAACTCCATCCATAGATATACTCAATCATAGGATTTTTACTTCATCCTTGAATTTATTAGGCCATGTATCCTCTATATTCTTCATGGCTATTGAATATATTGGGATTTTATTAGCTCCTGTATCACTTCTATGTGAGGGACACCACCCTTGCAATATGACTATTTTTTTGCAAAGAAAGAGCCTTTGAATCCTTGGAATTACATGCATGTTCCTAATATCTTATAAGGAGGACCATGTATCTTACCTTTTTTAATTTTATTTATGGTACCTATCATGCCCACATTTTGGACATATCATTTTTCCCACATATTTGTTTATGTATATAATACAATCATTCAGACATGCATCATTTAATATGTACTCAAAACCCAACATTTCCATTATTTTATTTGCCACTGCACAACTATACCTTATCTTTGAGTAACCTGCAATCAATGGGAAATATAAATGTACAGTTTCATTAAGCATGCATAAAATAAACCATTTTATTTCTTCATCGTGTGATGATGTTTTTTAAAAAATTTGGGGAATTAATTTATAGTTACCTCAAAATTTTTAAGAAACACATGTCTAACATACCATACATTTCTTTCAAGTTGTACAGTAACATCGTTGTCCCAAGTTAGGTAGACCTTGACCCCTATCCAAAGAGAGGGGTGGTGGACATAATTTTTAGGCTTTTGAAGAAGGTATTATCGATATCAACATCATCCCTTAATTCATTTTGTTGGAATGCATGCAACAACATTCCATCCATGGCTTGGGTATCCCATAAGAAATCATCCACACCAACCTCTATACCATTTCCTTTGTCCCCAACATGTGAAGAACTAGTGTTATTGTAGATGTTTTGAATTGGTGACTTGGGACGTAGTGGGAATTTAATAGATGGTTGATTCAACCATGCTTGGTATTCTTTCTCTTTGAGATATGCTTGTTCAATAGAATTATCTTGATTTGACATCATAGTGGGGTGAAATGGTATATGGTAGACAAGTTGCCCATAGTCAAAATCCTGATTGTAAAAATATTGAACATTACATCGATAATATTAGTAACACAATGCATTTAGTATGTTCAAAAATTATACCAAACATTTATTAGAAGCATGGATTTTTTTTCCCATTAAAAAACATGCAACCAACAAATTTATAAAACAAATGTCAAATTAAGCAATACATTTACATTAGTTTCATTGAAAATACAAAAATGCAATTAATCACTCATATTTTTCTTACGCCCCAAGGGGACATCTAAAGGTAGACCCAATGCAAGGCATTTTTTATGAGTGGTTCGTGGTCTACAAAAGTTATAGTTTATTAAAAGCTCGTCACTAGGAGATAAACTACATATTGCATGCACAATGACAAATATGGGTGCCTTCCTTTTTATAAAGAACTCTTTTTCATTGGAGTTTTCCTCAAACGAACAATTTGTAGTAAATAATGAGGACCTATAACTGTTTATGAACCCTACAATGTTCCCATGAGTTCGTGGACGACCATCAATATATAACAGGTTTTTTCTATTAAACTTTCCAGAGGCATAAGCATTCATGCACATACTATACATGGAAATGATATGTTTGTATTTAACAATATTCAAGTAATTATACCAACTATAAAGAGGAGCAAAAATGGCATATGTGATATTGATTATTTGAGAGGAATGAATACATGTGAAAGAATGAACAGCCCAAGATTTGCAACATATATTTTATACTTGGAAATCATAAAACTATTACCACAAAAAAAGAATTTGGTTCCAACATTAGGTACATGCATGGAACATGACGAAGTTCCATATGAAGCTTGATTGTAACAGGTTTGGTATTTACCTTGCAGATGAACAGGAAGAGGTAATTAATCACTACCTTCCAACAATTGAACTGACTTTGGTGTGTACTTGGAAATTTTTTCTCTCAACTCATACAACTTTTTATATCTCCTAGTAGAGATGTTTAGGGTAGTATTGAAATCATACTTTGGATCATTAGAACTCTATGTTGGCTCAATAGAAGGAGATGGGTTGGTCAATTTAGGATGAAATTTATTTGATATGGATTGAAAATTTTCACAAAAGGATCATATGGAAGTGTTCATATGCATCTTTTATATATTACCTATTTAATTCTTGACCACAGTGGGAGGTATTAGGCTATGAAATTTGGGTAGTCAATCATTAATATAATGTGACAATGTGATACATTGGGGGTTCTCCTTCAACCCTTTACATTTTGAAAAACCACATACTACTGGGGTGTCATAAAATAGATCCAATTCACAGTGTAATACCATTGACCCAATATGGTTATTGAAAGATGACAAGTTGCAATTGGTAGGGTAAAGCAACTGTCAATTTTCATCAAACATATTCATGTGGTATATTTCTCCTAATAAGAGCTTCATACATTTTTGGACTGGTGGCATATATTTCACATACGAACTCGATCCTGAATCATGATCTTGGAAAATTAAATGAACAATTATCCAAATGCATGTGCATACATAACATAAAGTCAATGAGATAAATGACTTATAAATAAGATCTAGACTTACTTCAAATGGAGGGGGATAACTTGAAGAAATTAAAATGATATGGAATGAGTTGGAACCTGAAGAATTGGAAATTTACTATTACAAATTTTCTTCCTTCATTTGAGCCAAAACCATCATCAATACATGAATAAATTCTTAAAATAATGTTTGGGAAGCATAGATCAATCTAGCTTCAAACATAATTTCGAATGAATTTTAAAAGTTAACGTTTTTCTTAATTGTATTTTGATGCCCTGATGCTTCAGTATATAAAAAATGCACTCGTTCACTAAATTATCAAAGGAATCTAAGAGTGACCTCCATTTTTCCCTCTGCAAAATTTAATTATGGATGTTTTCATTTGTATTTTGTGAATTAAATTTTTTGTTGGTGCGCACCAAAATATATGGAAAAAAAATGAGCAGGAATTTAATTTTTCTAAATGTTCGTGTTTATAAATGAGAGGAATGTAAGAGTGGCCTCTATTTTTTCCTCTCCAAATAAAAATAATCCCAATTAGAGGTGTTCATTACTTACCTCAATGTTGCAATCTCACAAAGGTAGAAAAATGGAGGTAATAGATAATCCGAGAGATTAGATGAAATGTCATGGATATTTAGAACCTAAGCCTCGATAAACACCTCCTTTGAGACATCAATGATGAAATCAACAAGATAATCATGGAAAGGGGAACTGGGAAGCATCAAAGTTACCAAATTAACGAGATCTCTCTAGAGTTACCATATTTTTAAAGGTCGCAATTTCAACCCTGTTTAAAAAAGTGGTGCTAGCGGTAGCACCCTTTCTTTTGGAGGCAGTTAAAGTTGTGACTTGTTTAAAATAATGGCCTTGACATTATGGACATTACAGACAAAACCTTGAAATTGACCCTTGAATCGAAAAGTGATTCTACCAATAACACCATTTGTTTTGTAGTTAAAACTATGACCTGATTGAAATTGTGGCCTTGACCACTAACACAACCGCAAATAAAACACCGAAAATCGACTCCTAAATATAAAAGAATTATAAATTGATAATTTATTTATCAATTAAATGTTTTTTTTTAATAATTTGCACGAAGGAAATAATTAAATTGGGAAAAAAATACCCCTAATAATAAGAAAAATACCCCTAATCAAAAAACAATTATAAGRAAATTATTAAAAACTTGTCACTGGGAGATAAACTACATATTGCATGCACAATAACAAATCTGGGTGCCTTCCTTTTTATAAAGAACTCTTTTTCATTGGAGTTTTCCRCAAAGGAACAATTTGTAGTAAATAATGAGGACATACAACTATATATGAACCGTACAATGTTCCCATGAGTTCATGGATGACCATCGATATATAAAATGTTTTTTCTATTAAAGTTTCCAGAAGCATAACCATTCATGCTCATACTATACATGGAAATGCTATGTTTTTATTTAGAAATATTCAAGTAATTATACCAGCTATAAAGAGGACCAAAAATGGCATAAGTGATACTGATTGTTTGACAAGAATGAATACACGTGAAAGAATGAACAACCCAAGATTTGCAACATATATTTTATACTTGGAAATCATAAAACTATTACCACAAAAAAAGAATGTGGTTCCAACATTGGGTACATGCATGGAACATGACAAAGTTCCATTCAAAGCTTGATTGTAATAGGTTTGGTATTTAATTTGCAGATGAATAGGAAGAGGGAAGTCACCACTACCTTCCAACAATTGAACCGACTTTGGTGTGTACTTGGACATTTTTTCTCTCATCTCATACAACGTTTTAGATCTCCTAGTAGATATTTTTAGGGTAGTTTTGAAATCATACTTTGGCTCGTTAGAAATTTATGTTGGCTCAATAGAAGGAGATGGGTTTGTCAATTTAGGATGAAAGTTATTTGATATGGATTCCAAATTTTCATAAAAGGATCAAATGGAAGTGTTCGTATGCGTCTTTTATATATTACCTATTTGATTCTTGACCATAGTGGGAGGTATTAGGCCATCAAATTTGGGTAGTCGATCATTAATATAATGAGACAATGTGATACATTGGGGTTTCTCCTTCAACCCTTTACATTTTGAAAAACCACATACTACTGGGGTGTCATAAAATAGATCCAATTCACAGTGTAATACCATTGACCCAATATGGTTGTTGAAATATGACAAGTTACAATTTGTAGGGTAAAGCAACTATCAATTTTCAGCAAACATCTTCTTGTGGTATCTTTCTCCTAATAAGAGCTTGAAACATTTTTGGACTGGTGAAATATATTGCACACATGAACTCGATCCTGAATCATGATCTTGGAAAATTAAATGAGAAATTATTCAAATGGATGTGCATACATAACATAAATTCAATGAGATAAATGAATTGTAAATAAAATATAGACTTACTTCAAATGGAGGCAGAGAAATTGAAGAAATTACAATGATATGGAATGAGTTGGAACTTGAAGAATTGGAAATTTAGTATTACAATTTTTTTCCCTTCATTTGAGCCAAAACCATCATCAATACGTGAATAAATTCTTAAAATAAAGTTTGGGAAGCATAGATCAATCTAGCTTCAAACATAATTTCAAATGACTTTTAAAAGTTGACTTGTGCTTAATTGTATTTTGATGCCCTAATGCTTTAGTATATAAAAAATGCACTCGTGCACTAAATTATGAAAGGAATCTAAGAGTGACCTACATTTTTCCCTCTACAAAATTTAATTATGGTGGTTTTTATTTGTATTTTGTCAATTAAATGTTTTGTTGGCGCACACCAAAATATATGGAAAAAAATTGAGCAGAAATTTAATTTTTCTAAATGTTTGTGTTTATAAATGAGAGGAATTTAAGAGTGGCATCTATTTTTTCCTCTACAAAGAAAAATAATCCCAAGGAGGGGTGTTTGTTACTTTCCTCAATGTTGCAATCTCACAGAGGCAGAAAAATGGAGGTAACAAATAATTCGAGAGATTGGATGAAAATTCATGGAGGTTCAGAACTCAAGCCTCGAAAAACACCGCCTTTGAGACATCAATGATAAAATCAACAAGATAATCAGGGAAAGGGGCACTAGGAAGCAACAAAGCTACCAAATTAATGAGAATTCTCTAGAGTTATCATTTTTTTAAAGGTCACATTTTTAACCCTATTTAAAAAAGTGGTGCTATTGGTAGCACCCTTTATTTTGGAGGTGATTAAAGTTGTGACTTGTTTAAAATAGTGTCCTTGAAATTATGGACATTACGGAAAAAACCTTGAAATTGACCCTTGAATCGAAAAGTGATTCTACCAATAACACCACTTTTTTTGCAATTAAAACTATGACCTAATTGAAACTGTGGCTTTGACCACTAACACAACCACAAATAAAACATTGAAAAACAACTCCTAAATATAAAATAATTATAACTTAATAATTTGTTTATCAATTGAATGTTTTTTTTTTAATAATTTGCATGAAGGAAATAATTAAATTGGGAAAAAATACCCCTAAACAAATTCTTTTTTAATAATTTCCCTATAATTGTTTTTTGAATAGGGGTATTTTTTCCCAATTTAATTATTTTCTTCATGAAAATTATTAAAAAAAATAAATTTAATTGATAAATAAATTATCAATTTATAACACTTTTGTATTTAGGAATCGATTTTTAGTGTTTTATTTGTGGTGGTGCAAGTGGTCAAGGCCACATTTTCAATTATGTCATAGTTTTAACTCTATAAAAAAGTGGTGCCACTAGTAGCATCAATTTTCGACTCAAGGGTCAATTTCAGGGTTCTATCCATAATTTCCCTAATATCAAGGCCACAATTTTAAACAAGTCGCAATTTTAACCACCTCCAAAAGAAAGGGTGCTACCGGTAGCACCACTTTTTGATTTCGGGGTCGATTTTTGTGTTTCTTAGCCAAAAATATGATATTTTAGGGCTAGAGTTCTCGTTTTGAGGTCACAATTCTTGTTAAGTTGGTAACTTTGTTAAGCTCAGATTGTAGAGCTTGGTGGTCCTAATTATTTCAAATTAGGGTCCAAGATGACATATTTGGAAGAGAACGAGGTTGATGTGCCCAATGCCACTAGCAAGGGCCCCAATTATAAATACTTTGGAGCTGCAAAATTCCTCCCAAGCATCAAAGAGATATTTGATAAGCCCCTTGAGTTGAATAATATGAGTTCTATGTATGATATTTACAAGTGAATTTATGCCAATTATTATGGATATAGGGATGACGGGGATGGTATCTTGGAGAAAGTTGAGTATCCCACATAGGAGGAGATGTAGGCCAGAGCATTGAGGGAGTGGGAAATGATCGAGTCTATCAATACGAAGTCTAGGTTGATGGTCAAGAGAAGAGAGGTTACTTTTGTTAAGCTGGTGTTATTCAAGGAATAAGAGGATGTGGCAAAAGAAATGGGAGAGTTGGACAAGGGAAACTAGTAGCATAGAGAGTGAGAGTTTTTTGCCCATGTGCCCCTTATGAATGAGAAAGAGATAGAGCACATGGTTGTGGGGAAGAAGAAACATTATCTTATTATTAAATACATGATTTAGGATCTCATGGAGGAGAAGGTCGAGGCTAAGAGAATGCTTAATGTTCAATGATAAGGTATGCTAGTGGAGCTTATGGATCATGATTTTTTTCTCAAATGTTCTTCTTAACTTCTATAAAATATACAATATGGGCCTTAGGTAATTCTTGAGGTTGACAGATTATTATAATGAAGAAATCCACCAGGGTTCCTTTCTCATTGATCAGGAAAAAGGGGCATTGGGAAGCTTGGATCATAGAGCTTGGCGGTCCTAATTATTCCAAATTAGGGGAAAATATGATGTAATTTGAAGGGAATGAAGTTGATGTGCTCAGTGCCACTAGGAAGGGCCCTATTTACAAATATTTTGAGGCTATGAAATTCCTCTTTGAAATCAAATATCTCTTCGATAATCCCCCCAAAGTGAAGAAGAGAAGGTATATGTATGAGATTTACAAGATAATTGATGCAAGTTATTATGGCTACATGAATGACAAGGATAGTATATTGGAGAAAGTAGAGGAGCCCATAGAGGAGGAGATGTGAGCCAGAGTGTTGAGGGAGTGGAAGAGGATCAAGTCTGTGTGCTAAATTATGAGAGGTAGTGAAGAGTGACCTCTATTTTTTCTCCTGCAAAGAAAAACCTTTGCAAAAATTAATTGCATAGGTTTAAATTTTTACTTTGTCAATTAAATTATTTTTCGATGTGTTTTTACTTAAAAATTGCACCAGTGCACTTTGAATCACACCAGTACACTATAAAATGTAAATTGCACTGAAAAAGTAAATTACAAAAAAAATGACACACGTGTTTATCATCAATGCACCAAAATATACAATGAATAAATGAGCCAAAATTTCATTTTTTCTAAATATATCTATTTTTAAATGAAAACCCTAATCACTGTTTCATTCTTTTACCAAATTTTAGAGAGGATATTTGTGAAAGAGAGATTTACTGGAAAAATACTTTGGAGTGGGTATATTTTTTTGAAGAGCCAATTTTTTAAGGGATCACCGTAGGTCACATACAAATATATAGAGGATAAATTTTAGGTATGTGATTTTATTCTATTGATCATCTCAATATTCCCCCTATTTGATTCAAACAATTTCTAGTGCATTCTCAAAAATAAAAATGGTTTCATAGTTACCTTTAGTATTGGAATCCCTAGCTTCCTTTTTGCTTATCTTGGTTTTCCTCTATATTTCACAATGATATTTTTTTAACAATAGATTTTTATAGGATTTCTTTTCTTGTATATGGGATATTTGGTATTCGTTGCAATGGGACCACTCATTACATTGGATCAAAAACCTTAACTGTCAATTTTATTTAAAAAAAAATGTTTTTGTGGTTAGTTGTGTGCATTGTAAATGAATAGAGAATCGATGCACATGTTCTTGTCAACAACACTGCTAAGTTTAAAATGAAAATAACATTGTTTTTTTCAATTATCACTAGCTCAATTTGTTATGGTGTGGGTTTTGTTTGCTAGGCGACCTGAGTTCAATACCCTTATGGTGTGTTTAGTCTGGAGGAGACACCCAAAAATCTAGCCATGTGAAGGGTTGGTGCGGCCCAGGTCGGGTGCGATCCTTGGGTGATTTTGATGACTTATATGCCCCTGGTTTGTGGTTTGTTAGCCAACGGTTGAGATGTTGGCCCCGTAAGTGACAAGCATTTTTAACAAACAAAAAAAAAGAAAATAACATTGTTTTTATTATTGAAAGTGTCTTGTTTTAAATATGTTCGTGGGTTTGATAGTGCATAATAAATAGTAATGAGACACATCTGCTTCTATTAATTTATAGAGAACCATGTGAATATAAAAATTTGTAAACAAAATGTCTTCGATTTCATAAGTGCATGATAATCATATACATATGTGTATACATATGCTTAATGCACTGGTGCATACTATTTTATTATATGTACCGAAATATTATTGTGTAAGAAATATTTTGTAATTTGTATATTTTACGATTCCTTGATTTGTTTTGATAGAAGATGGTCGACATAAGTTCAAGGAAAAAAACTTATTGCAGTGAGTGTGATGGTATCTCATCCCAACAAGAAAACAAAGAAACTTCTTTAAGTTTTATTAAAAATTTATTATATTTGAATTATCTATATGTTTATGGTAATGGTGTATATTGGTTAAGGCGTGTCATGTAGAGCAAAAAATTGAAGAAACTTGATAATATTGTTCACAATATGAGTGCAGAAGAGCATAAAAGTTTTATGGAAATGTTGTAAAGAGAGGAAATGGGTGGATCAAAAGCTAATAGAAACTGGTGTATGCATTTTTGTTTTCTATTGTCTGGATTTTGTGTGCATTGTATTCATTTGAACTCACTAAAAAAAGCGTGCAATAAAATAGAAACTGGTGCATTTTTATGAGTTATACGCACTGATGCTTATTAATTACATTGAAGAATTGTTGCTTTAAATGACACAATGTATGATTATATTTATTGTTTTAAAATATTACGGTGTGCATGATTACGATATGCACCATTGCTTTACACATAATATAGGAACTGGGGTTTTACATATAATATGTGCACTAATGCTTAGTAACAAAGAATGGTGTTAACATCTTGCTTCAACTGTTCGAAATTTCACTTCTCTCTAGTGCACATGGTAATATAGGCACCAATGCATACAAATTATACAAGCATCAATGTGCCATAAAACAAAAAGAATGACCTAGTGCACAATATTTATATGATTGCTGATACTACATACAACAAAAAAGATGAACCAATTTGTGCATAAACCCAAAAAGCACTAGTGTTTCATACAACAAAAAAAGACATAACTAGTGCATAATAATTATAAGAGCACCAGTGATTTTTATCTTTACGTGCACACTAGTGCAGGTTACGAAAGAATGCACTGGTGCATTTTACCAAAATAAGCATTGAAAGAAAAGCCTCTATTTTGAATAGTGGATGTTATAGTGGAGTAGCATTGACAAAAGTTTTCCCAATCTTGTAACACTAAAAACATCTGCAAAATCCTTTGCTACAAGGTGTTTTCCTTGTAGTGTTTGTACAATAGTAATATAGTTTTATAATATATATGTGCTAATATAATGGATACAAATATTTACTAAACTTTTCTAATATTATGTTGTTATACAATCCAATTGTGCTAAAACATTTGATTAGTATTGGCTAATGTTGCATTTATTGCATACATAATTTGTTGGAATAGTAAATGGTGATTCCTAATTGAAATAATACTATGAATGGATGTATGTTTTCATCCAACATTTTCTATTTTAACATTGCGTAGTTATTCATAAGGAATAAATTTTCATATGATTGCAAATTCTCCTTGTACTTAGAATATCATATCCTGCATATCATTGGTCAAATGGTTCATTGAATGTCTCTTGTAAACCATCCCTAACAATTGACTTCTATAAATCAACTTGAGAAACATCACTTTGAGAAGTCATCCAAATCCAACTTAGTCCTTGTCCATACCCACCTTACTAGCAACTATATGTAACATCCCTCTCTGGCGCACTTACCAAACTTATTCTTTGAGGACACTTGCTCGCAAGTGATCTGGATTTGTATGATGATAAAAAAATTTCCTTCATTATGATGCGTTAAGTTATATGACAGGATGTTTTTACTACGTTGATGTAGACAGGTGTTGCTGACTCAGTTTCATTGAGTGTGCAGGGTTTTGGACCCTGAGGATGCAGAGGCATCGGTGGAACTCCCTTGGACTCTGGATTGAGTTAGGGAGTGGGCTATTTGGGTCATTTCATTTACGGTGATATTGTTTTGTTTTGACGATATGCTATTGATTTTATGATATGTGGTTGACATGATTTGACATGATGGTTGATGATGCAGGCTGACGATAGCTTGCCGACCAAGAATCACATATGGAGTAAAGGGGCCACACACGAGTTCCAGAGAGATTGAGGGAGAGGTGTGGACAACAGCCCTGCCACAACCTACTAGCACTCCCGCCGTGGCTTGAACTGTAGGTTAACGATTACCTAGTTTGAGAGGATCCACAATGCCGTGAGGGAAGACTACGACAGTCGCTCACGATGATTCTAAGGGGTGCGCAATAAGGCGGGGGCCTTATTCCTTAGAGCCCTTAGTCTCCCACAAGTTCACCTGGCGGAGTGTTGACTCCAGGGGCTATAGATTCTACCAATCTTTCAAGTTAGCAAGTGGCACCCTTGGAGCACATGGTGCATCCTGAAGGGCACGTCGTGCCACAGAGGAAAACGAGGCGAGTGGCACCCTTGGAGCACATGGTGCATCCTGAAGGGCACGTCGCGCCACAGAGGCAAACGAGGCGAGTGGCACCCTTGGAGAACGTAGTGCGTCCTGAAGGGCACATCGCATGGACGATGTTGATGAGACCACCTAGATGACCCTAAGACCTTAATGCCTGATAAAATTCTTAAAACAACTCCCCTAATGAATTGTCGCCTAGTTATATCTAAACCGAAATTTAAAACATCTCAATGATAAAATTCTGATAAGCCCTAAGAAAATATCCTACAAAAATAAACGCCAAGGCGTAAACTAAAACCCTCCTATGTGTTAGTTAAAGTCTTCTTAAAAGTAAAGGGGGTAAAGTAATGAGGGAATTAAATTAAGTGAAACCCATGGCTTTTAAATGATAAAGAAGAAATAAAATTTATGAAAGTGTGGGAATATAAAAGCTAGGAATTTAAAAATATATTGAAAATATTAAAAACCACATTTATCTTTGGGTTCAAAAATAAAAATAACAAGAGAGATTTAAATAATAGAATTAAAGAGACTAGAAATTAAGGAGTAAATTAAGGAGTAAATTAAGGAGTAAATTAGGGAGTAAATTAAGGAGTAAATTAGGGAGTAAATTAAGGAGCGAATTAAGGAGCGATTTTTGGGGGAGTGAGGGAATCGAATCTTTTAATAATTAAAAAGAAATTAATTTTTGGAGAACCATAGGGATGAGCGACACTTGGACGGCGAAGATTGTTTAGAGGTTTGTCATTAAAAATTAATTAATTAATGTTTAGAAAAGTAGGTGGGTCTCAAATTTCTATAAAGGAAAGGGAAAAGAAGGAAGAATGGGGGGAACGGTTAGCATAAGGTTACGCTGCCGAATTGTGGCTTGATGGGTTGCTTGTATGGAGTTGGGTTTATCTCAGCTGTGTTGGAGTGGTAGCTCAGCCGTGGAGGTGAGTTGAGACGCTAGTCTATCTCTGGTTCTTGTGTGGCCCCTTTGCGACTTGGGGGGCTAAGGGGGAAGCAGAGTACCCCTAGCGTTTGGCTGGGAGGTACCAGTGAGCCTTCTACGGTCGGAGAGCGAGACATGGCACGGAGTGCGGGACGCTGCACGGAGCGTGGGACGTCGTTCGAGGAAGGCGAAAGGCAACGGTATGATTTAATTGGTGAAGTATAATGCATTTTATCTTCGAAAAATTTAATGTTATTGATATTATAGTATTCTGGAAATTGTATGTAATTACTACCATTCGCATTCTGGATATTGTCTATATGGTTACCGCTTGTCTCCTGGAAATTGCTGGAATTGATGTTGGTACAAACAGTTGCATCTGAACATTGTCTATAAGGTTATCACTTGCCTGCTGAATTTTGCCGAATTTGACATCGTTGTACTCTGGTATGATCTGCGTTTTAAATGCCTTAATGCTCTGTGTTTTTGCTAACATTTGGGGCGTATTGACCTGCATCTAAAGTACTTTATTGTTCTACGTTTTACCGAGATATAGGGCGTTGTGTTTATCAGTGTTTAAATGTTTTATTGTCCTTCATTTTGCCGATATCTTGGGCGTTTTTTTTTACCGTCATTTGGGCGTTTTAAACTTACACCATGAGCATCTTTATTTCGCTCTGTGTACTGTGTATTGAGCGTTTTTGGCAAACTTTGTTGGGCATTCTGTATCCCTGATTGCTGCAAATTTCGTTTTCCATAAAAGCGTGTTGCATTTCGTTGTGACCTTTGCGCTCTGTAAAATCAGGTTGCCATTCATTTTTGGATGATTGATTGCCTGTAAAAAGGCGTGCTGCATTTCGTTTGGGTTATTGCTCTCTGTAAATTCATATTGCAAATCGTTTGATGATTGCGCGCCTATAAAGGAGAGGCTCTGGTCGCAGCTATCTTCGTTTTAAATTTCTTTTCTTTTTAAATCCTGTAATGCTGATATTGGATAAGGTAACATGTAACATGCAACAATCCAATATTGGCCGGCATACTCCATTTCTGTTTTGTATTTGGCATGATTTGTTATGATAGCGGATCGTGGGTTACGCTTAGTTAATCCATTGTAGTCAAATTTAGAGCATCCCAATTATGAGCTGTTGACACGACCATAGGCCTTCTCATACCCATTTGTTTGAAACCGAGACATACTTAATGCAGCAATTTGCACGATTTTTCTTCTTACAATACAAGACCCCTTTTGTTGACAGCGATTAACCTATCATTTAAATAATAGGTCAACATAAAGCGATAATTAAAAGCAATTCTTAAATTACCCCTTTTGCCAACGCATTTTTAAAAGTTTTACAAATATAAGTTACATCAGCAAATGGTTATTATAACTGGGCATTCAGATTCTGCCACCAATCTATTACTGTCGCAATCTGCAGCCATACAGTTCTTCCTTTCTGTCATCAATGTATAGCATTAATATAATCTTGAACGTGAGTGTTTTTTTTACAGCTGGCTTGTATTAATAGTATGGAAATAGATCTGTTTTTCTTCCTTCCTAAAAGCTTGAGAATTATTTATTCCCATGAAAGTAACGGACTGCAATATATTAAAGGAAATGATATTGTCATTCTGAATGGGCAGAATGGGTAAGAGTGGATGTCGCCTATATTTAGAAAGTAATCTATTATTTTCCGTCTTTAATTTAATTGATATCCTTCCTTATAGTCATTGAATTTGGTAGTTTCCATTTCCATTGTTGCCCCTTTTATATTATGGTCATTTAAAAAGTTATTATTGTAGACTGCCCTTTATAATTACGATGTGGGTGCCTTTTCAAACTGATGTCACCTAAAATGGGGATGTAATCTATAAATTGATTTCTTTAAATTAATAGTTATCCTTACTTATTATCATGGAATTATGGATAGATGTCATTCCAAAGGTGGCCCTTTTTAAATTATGGCATCTAAAAAGTCATTATGGTAGATTATACTATAATGTAAATTATGGCATTGAATATAGATTATAATGTAAATTATAATTCAAAAAGTCACTATGGTAGATTGTCCTTTTTAATTATGATGCATGTTGTTATTCAAATTGAGGTCACCTAGATTTAGGATATAATCTATCTATTGGCTTCCTTAAATTAATGGTTATCTTTACTCATCTTCATTGTAATATTGATAATAGGCATTTCAATTAGTGCCCTTTTTAGTCATTGTCATTTAAATTATTTTATATGATGATAGAGTTGCCATTCTTAATTTTGATGTGAACGTTGTGTCCGAATTGAAGTTGCCTATACTTATGATGCAATTCTAGATAGTGACACCCTTAATTAAGTGCTAGCTTAAATCATCGTCATTTGTAACCCTGTTAGTTGTCACTCCAATTATGGCACATTTTATTATTAACACTTTAGATTTTATTATTTCATAGATTGCCACCTTTAGTTATGAGGTATTTTGTTAATTTCAATTGATGAATACCTATAAGTATGATGTTATTTTTAATGCATTTCTATTGAACTATATGATCATTGATGATCTCGCATTGCGATTTCCTCGTGTTAATTGAATGATTTATCTTGGAAGGTCATTATCATTTGGTGGTTGTAGCCTATAAGAGGTTTTGTAAATGAAGAATCTTGGTCCGGATAGGTGAGATAAATGAAGTATGGTCAGTTTACTTTTGACGCTAAATGTTTGCGTTGTGCACCTTATGCCTATGGTCATATATTGTTGCAGTTACTCGTCGTGTGCCTTTAGTCTTCTTGTGATGAACATCGTGGTTGCGTCTTGTTGGTTTTCAGGGGGCGACGTAGAGTCAAGCA
>JASDQU010736190.1:195763-272523 GCA_032191745.1 Picea mariana
AATGTTATTTAAGAAATAATTATTGTTTAGCTAACTTTTAGGACAGTTAGATAATTAAATTAATTATAATTAATAATCCTATACATCTATTTAAGTAGGGTCATTAGAGTATTGTGATATGCTTATCCAACAATGATTTACGAGAGTCCAACCGACCCCCGGGTTGGCGCTATTATAAATCTGGCACCCAAAACTTCCATCATCTATAAGTCCGCGATATACATCTTGCACCCAGAACTTCCATACTCTACAATTCATTGCGACTTCAGGCCATCGATTTCTTATGCCCCCTATTCCATGATATACATGTTGCACACCACACTTTCCTGATATACATTTTTCACCAAACACTTGCGTCATATACAATTTGACCCCGGTTATAGAGCCTGCCTATTCGGAATCCGCGATCTGAAAAGTGGCTAGGCATCAAATGGTTAGCGGTCGGTTAAAGTCACGATATAAAATCACGAGCGCAAATGTGAACCGGTGCGTCCGCCAACGCGTGCATTGGGACATTTTTGGAAAAAAGGCTAAGTAACAAGAAAGAGAAAGTAGAGGGGAAAAAGGTCGGACGAGGTTCAAAATAGGGTGACGAGGGTTCCCAAGGAGATGTAAGGCCCCGCCTGTCAAATTGTATATATATTCTTCTTCTACTTGTAATAACTCAGTGCACAAGTTTTCTTATTGTCATTAACAACCAAAACATGTATTCAACAACGATTTATGGGAGCCCGACCGACCCCCAGGTTGGCGCTATTACAGCTCTTGCACCCAAAACTTGCGTCATCTACAGTACCACCGTATACATATTGCACCCAAAACTTTCATGGTCTACAATTTGTCCACATATTGGAACATGGTCTACATTTGGACCACAAATTATCTATTAAGATACATTAATATAAATACAATTTAAACAAATATATTTAAACTTGAACCTCACTTTTTTCAAACTCGTTGATTGGTCCTATATCATCATATCATGAGCCCGATCGACTGCAGTTCCTTTCAACACTTATCCAATTATCTCTCTGTAGGGTCACGCCTTAGAGCTAACGAAATTGTATGCCCCATGTTCTGTGATAGGTGGGTTGGTTCGCTTATTGCCCCCGAGTTGGTGCTATTATAAATCTTGCACCCAAAACGTATGTACTCTACAATTTGTCGTGACTTAGCGCTATAGATTTCTTATGCCCTCCTGTTTCATGATACACATGTTTCACACAACACTTCTGTGATATACATTTTGCACCAAACACTTCTGTCATTTACAATTCGACCCCATTTCAGTGCAAAATGTGTAACACGAAGAGGGTATTCATGCCATCTTCAATTCAAATTCATGGTGCTTTTACTGGTGAAAACTCAATGCACAGGTTTGCTTATTGGCATTAACAACCAAAACACGTATTCAACAATGATTTACGGGAGCCCAACCGACCCTTGAGTTGGCGCTATTATAGATCTTCCACCCAAAACTTGCACCATCTACAGTTCTTCCATATACATCTTTCTCCCAAAACTTATGTGGTCTACAATTCGTCCGCATATTGGAACATGGTTTGCATTTTGACCAAAAATAATCTATTAAGATACATTAATATAAATACAACTTAAATAAATATATTTAAACTTGAACTTGACTTTTTTCGAACTTGTTAATTGGTCCTATATCGTCGCATCACGAGCCCGACTGACCGCAGTTCCTTTCAACACTTAGCCAATTATCTCTTCGCGGGGTCGCGACTTAGCGCTATCGAATTTTCATGCCCCCTGTTCCATGATATACATGTTGCACACCACACTTCTGTGATATACATTTTGCACCAAACACTTGCGTCATATACAATTCGACCCAGGTTATAGAGCCCTCCTATCTAGGAATCCGCGATCTGAAAAGTGGCTAGGCATCGAATGATTAGAAGTCGGTCGAAGTCATGATATAAAAGAACGAGCGCAAATGTGAACTGGTCCGTCCGCCAATGCGCGCATTGGGACATTTTTGGAAAAATGACTAAGTAATGAGAAAGAGAGAGTAGAGGGGAAAATGATCAGATGAGCTTCAAAATAGGGTGCAAGGGTTCCCGATGAGACGTAAGGCCCCGCCTATCAAATTGTATATATATTCCTTTTCTAGTCATGACAACTCAGTGCACAGGTTCACTTATTGGCATTAACAACCAAAAAACGTATTCAACAACGATTTACGGGAGCCCAACCGACCCTCGGGTTGGCGCTATTACAGATCTTGCACCCACAACTTGTGTCATCTAGAGTTTCATCGTATACATCTTGCACCCAAAACTTCTGTGGTCTACAATTTGTCCAAATATTGGAACATGGTCTACATTTGGACCACAAATTATCTATTAAGATACATTAATATAAATACAATTTAAATAAATATATTTAAGCTTGAACCTGACTTTTTTCGAACTCGTCGATTGGTCCTATATCGTCACATCATGAGCTTGACCGACCGCATTTCCTTTCAACACTTAGCCAATTATCTTTCTGCGGGGTCGCGCCTTAGCGCTAATGAAATTTTATGCCCCATTTTCCGTGATAGGTGGGTTGGTTCACTTATTTCCATCGGGTTGGCGCTATTATAAATCTTGCACCCAAAAATTATGTACTCTACAATTTGTCGCGACTTAACGCTACTGATTTATTATGTCCTCTTGTTCTGTGATATACATTTTGCACCAAACACTTCAATCATTTACAATTCAACCCCATTTTCCAAAATTTACCTTGTAAGTTGCTTGGCAGGGACTACACTGCCACACAACACTTGTTTCAATTAAATATCTTTTTCAAATAATTCATATATAATGATAAATAAGTATGTGATGATAAATCTCCATTTTTAATTTGTGGAAAGATACCTTTCACTTCCCAAGAAAAAAACAAATGATATGAAAACATTAACCCTTAAAATAATTTAAATTTAAAAATAAATACAATATAATAATAATAAAATATTAAAGAAAGTAGTTATTTTAATAAAATCTAGGTACATCTCAAATATCAAACATCTATGCAAAATTTCTCAAATATTATTATATCTTCATGTCTCTTTTATAAAATCCCTAAACCTTAAATGATGGCAGATTGTGTACTAAATTATAATTTTATAACCATATCAAAGAGTCATATTTAATATGATGATGATATATTTTAATTCTATTATATCGATATGACCTACACAAAAAGTAAACCATGTTTTTTAATCAATAAGACCAAAAAAAAAATATTAACATTACATGACAATGATGATATTTAAAAAGTTTTTAAAAAAATTCACAGATAGATTTTCTTATAAAGTCCATATGTAATATGTCATTTTAAATCAAATGAATAATCTTTTGGTTGACAAAGCCTTTGTGTTGACCTGTACACTATCCTTTGTCTATAATACACCTCCATTGGTAAACCTCGAAAATCAAGACAATTATTTGAGGATAGGGATGGAAGGTGGGTCTACCTCATAAATTTGAAGGTGAAGCATGTGAGTCCTAGAAATAAACTTATATTATTGTGATCATGCAGAAGAAAAAATGTTTGTTTATCACATTCAAGTACCTTTCATAGACCTTATTTCCTTTACAATTTTCAAAACATATTATTCAAAGAGCATCAAACTTGGTTCAAAGAATATTTTTTAAAGAGGTCAATGAACATAATAAGTAATTATTCTTTAAATACACAGAATATTGTTGTTGACATGCATAGATTACAATGGGTTTATAATGCAATCTAATTTAATTTCACATTAAAATTTATGATAGGTACATGTTAAGATCATTCTTTGAGTATTTTTGAGATAAATTAAATATAAAATTATGAAATATTTAATGTTTTGAGTCACCCATCATAAAAAAAAATACATAAAACTTAAATAATATTAAAATTTAAAATTATAAAATAAAATTTAATAATTATTATAAGAAATATAAAAATATAAAAAATTAATAAAAATGCAATATATAAAATAAATAAAATATTAAAGAAACACGATTTATAATAAAATATAATTTAATTTAATATTAAAATTTATGAGTCATACTCAAAGTTATTAGTGTATCCTTTGATAAGATTAGAATATAATTTATATTTCTTTTATATTAAATATTAAAATTTAAAATTATAAAATAAAATTTAATAACTATTATAAAAAAATATAAAAAATATAAAAAATTAATAAAAATACATTGTATAAAATAAATAAAATATTAAAGAAACACGATTTATAATAAAATCTAATTTAATTTAACATTAAAAATTTATGAATCATACTCAAAATTATTAGTATATCCTTTGATAAGATTAGAATATAATTTGAACTTATTTTAATACAAAAGAAGTGAGATTTTCCAATGTGTAAGTTTTATTTTTATTTTTTAATGAGTTATTAAATTTTGAATGATAAAAATAAATATTTATATTTAAAAAAATTAAAAATATTTAAATAATAAATATATATAACTTGTTTAAATATATATTTTAAAAAAATTATGTGAAAAAATGTGTTATGCATTACTATCGATTAAATATTTTTTAATTTGCAAGACAAAAGAGGAATTGGAAAAACTATTATCCAATATTTCAATATTTGAATGTTATAAAAAAACATTATAGCTTTTTGAAAAGATTGGAAAGGAGAATTTCATAAAGTGTATTATGAACGCTGTTATTGGGACTTCGTTGATTGATTCTGCAAGTTGTTTAAGGATGGCATCGATATTTCATGGCGTACGTTTCATAGATTCATTCAACATTACTATTTAACAAAAAAAAAATTAAGACTTGACTTGTGGCATTTATTTTATGGTAATTATTTCACCTTTCATGGACTTTGGTTTAAAAATCACATCAAACTTTTATGGACTTTGTTTTAAGCAATTGTTTTAAGATGATAGGCATTTTTTTTTTATGTTTCTCAATTTATTTTAAAAATAATATTAATTCTTTATATAAACTATTTTAAAGATGGTACCAATATTTTATTTAATGAATATATGTAATTTAGTTTTATTTATACTAAACAATGAGTGATTGCTTTGTTATAAATATAATATATGAGAATAAGTTATTTATTGCTTTGTTAGAAATATAAATATATGAGAATAGGTTATTTATTAATTTTTTATTATTTAGTTGTCTAAGTTTTAGATTTAATTTGAATGTTTTTGTGTAATTTAATTGTGTTTATTAGTGATTTTGAAAAGGATTGCTTTGTTACACATATAAATATATGAGAATAAGTTATTTATTGTTTTGTTAGAAATATAAATATATTACAATAGGTTATTTATTAATTTTTTATTATTTAGTTCTTGAAGTTTTAGATTTAATTTGAATGTTTTTGTGTAATTTAATTGTGTTTATTAGTGATTTTGAAAAGGATATTGTCATGGTTGATATAAAGCAAATTACTCAAACAAATTTTATAGGTTAGCAATATGCTACTCATCACTTTTTCCTAAAAAATATTATCTATCTCTTATAAGTGTATGTGTAGGAAAAGAACATTTGGCAATGAAATATGATTGGGTGGTTGGAAAGTGTAAGCACCAGAGGTAGGAGAGAAAAGAGGATTGTGTGTGTTCCAAGGAAAACCTTGTAGGAAACTCCCCTCTTCCCTAAAATATCTAAATGGAGGGTGGCTCAAGTGTCAACCATAATTGTGTTTATTAGTGAATTTGAAAAGGATATCGTCATGGTTGATATAAAGAAAATTACTCAACCAAATTTTATAGGTTAGAAAAATGCTACCCATCGTTTTTCCCTAAAAAATGTTACCCATCTCTTATAAGTGTATGTGTAGGAGAATTACATTTGGCAATGAAATATGATTGGGTGGTTGGAAAGTGTAAGAAACAAAGGTAGGAGAGAAAAGAGGAGTGTGTGCATGTGTTCCAAGGAAAACCTTGTAGCAAACTCCCCTCTTCCCTGAAATATCTAAATGGAGGGCGGCTCAAGTGTCAACCATAATTAGAGCTCATAAGTGAGACTCAACTAGAAAAACGGGATCTTAATAGCTATAAATCTGTTCCACTCAATGTAGGAATGACTAGCTATTTCTAACACTCTCTATTATGCATAGATGATATATTAACATTCCATCCTCAATTGCAAAAACATGTTTTATATGTTTTTGTTGTGTTATAGATATTTCTCATGGGATTTTGTTGTATTGTATTGTAGGTATGCTCTACAATTTGATGGATTCTAGTTCTTAACTTATTACAAACTTCATCTTACTCTCATATTGACTATTCAAACTAGTTGTGAGAATAATTGTTCTATAAAATTAAGAAATTACAATATATGCTCATTCATATGATCCTTTCAAAGATAAACACTTATTACAGACAATCACTACATTCACTTAGATGCCCACTTCCTTGTTCTTTCTCACACATTTCTAGTGCTATGATTTTGAAGCATTTCTTGCATTTGCATTTAGTTGGAAATTGTGTAATCTTTGTATTCATCATTGCATTAGAAGTGATATTTATCATCCTCATCACTTCATTCATCTTCAGATATGGATATTTATGGGGAAATGAATATTCTCTTGTGTTGATTAATGCACCTTGCATCCCTCATTATATTATTCAATTTAGAATGCCCTCTTGTTTCTCGTGCTTAATTGAAAATATATTGGGATTTCAAGTTTTCTTTTATTTTGCAACCATGGAATGCAAGGCACATAACGAGTTGGTTTAAGGGTAAGTGAGTATGGGGAAAGATATTTCAAACTCAAATTTCATATATGGGCACTTTACAATGGTTCTAAAGTCTTTGTTCTTAGAAAACACAACTAATAAAATGTTTCACATGTTATCAACACTAAAATGATCATATTCAACAAGGAATGATAGTTTAAAATTCCTTAAATATTTCATTATTTCTAGGAAATCGTAGTATTTAGTGTGTCAATCATGTGACACCTCCATTGAAAAAATTGTTGCTTGCCAAGTTTCTACAAGTGGATTATTAGTTTGTTGGATTCATTTATTACACAAATATACTTTGATTTACTCTATTTGGCTAAATCACTACCTACACTGGCTTGAAAGTACTTTAATCACACTATCGTTTAGATTGAATTCACCTCAAAATCACTCAAAGGTAAATATTCATCATTGGTTTCCTAGGCTGCCACTCATATGTTAAGTCGATTAGGGGTCCTCTTCCCTAAATGGGTGGGGCAAAAGGAAGTGATTTAAGGTGAGAAAATGTTACAACAAATTTTGCCTCACTGCATGCAACTTGATTTGATGGACTTCCATTTACCTATGGAGACTTGAAGTCCCCATTTTGTTCACTCCAGAGTAAAAAATGTACATTTTCCCACATATATGTGCCCTATTAGTTATACAACATGTGTATACGCAGGCTGCTCCACTACATCCCACGTACATCGGGTTTGCTGCTCAAAATTAAAAAATTATGTTGGGTTTATATTCCATGTCACAAGATCCATGATCCTTGGCCTTACATATACTAGAAATGCTCCAACTCGGCCCTTCAATTCCATTTGAATGCTATAAATTGAGCCATATCCAAGCCTTGGGGGATTCAACAATTCAACTTTGAGAGTCTAAATTCCTTTTGTTTAGCCCCCAAGATCTTCCTTCTTTGTGATGGAGAACCTCAATGACTCCTATATATGAGTTTTCCTTTGGTGGAGGATTGAAGTGGTGGAGGCCCAACTGGAGGGACTTAGTTTCTCGGTTCCGATATGTGTCGTTAAAGAATTTTGTCACCTATGTACTTATGTTGATTATTTTAATAGAAATACTTTTTTCATGTCCAATTGATATCTTGCAAATATTTGAATTATTATTCCATGGGTGTATTTGTCATGTATGTTAATGGATTATGCTAATCTATATGCTAACATTATATATTATCACCATATGTTTTCATATCTTGGTTGTTGAGGACAAGTTGTAGGTATAAAGATTTGGGTTGCATCCTCAATGACGGTCTTCTTTGAATGTCTGGACGAGCTAGGATCTTATCCTTGTCTTGTTAGCATTTCATTTGTATAGCATACTTGGGATTAGAGTTGATTTTTGCATTTCATTCCGTCTGTTGTGGTTTACCCCTAGCCATAGAGAGATTTTCCTCATAATAGAATTGGCGACCATACTGGGGACTAATTTTTTTTTTGGGGGGGGTTGGAGTGTTTTTCTCCTTGATTTTCTCTTTGTTAGCTTGATTTTCCTTTCCGCCTATTGCTTGACAACATGTTTTTTACCTTGATTCTGATTTTCTTGGCTTAACCCTTGCCCTGGAATTTTTTTTCTTGCTATATGTGGCTTTTCCCTTGACAGATGCATATATACGCGAGATGTCTTCCTTTAGGGAGTGTATAGATGTGATTGTTTCTCAAACATTCATGTACATCATCTCTTTAGTCTTGCTGGATGAGTTTGGTGTTTGTTGGGTGAGTTTTCTTGGGTCTTTTTTTTTATTGTTAAATGGCTACAGAGTGATACAAATCCTTTTTATTGTTGAATTTTTGGGAGGATATTTCTTATCATCTTTTTCATTGGTTGTCCTTGCACATTGGTTTGAGTGTTTTCTTATTGGTATCCTTCTTGGATTTTCTCTTTTTTCTTGTAGTAGGGTCTGCCTGTGAATTTGTTATTCGATCCTTTCATTTTCTTTTATTTATATCGAAAATACAAAAAAATATTTGTTTATTTTCATTTGCACTTTTGATCACTTTGCTTTGATTTTGACACATTTGGAGAGATTGCATTTCATTGAAATTGTAGATATTTCATTGGAAAGATTGCATTTAGAAGCATACCATCTCTTTGAAATTCAAGACTAGTACTTAACAATTTTTTTATAATTGATTATTTTTATTTGTTGAGTCATAATACCATCATTTTCAAGACCGCACCTCTTAAGTAAGCACGAGCCATTAAAATTAACGTTGGTTAATTAAAATTGATTAGAAACAATTTTATTTTTTTTGGTAGACAAACAAGTATAGGACATAGAGCCTTGGAATAGGATTTTGTGAGTAAACTTCTCCAAGGCCATTAAACTAAACATATGTGTCTGAATAGGGAGTGGTGAAACCCATTATGTAATTAGTGATCTCAAGTGGCTCCACTCACACCGAAGTTAAGCATGAAGTCACACGAAGTTGGTTGCAAAGACAACCCTCTAATACCTTCTTAGCATTAGAGATATTTTTGGGGTTCTATTCATATTTGGGGGTCTCACTAGTACCTTTACCTCCGTGAGAGACGGTGCTTTCAAGATTTTTGGATTTGTTACCCTACCCATATTGTGGACCAAACTTGCGACTGTTATCTTGCGCATTGGTTATATTGTGGTGAATCTAGTTGCTTGACATAGGTAGACAAATAGGTTACTTGTAGGGGTTATTCAGTAGGTACCCTGAGTTAGATAAGGGTCAGAAAAAACACAACCTTTATGGAGGATTATCTCTCCGGGGGGATCTGACCAACATTGTTGTTAATCCCACGAGGACCCTTATAATTGATTCGGATACCTCCAATATTTTGAAGGGAGTCTTAGCTCCCTCTTGGGCAAGACAATATACCTACTCTAGTGAGGGAGGCCCCTTTCAAACATTATATATTGTTTGTGTGCATTGGCCTTTTTTCTTTATTTTGGTGTGCTCTTTGATTATTAGTTGGCCCTAGGATTTTGTTTAATATCTCGAGTCCCGAGTCATTGTGGAGAAATACCAGTCTCCTCATCATTCTCGTCGTTTCTTGAAGTTACCACTACATCTTGATCCTTTACCGAAGTTGTCTTCTAAAAGGCATAGAGTTAATAAACGTGGTACATATATCTCCACCTCCAAAAATCGTGATCATCTAGTTATAAGTATTGAGTCAGACTCAAACATCTTGGGGAGTCCTTCGACTCCTTTCTCTTCTATGATTAGTGAGATCCCTTCGACTCCTTCATCCTCAATGGTGTGGGTGCCAGAGGTTCCCTCCAATAGTGCTACCCAACCTATGAATTCTACTTGACCCACAAGAACAAACCCTTTCATATCTCTCTTTTGTATGTTGAGTCGTGACTCTCAGTCAATACCTTCAACCTCTAATCCATTTTATTTTGGTATGCCTGACATGACATTGGAACTCTCATCCTCTGTTTTAACAACTAATGTGAATCCTAGTTTTGGTACTAGGGGCATGACGCCTCCTTATGTTCCTTTCTCGTTTGGCGAAGTTCATATTCCCCAAGCGAATCCTACAGTTGGAGGTTGGATTCCTCTTTCCTCCGGGCCTAATCCTAGTTTCAATGCTCTGATATAGAGTGCTCAACTAGGAGGACAATTCACTTCCTATAATATGTCCTTCATTCCCTCTTCCTCCACTCTGATTCTGACAAACACATTTATTATGGTGAATCCCCTCTATCCTTTGGTGTTCCATCCAGAGGGAGTTAGTTTCACAGTATGGGAAATTCCCAGCCTAGAGTTCCTTTAGCTAGGGGAAACGTATATAACCCCCATCATGCCGCTTTCACGGGCATGGTGCCCATACAACCTTTCATGAATCCGTTTGGAGGAGGATATTATCCTACCGAACAGAGCCATGGTATATACCAGAACCCTGGATGGTCTGCAATCGCTCAACCCCAATCTTTCCCTAGAGCATGGGGTCATATGCCACAACCCCGAATCCCTTTTCTAGCCACACTCAATCTGCCAGATTTGTCAAAAATAATGAATGAACCTATGCATCACGATTCGTCATGGCCCCCCATCCCAACCAATATTATTTCGAACATTCCAAAATTTGAAGGAAAGACCGGTGAGGATCCGGGTGATCATGTCACTAATTTTCATCTATGGTGTTCATCTAACTCCCTAAATGATGATTCTATTCGTTTGAGGATATTTCAATGCACCCACATGTGGTTCACCATGAAATGGTACATTGAGCTACTGGGGGGAACATCTGGAAATTTCAATAAGATGGTATTGGTATTTCTCAACCACTTCCAGTTGTCGGTTCATTACGACATTGACATAGAAATTTTTTCATCCTTCCACCAAGATAAAGCCATGCATATCTCAGACCATATCCAAGAGTGGCATAAACAGAAGAGGTTGATCAAAGCCTACATTCCTCCAGAGTTTCTATTGGATTGGTTCCTTAAGTCCTTATTTCCTTATATTTCAAAGGATGTCTCTACATCCGAAGTAACATCTGAGGAAGAATCCATTTTCAAATCCTAGCAATTGGACCTCATATATGCTCAATCTGGGATGCTTTATGAAATTCTTCCTAATGCATCATAGTCAAAATACAATCCTAGACAAAAGCCCGGGCCTCATGCCGATGGAATCATAGGCTCCGCAAATTCTAAGTCTACAGACTTGATGACAAACCAGTTGAAATATTTGTCGCTAAGCCAACCTGTAGTAGGACACGCTTCGTCTTCGTCCTTCACCCCCACCTAGTCAATAGATGTGCATTATATACAGTCGTCATCTAACCCAAATGGTAACCAGCAACCAAGAGGGAACAAATAGAAAGGATGGGGTGATAATCATAAGGGTGGGAAAATAATAATAAATCCAAGGACGACACTAACAATGATAGATAAAATAATAATGCTAGTGAGGGAAAGAAAGAAAAGAAGAAGGTGAAGTTTCCTTGTAAACTTTGTAAATATGATCACCTTACCCACTTATTCCCAAAAATCGAGGAAGCCTCAAGGCTCTTATCGTAGCCACCCAATGTGCTGACAAATTCATTTCCACATAATCATCACATGGAATCGAGGACCTCCAACACTAGAAATTCACTGAGCAGGAGTCAAAACCCATTGGCACATGAAGGTGGCCATATATGCATAAATATGGTCAAGTCTCATATTTATGTAGCCACTTGATCACGTGATGACGTTTCTTCACAAACTTTTATAGGTCCAGAGTCTCCCCTTCCCCTGGAAACACCCTTACATATCGAAAATCCATAACCTATGCCTTGTATTCTAAAAGGAGTACTAAAGTGATCCGCCCATAATCCTAATTCCATAGCTACTAAGAAATATTTGATTATCAAAGATCTGGGCCAAACCCCTTGTACGATGTAGGATTGGGAGGTGATCCAAACGTGTCCTTCACATAAGAATGCCTTATTATCTGTGTTAGGATCTATAGACCCATGTGGCTCAAATTTTATCAAGTTTTACGTCACGGATGTTAAGCCTCGCTTACGTTACCACATGGCCTTTCAAATCCATGTGGAGTACACAAAAATTACCATCAAACGTACTAGAATTGATGTAGGTGTTGTGACATGCGTGATGTCCCTAACCTGTTGGAAATCCATTGGCTCCATGACCTTGTCTCAATCTATGACTATGTTGACCGCATTTGATGGGCGTTCATTTCGACCCCACAAAATCCTTCCTACTTTTCTGATCTAGTTAGGTGGGAAGACTGTGGGGGTTGATGTCGAGGTGGTTGATGCACCTCTCGACTACAATTTATTACTAGGGTGTAATTGGAATTATGACATGACAACCATCATGTCGTCTATTTTATGAACTTTATGTTTTCCTCATGAAGGGAAAATAATGATGATTGATCAGTTTTCCTTTGCACACGCTAGTCCTAGTGCATTGGTTGGACCTTCGGTCCCTATGATTTTTAATTATCAGTAGGAAATTGAGGATGTTGGTGTCATAATGTATTCATGTTTGATGGGTAGCTTTGATTTCATGGCACCAATTCACCATATTCATGCCATTTCCTATGAGTCTTCGTCATTGATGAGGTATGTTCATTTTCGTACTTCGTATTTCAATGACCCTTGGACCCTACATTCCCTAACTATGTTGTACAAACATCAGTCGCATAATAGGATGGAAATGCCACTGTCAATAGCAGAGGTTGTGTATCAGTCTATTCTTGACGCTACTGTTGACCCAGATACTTCCTCCTCGTGTAAAAACAAGGTGGATCTTGTTTTAGAGCCTGTATGGGTTGCTTAATCATCTTGTTCACATGATTTCCTCAACAATACTTTACCTTCAAATGAATCCATATTAGATTCCATGTTTGTTCCTAATAGGCCTTGGGGCGATATGCATCATCAATCCTATTTTATTAGATCTTATTAAGATCGAACATAATGACTTTATATATACCTTGAGTGAGATGGTTTGTCACACCGTGGTTCCATTAGATACACATGGTATTTATTCTGAAGGAAACATGGAGAATATTTCTCCTACCGTCATGATCGACATATCGTGTATCCCTGGTAAGATTGAGATCATATACCTCGGTGAAAAATGTTCGCCTGAAGAAATTTAGATCTACACGAATATCTTCAAATAATTTTGTGATGTTTTCACATTGTCATATGAAGAGATGCCATGGATCGACCCCAACAATGTTGAACATGAGATTAAAACCTATACGGATGTTAAATGTGTTCGACAATGTCTTAGATCTCTTAATCCTAGGAAGGCCCCCACCATTAAGGTAGAGTTAGAGAAGCTACTTAATCTCGGTTTCATCTACCTAGTTCCCTTGACTGAATGGGTGTCTAACCTTATTCTCGTAAATAAAAAGAAAGGAACCATCCACATGTGTATGTATTTTAGAGACCTGAATAAGCCTTGTCCTAAAGATAACTTCCCTACTCGTTTCATTGACCAGATTCTTGACGTGTGTGCAGGAAGCAAAGTAATTTATTTTATGAACAGATTTTCAAGATATAATCAAATTCATATCAAACCCAAGGATCAACATAAGACAAAATTTATTTGTCCTTGGGGTACTTTTTCATACCAAAAAATTCCTTTTGGTATTAAAAATGTCGAAGCGACCTTTCGATGTGCCATGAACTTTTCTTTTCACGATATTAAGCATATTTTCGAAGCTTTCTTAGATGATATTGTTTCTCACTCTCGCAAGAGAGTAGATCAGTCCAATCACCTTCGATTAGTATTAGAGATATGTCTCTATCACATTCGGTTGAACCCTCACAAGTGCATCTTTTGCATTAGGCCTAGTCGTCTTTTAGGATTTTTAGTGTCTGAGCATGGGATCATGGTATATCCTATGAAGATTGAGGAAATACTTTGATTTCATCCCCTGTGCAACATTAGACAACTTCAAGGTTTGTATGGGAAGGCTAATTTCCTGCGTTGATTCATAGTGAACTATGCCAATTTAACTAAAGGTTTCATGCATCTTTTAAATAAGGAAACTATGTTTATATGGGATGAGTGAGCCCAAGAAACCTTCGATGCTCTTAAGAAATATTTGGTATCGGAACCTCTTTTGAAGCCTCCAAACTACAGTGGAGACTATTTACTTTATATTGTCGCATCCAAAGGGACAGTTGGTATGGTTGTAGTTCAGGAGAAAGATGATCTCCATCAACACATTGTCTACTATCTCAGTCAAAACCTAGTTGGTCCTGAACTTAAATACTCTCACGTAGAGAAACTGACCTTGGTCGTCATACATGTGGTTCAAATATTATGACATTATATCTTACTTTGCAAAGATATTGTGGTTGCAGATATCAATCCATTTTAATACATCCTCACCAGGTGTATCATAGGGGGGGAATACAATAAGTGGATTGTTATTTTGTAATAATTTGATCTCGATTTTTCTTTGGCAAAGTCTAAAAAATCATTAGTTTTTCTCCGAGTTGATATCGAGCTTCCCTCGACTAGATGAGGATATTTTTCATGACGATTCATTTGTGAATGAACATATTTTCCTTATGTCATATCTAAACCCTTGGTCTAGAGAAATTTTGATCTATATTCAAACATTCAATATACCCTAGCATCTGTCGAGAGACAATCAATGATGTATATGTCATCAATATAAAAACTACCTTATTATCGGTGACACTCTGTATCATCAAGGGGTAGATAATATTTTACATCGTTGCTTGAATCAAGAATAAGTTGAATTTATTCTCAATGAATTTCATAGTGGGGAATGTGGTGGTAATTTATCCGGGCTTGTGACAACCCAAAATATTTTGTGAGACAATTATTTTTAGTTGTCAATTTTTAAAGATGGTGTTGAAGTGGTCAAGAAGTGTCACCCTTTCTAGGTGTTTTCTCAGAAAATGCACTCAAAACTAGCCCCTCTTCACCCAGTTGTCACCATCAGTCCCTTCACCAAGTGGGGGGTATATTTTATGGACTTTAACCCAACCTCAGCTGGGGGGAACGAACACATTATTGTGGTCATGGATTATTTTACTAAATGGGAAGAGGCTATGCCTACCATTAAATCCAATGGAAATACTACAACATTCTTCCTATTTAACTAGATTATGGGCTAGTTCGGAATACCAAGAGAGATTGTCACTGATAATAGTAGTCACTTTCAGAATGAAAGGATGAAAGAGTTAGCATCAAAACTGGGGTTTAAGCATGATCATTCTTCCCCTTACTATCCCTGGGAAAATGGACAAGTAGAGGGGGTGAATAAATCTCTCAATACCATCTTGCAAAAAATTGTCACCCAAAGTAAATCTGATTGGCATTTGATGCTTTACCCTACAATTTGATCATACCAAACCACTGTAAAGACTTCCATGGTTTCTCTCCCTTTCAGTTAGTACATGGTGTGGATTCGATTCTTCCAATTGAATGTGAAATCCCTTCCCTTAAGTTGGAAATTGGGCTCCTACTTGACACATCTGATCTTGAGAAACAACTCATGCACCTAGATTTCCTTGATGAGAAGCTTCAAGATGCCTCTACAAATATCAAAGAGAATGAATGACTTGTTAAGGTTCAATACAATAAATATGTCTATCCTCGATGATACATTGAGGGTGACTTGGTTCTCCTTTATAACCAAGCCAAATAACCATTGGGGGCAAGTAAGTTCAACCCCATGTGGCATGGTCCTTATATCACGCGTTGTTTCCTAGAAAAAGGAGTCTACGAATTAGAAGATGATGAAGGGAATATTCTAGATGAGCCCAGAAATGGGTTGTACCTTAAAAGGTATTATGCTTGATCCCTCAAACTTGGGTGTGACCTTTGTATACTAGTATATCTTAGTGTATATACATCTTTATATTTTCCTTTGTGTCATTGGCTTTCTTATCAAGTTTTCTCTTGGCTGGAAAATGTCAATAGATTCTTCGGCTTACTTAGGATTCACGGATGGTGCCAGTCGTCATACATGGAACATGGTTTCCATTGCTTGGGTCATTTACTCACCTAAAGGCCAACTGGTTTCTTCAGGTGCCATTTTTCTAGATCCATCAACAAATAATCTAATTGATTTGTTACAGATTTATTACACGATGTCATTTCACATGGTGTTTTATATTTAGAAGTTCACTTGGACTCCCAGTTAGTCATATGTCAGTTGAACGACAGTTACTGTGTGCGAGATCCTACTCCACTTCGATGATTCCTATGGGTATGGATTTTGGAACGATACTTTGATTTTCTTACTTAGAATCACATCTATAGAAGTTCTAATCATGTAATTGATGCATATGCTAATTATATTTTAGATTGGAATTTTTCACATAACTAAGAAAATAAAACACATTCATACATTTACACATTGTAACATATATAAGAAAATCCGAAGACCAAATTTTTATATTTCATCCTTTAGAGTTCAAAAAATACGGTGTCATAGTACAAAATGGGGCTCATAGCCTCAAAATACATATATGGTCGGTACATAACATGACCATGGAATCTACTCCTGTGGTATCAAATGTGTATCATGATAGCACACTATGACGTTTTGAATATGTCGGGAGAGTCGCACCCACACACAGGGTATACCCGCCACCTGTCATTGCATCACCTTTGGCAGATCCTCCACTTAAACCATTGGAATCCTATGCATCAATCGAGATAGGTTCCCCTGCACATTATGTATAACTCTCTCCACGTCCCCACCCACTAGATCATCTCCTCATCCCCTTATCTGATGTCATGGGAATCCCTTTGGCCGTCGCGGACCTACATTTGCGTAACAAAGAAATTGTTAATAATTGATACCATAAAAAAAAAATTGTTTTCTATTTTTATTGAAAAAGAAAAAAAAATGAAATATATAAAAAACATCTCTTACCGATATCACCGTAGGAGGAACCTGGTGGAAAAGGCATGTCCAGATCCCCTCTGTAGTCGATCCTCCATAAGGATATTCTTCAATGGTTATGACATGTCGGTGCCACTAGAAAAAGAACTCATCATTGTAGGGGTTTGGCACCCTACCACCTCCTAGATGCCTCATCACATCGATCCACCATGACATGGTTGGATCGTGCAGTCCATGTGGAATAATATCTACTATAGGGATCAAGCTTGGAACCCTCTCCAAGAAAAAACTACAAAGTATGGATGTGAATCCAAAATTTCTCTTTCTCCCTTGTTTGTAATATTTCAACTAGCTATTCATGTTAGCCAGTAGTGAGGTATGCCAATCATAAACAATGGGTCTTAAACACTCCACTGCATACAACATAAGTGGCCTTGATGACTACTGTAATGAGGCTGACCCCAAAATCCGTGTGATTATAAGAACGTTGATCTTTAAACTCAGGTTCTCGATTTCCCTGATAGGGAGTTGGCTCCCTACTTTATCTGTCCCTGCAAAAAAGTGGGTGGAAATCTACTCCTCCATAGTCATACCACCCCCATCCCCTCGGGCCTTGAGATTCACTACCTCACTTGGGTGAAACAATCATGTGATAAATTATATATCATCCATTTTAATCCTCAATGGTTTCCCATTGAGATTGAAGGACTATGTCTCTAGATCCCAGTAGTTTACTAACAACTGGAGTAACCTCACATGAGCCCTCATTCCCTTGAGATCCTAAAATCTATAAAGGCCACATTGTTTTAAATCTTGTAGGGACCTTGCATCTCTTCCCATTGCTACATATATCTATTCATTCTCCCTTTTTCTCCATTCAATAACCATCATGCAAATGAGAAACCATTTTTGAGTTAAAACCCTTTCAAAATATTGTTCACGACCTTGTACGTGGGATAAATTGATAACAATCATGTATAGGGCTTCATATACGAGTGTAGGCTTCAATTTTCTTGCGTATATGGGGTCATATACACGACCAAATGATCTGTCACCCGCGTACACCCTAGTTTCCATGTTACACCCTCTAATACTCGAAAAATGGGACCTAAAACTAGAATTTAAGCCATTGAAATTGAAGGAGAGGGTATGGGAACTTACTTGGTCCAAACGGTTGTTGATTTTGTTGATCGTATCTCCTTCAATCGACACTTGAAGATCATGGGAAAATTTTCCTAAAATGCACTATGTGGATGAAGAAACTCAAATGGTATGGTAAAATGGTCTATTTTTACTATTAGTAGAATTTTTTTACCCACTTTCTATAGTTCTTTGCTATTTTTTGGCCTTATGGACTAATAGCGCAGTGGAAAGACTTGGCGATTTTGTATAGGATTTTGTGTGGTTTCTAGCGTCGTACTGCCCGTTCATGCCTTCGATAGGTATATTCTTTCATCGGAATATATGATAGGTTTTCACTCTGTTTTTCATTATTGCATCATCCTAGGACCCTGATCCATACACCTTAGGTACGAACCCATTTATTAGCGACACAGAACCTTATCACTACTACTAGAAGTGTCGTTATTAAGTGGTAGAGACTTACCAAACATGGGTTCCCTAGTTAGAACCTTTGTATCATTTGGTGCCCATGTAGAGGTTATTCCATAGGAACAGGATTTTCTTATAGTCCCAATATGAATTTGCATTTGAACCCCATTTTATTAACAATAATTATGATTGTTACTTATGAGACTCCCCCCAAGTCTTGGTTAATCTCTTTTTCAACTCCTGAAAAAATGAAAATATTATCGAGTGAACTTGTCTCTTTCAGACTCGTTAAATGGATTTGAAATGATGTTTATTTGGTATAAGTTTAACCCTTTTCCAGACCAAGTAGACTACTTAAAAAAAAGGAATACTCTAGTCACCATTGTCTATAAGAGTTTTCCTGGGTATTATTTTATACTTTTTCAGGCCTAGGGGACTAAATCTACGAAAAAAGGCATTTTTGGCATTAAGTTGCAATTGCATTCCATCATCCTGCTTGCACTATTGAAACTACTGTATGTTCTTTCTTTCTCATTATAAGCCTCTTCCCTCAGCAATTTTCATCCCTAGCCAAGTAGTTCCTTCCATACATCCATTTCACCTTCACACCATGTACCCTTAGAGGAAACATCCCCCCGAGCGTCCATGCCTGACATGCACTTCCTTGCATTGAGCATAGTTATGTTCCAATGCATGGAACTAGTTGATTACTAGTGACACTTGTTTCCTCTCCTGTATCATAGCATTTATTTTCTTATGAAAAAATCGAAAAAAGACGAGTGGGAAAAGAATATTATCTCATATTGGCAATATTCATGTCTCCTTTGAAAAAAGCACAAATTTTTGAGTAAATTTTCATCCAAAGTTTGGGTTTAGCATGACCTTAGGAAGATGAGCTCGTTACTTAGAGTTTAATGCTTCAACTGGTTATTCTTCCAATCCCTGTAGAGAGTTTGTTGATGCCTCCTACATCACAAATTTTTATCACCAAATATATGTTTCCTGATTTTTCCATATATCTCATGATCTTGTTCAAACAAAGTCTATAAGAATGTGTCAATCATTTCTCATAAATATTGACTTTGCATGTTGGCCATACTCTCAGTATATCTCAGAGTCACATAAAGTTGTTGTCCTATCATGCACCCTAGACCTACTTTCATTATGGGTAGGTAACCTTGAACCCAACATATGACATTTCCTCATTGGTCGTTCACTGGGGGGTTTCCCTTTTGTTCGAAGGAAATAAATATATTCACACATTGGGATTCATGTAGCGTCTTGGATTCCATTAGCCTTATTGGTGGTTTCCTTGCCTTCATTTTTAAGCCCTAAATAGTGGGACATTACCCCTTAATTGGGGAATATTACATTAGTAATTTTATTTTATTTATGTTGGCTTGGATCCATTAGTTGTAAGTGTACCTCCTAGTCTCGTATATAAACCAAGGAGACCTTTTCATTTTGAATCATCTTGTATTTGGAGATTTATGTGGCATATAAGGAGGTTTCCCTCTCAAAGAGGCTTATTATTTGAAATTATGTCCTTGTCAAGGTGTTCATTACTTATTTTGAGGGGTTTTATGTTATTTTGATATTTGGTTCTTAACATTTGGTATCAGAGCTCAAGGTCTTGGGGTTTTGTTGTTTCATACGAGACACCTTGGAATTTTCTCTATAACGTATTTTTTATGATGTTTCAGAAGGAACCCCTTATAGGATATTTAGTATACGAATCAAGGTACGTGGAGTTCAAATTTCATCTCCTGAGGCCTTACACTTTCTTAAATATAGCATGTGTAAGATAGGGTTCTGGAATCATCCTGAATTTATTCACCAAATAATTTTCACTATAAAAACTTTTATGTGATGTTTCTGACCCTGAAACCCAAATTATATTCAAAGAACTTATCAAGGTAGTTGTGATAAAAATTTCAGCTTCTGTGTCATCCTACTTTTGTAGATACACCCTGTGTAAGATAGGGTATCTGACTAGTCATATTAACTAGTCTCAAACAGGTGTTCCAGGTAAAAYAGTGATATCTTCTTCAGTGACTATCCAAATTAAGTTAGACCAGTTGCATTGGACAGAAGACAATCTGTAGTATTTATGGTGCAATTTTTCATAATCAAATATCAGATATGGTTCTATTGGAATGCTTTACAAGTACGCTCTCTTGGAAGGGACAAAAATTAGCAAGGTGTGGGGAAGTTACCATAAATTCCACCTGGCGCATCCAATTTTGATCAGACATGTGGAATTGTAGAGAAGAAATATTAGAGAAATAAAAAACAAAAGTTTTATACCCATAAGGGATGAAATTTTGTATATACAACAGAAGAAAGATCGTCTCGTAGAACCACCTCGAAATCAAGGTTTAAAAGTGATACTTGGCCAACATGCCACCAAAAAAGGGAACTTCTACACCAAATAAGCCTCCGGATATTCCTACTTGGACTCTTGATGAAGGTGAAGAAATGCTCAAGGACATAAATGATTTACAAAAGAAGACAGTAACAAAATATGAACTACAAGGAATGATGGATTGAACTGAAGCTAAGTTGGAGGAAATAATGGATACTAAGATGGATGGTTTAAAAAGGGATATCATGGAAGGATTGAAAATTTTCCTAATAGAGAGGCCACAGGAAAGTGAAAATGTATGCCATGAAATTCATGATGAGGACACAAGGAATATGAATCAAGATTGGAGAAACTCCAACTTTGGTATGAAGACCAACCACTTTCCTAAGATTGATATGAGGAATTTTGATGGAAAGGATCCAATCACATGGATACTTCATATGGAGCAGTTCTTTGATATACATGATGTGCCACATACACAAAATGTATGAATTACTTCTTTGTATTTAGATCCCAATCAATTTTTTTGGTATCGAATGATTTGTTCTCGCAAATCACTTGTCACTTGGACAATTTTCATGAAATAAATGATAGCACACTATGAGTATACAAGGAGAAATACCTTCTTTAGCCAATTGATAAATCTCAAGAAAAAGGGTTGAGTTGTGGAGCACATTGAGAACTTCCAAAGATTGAATATAAAGGTAATGGATGTTCCAGATGAGCACCTGATTGATTTGTTCATAGAAACTTCAAATGATAGCATTCAACATGAGTTTCACCTTTGGGAACCCAAATCATTGGAGAATGCGTTCAAGGTGGTGAAAAATGTTGAAAGTAAAACTATGGCTATGGCTACTAGAAGGGCCACTCCTAACATTTATCGAGAGAATAATGTTCCTTCTTCTAAAACATCTCAACCTACAAGGGTGACACCTCAACAATTGGAGGAAATAAAAGAAAAAGGTTTATGCTTTAATTGTGACAAGAAGTATGGTAAGGGACATAAGTGTGGTGAGAATAAATTATTGTACATAGATTGTGAAGAGGGAGAAGAACAAGAAAAAGAACCATCGCAAGATGAAAATGTAGAAGAGATTTCTTCTAACGAGTTGACTCCCACGATATCATGTAATGCATTGGCTGGAATTAGCATTCCTCAAACCCTCAAGATCGAAGGATATATAAAAAATAAAAATGTAATAGTCCTAATTAATTATGGTAGTACTCATAATTTTATCCACTATAAGTTATCCAAAGCTCTCAATTTATTTATATATCCAGTGCCAGAGTTTCAAGTAATGATTGCAAATGGAGGAACTATCAATTGCTCAGGAAAATGCCATAAGATCAATATTACTATGGGGGAATATGTAATGAATGGTCCAATGATTTATATACCCATGGGTGGTGTTGATGTTGTACTAGGAGTCCAATGATTACAATCATTGGGAACAATGGATTTTAATTTTCAAGAATGTTTCATGAAATTTCCATTAGAAGGAAAGGAAATTGAGTTAAGGGATATCACACGGAAACCTTGTTAAGAACCAAATATCAATATAGCATAGAAAAACCTCAGAATAAGTACTCAACTCCTTGAAAAAGATAGAATTTCAGATAATAAGTCTCCTCGAGGGGGAAACCTCCTTATACACCACATAAATTTCCAATACAAGATGATTCCAAATGAAAATCTCTCCTTGGTATATATAGGAGACTAGGAGGTACAATTACAACTAATGGACCCAAGACAACATAAACAAAATAACATTACTAATGTAATATTCCCAAATTAAGGGGTAACGTTCTACTATTTAGGACTTAACATGCCCCTTCCCTTGAGACAAGTGTTGTCTGCAACACTTGAGTAATTCTAGATGCTTCTATATAAAAGACACATCTTCCCAAGTGGAATATTTAGCAGGTAGTTTCCTCCACTTTATGAGATACTTTGAAATGGATATATTCCTCAACTAGAGAATTCTTGTGTCAGTGATGGCTTCGAGATCCAATATGATTTTTCTTTCCTCGTTAAGTTCTGGAAATATAGTTTGAACTGGGATATTGTCACCTATAACCTTCTTCATGCATGAAACATGGAAAAATGGGTGTACTCGTGAGGATGCAAGAAACTCCAATTTTTATTCCATAGTACCAATATTTTGTAACACCTTATAAGGGCCATAGTATTTTGGTGATAATTTATTATCCTTATTGGCTTGCTTGAGGGACATTTGTTTGTATGGTTGTAGTCTTAAAAACACCCAATCCCCTACTTCAAAACTTCTTTCACTACGATGCTGATATACTTGTTGTTTCATGAAATTTTGTACCATGGTCAGGTTGTCCTTTAAGATTTGGAGAACTTGTTGTCGATGCTTGATGTAATCTTCCACTGCTTGAACCTTAGATTTTTATTTTATATAAGAAGTGATGGAACGAGAGTGGTATCCATAGAGTTCCATAAATGGTGTCATTTTTGTTGCAGTATGAAAGGAAGTGTTATACCACCATTCTGCCAAGGGTAACCATTTGAACCATTGCGTTTGTTTTTCAGAGACAAAGCAACAGAGGTATCCTTCTAGACATTTGTTCACTATCTCAGTTTTTCCATCACATTGAGGATGATAGGATGATCTATGAGCCAATTGAGTACCCAAACAAGAAAATAATTATGTCCAAAAATGTCCAGTGAAGATAGGATCTCTATCACTTACAATAATATTTGGGAATCCATGTATTTTTTGAACTGTCTCTATGAATGTGGTGGCAATTGTACTGGATTTCAAGGGATGAGAAAGTGCACAAAAGTGTGCGTACTTGGTTAGTCTATCAACAATCACCATGATGACACTCTTTCCTTCAGACTTTGGTAACTCTGTGATGAAATCCATGGAAACCCGCTCCCAACACTGACTTGGGATGGCTAATGGTTTGAAAATACTTGGGGTCTTAATTGTTTCCACCTTATTTTGTTGGCAAACCAAACATTCTGCTATAAACCTTTGAACATCAATTTTAAGGCCATCCCAAAAAAAATCCTATTTGACCCTATGGTAGGTTTTCAAAAATCCCAAGTGCCCTCCTACCAGAGAGGTGTGCAATTCCAATAGTACCTTTTGTTTGAGTTGGGAGTTATTACATAAATATAAGTTATCTTTGTACCATAGTGAATCATTTTTCAATGTAAATGTATCCGATGCACCAAAATCCTATTGCAACCTTTGAATGAGAGTCCACACATTTTCATCATTCTTTTATTCATCCCTCGCTTCTATTATCCAATTGGGTTGGATGATCGAGATAGCACAAAGAAAGGTCTCAACATCTTCATCCTTTATTGAGAGTGCATCTGCCACAACATTTTTCTTCCCTTTTTTATAGATGATTTCAAAATCATAACCCAATATCTTGGTCACCCATTTTTGTTGTTGTTATGAAAATAGTCTTTGTTCCAAGAAGTATTTAAGACTATCATGATCTATTTTGAACTTGAAGTGCCTACCTATTAGGTAACGGCTCCATTTCTTCAATGCATGTAGTATTTCCACAATTTCCTTCTCATAAATGGGTCTGTGTAAGTCATTTCCCTTGAGTGGCTGAATTTCAAAATCCAAGGGCCTTCCTCTTGCATTAGGACAACACCAATGCCATTTCCCGAGGCACCACATTCCACAATAAAGGGTTTTTTGAATTCTAGTGTGGTCAAGGTAGGATATTTACACATCACCTCCTTAAGTTGTTCAAATTCTTTAGTTGCCTCTGGAGTCCATGAAAATGCATCCTTATTAGTTAGTGTCGTTAAAGGTGTTTCTATTCTCCCATAGTTCTGAACAAACTTGCTGTAGTAACCTATCAAACCCAAAAATGCTCTAAGATTCTTCAATGTTTTGGGAATCATCCAGTCCATCATGGCCTTCATCTTATTGGGTCTACCTTGACACCTTCATTAGATACAATATGACAGAAATACTCTACCTTCTTCACCCCAAAGAAACATTTGGACGATTTTCCATACAGTTGTTGCTCGTTTAGTAGTTGTAGCACCTTATCAACATGTCACACATGATCCTCCCAAGACTTGCTATAGATTAGTATATCATCAAAAAATACTAACATAAATTTTTGAAGGAAGGGATTGAAAAAGGAATTAATAAACCTTTGGAATGTGGAAGGTGCATTTGTAAGGCCAAAAGGAATGAACAAAATTTCATAATGGCCTTAATGACTTCGGAATGTTGTTTTTGGGATATCTTCTTCCTTCATTCGAATCTAGTGATACCCTGGACAAAGATCCAACTTTGTGAAATAGATTGCTCCATGTAGTTCATCCAACAATTCATCAATGATGGGAATGGGAAACTTGTCTTCAATAGTAATCTTATTGAGCTCTCTATAATCTAGACACATACGCCATGAGCCATCTTTCTTGAGTACCAGTACCACCGGTGTACAGTAAGAACATTGGCTAGGTCTAATAATGCCAGCCTCTAACATTTATTCAACCATACACTCAATTTCACTCATCTGGGCATAAGGGTATCTATATGGCATGATTTTAGGAGGAAMACGCCCAGGAATTAGGTGAATATCATGATCATGATTTCGAGTGGGTGGAAGACCTTTGGGAATATCTTCAAATACTTTGGAATGCTTATCAATGATCCCTTGGAGATCTAGGGGAATAGATGGCTTAGATGTTTGAACATCTAGTGAGCATAGTTGTGCAATTACACCTTGATTCCCCTTTTTCAATAATTGTGTCATGCCATTAGATCTTATCACCTTACTAGGTTTCCCTGTGATACCTCTTAACTCAATTTCTTTTCCGTCCAATTAAAATTTCACGAAAAGTTCTTGAAAATTAAAATCCATTGTTCCTAATGATTGTAACCATTGGATTACTAGTACAACATTAGCACCACCCATGGGTATAGAAATCATTGGACTATTCATTACTTATTCCCCCATAGTAATATTGATATTATTACATTTTCCTGAGAAATTGATAGTTCCTCCATCTGCAATCATTACTTGAAACTCTGTTGCTGGATATACAAATCAGTTGAGATATTTGGCTAATTTATAGTGAATGAAATTAGGAGTACTACCAGAATCAATTAGGACTATTACCTTTTCCTTTTTATATATCCTTCAATATTGAGGTTTTGAGGAGTGCTAATTCTATCCAATGCATTACACGATATCATGGGAGTCAACTCTTAAGAAGAAATTGCTTCTACGTTTTCATCTTGAGATGGTTCTTGTTCTAGTTATTGTTCTTCTTCCTCTTCATAATCTATGTAGAATAATTTCTTCTCACCACACTTATGTCCCTTAATGTACTTGTTGTCACAATTAAAGCATAAACCTTTTTCTTTTCTTTCCTCCAATTGTTGAGGTGTCAACCTTGTAGGTTGAGGTGTTTTAGAAGAAGGAACATTATTCTCTCGATAGATGTTAGGAGTGGTCCTTCTAGTAACCATAGACATATTTTTAATTTCAACATTTCTTGCCACCCTAAATTCATTCTCCAATGATTTGGGTTCCCAAAGGAGAACCTCTTGTTGAATGTTATCCCTTAAATTTCCTATGAATACATCAATCAAGTGCTCATCTAGAATATATATTACCTTTATATTCAATCTTTGGAAGTTCTCAACATGCTCTATAACTGAACCCTTTTTCTTGAGATTTATCAATTGGATAAAGAAGGTATTTCTCCTTATATCCTCATACCATGATATCATTTATTCCATAAAAATTGTCCAAGTGATGAGTGATTTGTGAGAACAAATCCATTGATACCACACAAATTGATTGGGTTCTAAATATAAAGAAGCAATTCGTACCTTTTGTGTATGTGGCACATTATGTAGATCAAAGAATTACTCCATCTGAAGTATCCATGTGATTGGGTCCTTGCCATAAAAATTCCTCATATCGATCTTAGGAAAGTGGTTGGTCTTCAACCCAAGGTTAAATTTTCTCCATTCTTGATTCATCTTCCTTGTGTCCTCATCATGAATTTCATGGGATACATTTTCACTTTTAGGTGTCCTCTCTATTAGGAAATTTTTCAATCCTTCCATGATCTCCCTTTCTAAACCATCCATCTTAGTATCCATTATTTCCTCCAACTTAGCTTTCGTTGAATCCATCATCCCTTGTAGTTCATCTTTTGTTATTGTCTTCTATTGTAAATCATGTATGTCCCTACGCATTTCTTCACCTTCATCAAGAGTCCAAGTAGGACTATCTGGAGGCTTATTTGGTGTAGAAGTTCCCTTTTTTGGTGGCATGTTGGCCAAGTATCACTTTAAACCTTGATTTTGAGGTGGTTCTTCTAAACAATCTTTCTATTGTTGTATCTCCAAAATTTTGGCCCTTCTGGGTATGAAAAATTATTTTTTGTAGTTCTTTGATATTTCTTCTCTGTAATGCCACAGGTCTGATCAAAATTGGATGTGCCAAGTGGAATTTATGGTAACTTCCCCACAACTTGCTGATTTTTGGTCTTTCCAGGAGATCTCACTTGTATAGAGTGCCCCACACAAAATAATTGATATAAAATTTTGAAAATTGTACTTGAAATACTACGGACTGTCCGTTATCCAATGAAAATGGTATCACTCAATTTGGATACTCGAGGAATAATTTATTATTGTTTTACCCAGAACACCTTCTTGAGACTAGTCAATAGGACTAGTCAGATACCTTATATTCCACAGGTGTATCTACAAATTTAAGATGACCCAGAAGCTGAAATGTTTATCACAGAGACCTTAATAATTTCTGTGAATATCCTTTGGATTTCAAAGTCTGAAAAGTTACAGAAAAAATTTCATAGCGAAAATTCTGTGATGACTAAATTCAGGATGATTCCAGAACCCTATCTTACACAGGTTGTATATCTAAAAGTATAAGGCTTCGAGAGCTGAAATATGAACACAATGTACCTTGATCCGTATACTAAATATCCTCCAAGGGGTTCCTTCTAAAATTTTGTAGAAAACAAATTATAGCAAAAATTCCAAGGTGTCTCATATGTAGCAGTGAAACCCCAAGACCTTGAGCTCTGATACCAAATGTTAAGAACCAAATATCAAGATAGCATAGAAAAACCTTAGAATAAGTATTCAACTCCTTGAAAAAGATAGAATTTCAGATAATAAGCCTCTTCGAGGGGGAAACCTCCTTATACACCACATAAATTTCAAACTACAATATGATTCCAAATAAAAATGTCTCCTTGGTATATATAGGAGACTAGGAGGTAAAATTACAACTAATGGACCCAAGATGACATAAATAAAATAAAATTACTAATGTAATATTCCCTAATTAAGGGGTAATGTGCGACTATTTAGGGCTTAACAAACCCAGTAAGGTGATAAGCTCTAATGGCATGAAAATATTATTGAAAAAGGGGCATCAGGATGTAATTGTACAACTATGCTCACTAGATGTTCAAACATCTAAGCCATTTATTCCCTAAGATCTCCAAGGGATCATTGATAAGCATTACAAAGTATTTGAATATATTCCCAGAGCTCTTCCACCCACTCGAAATAATGATCATGTTATTCTCCTAATTCTTGGGAGTGTTCCTCCTAAAATTAGGCCTTAGAGATACCCTTATGCCTAGAAGAGTGAAATTGAATGTATGGTTGAAGAAATTTTAGAGGATGGAATTATTATACCTAGCCAAAGTTCTTACTCTGCATCGGTGGTAATGGTACTCGAGAAAGAGGGCTCATGGCGTATGTTTCCATATTATAGAGAGATCAACAAGATAACTATTAAAGATATGTTTCTCATTCTTGTCATTGATGAATTGTTAGATGAACTACATGGAGAAATCTATTTCAAAAAGTTGTATCTTCATTCAGGGTATCATCAGATTAGAATGAAGGAAGCAGATATCCCCAAAACAACATTCCGAACTCATGAAGGACATTGTGAATTTTTGGTCATGCCTTTTGGCCTTACGAATGCACTCTCCACATTCCAAGGGTTGATGAATTCAATTTTCAATCCCTTCCTTCGAAAATTTGTGTTAGTATTTTTTAATGATATATTAATCTAAATCAAGTCATTGGAGGATCATGTTCGACACGTTGACAAGGTGCTAAAACTACTAAAGGAGAAACAACTATATGCCAAACCATCCAAATGTTTCTTTGGGGTGAAGGGGGTAGATTATTTGGGTCATATTGTATCTCATGAAGGTGTCAAGGTAGACCCTAACAATATTAAGGCCATGATGGACTCGTCGATTCCCAAAACATTGAAGAATTTTAGAGGATTTTTGGGTTTGACAGGTTACTACCACAAGTTTGTTCGGAACTATGGAAGAATATAAACACCTTTAACTACATTAAGTAAGAAGGATGCATTTCATGGACTCTAGAGGCAACTCAATATTTTGAACAAATTAAAGAGGCGATGTGAAAAGCTCCTATCTTGACCACACCAGACTTAAAAGAAACCTTTATTGTGGAATCTGATGCCTTAGGAAATGGCATTGGTGATGTTCTAATGCAAGAAGGAAGGCCCCTTTCTTTTGAAAGTCGACCACTCAAGGGAAAGGACTTACACAAACCCATTTATGAGAAGTAAATGATGGAAATACTACATGCCATGAAGAAATGGTGCCCTTACCTAATAGGTAGGCACTTCAAGGTCAAAACAGATCATGATAGTCTTAAATACATCTTGGAAAAAAGATCATCTTCAGAAGAACAACAAAAATGGGTGACCAATATGTTGGGTTATGATTTTGAAATCATCTAAAAAAAAGGGAAGAAAAATGTTGTGGTAGATGCACTCTCAAGAAAGGATGAAGATGTTGAGGCCTTTCTCTGTGCTATCTCTATCATCCAACCCAATTGGATAATAGAAGCGAGGGATGAATGGAATAATGACGAAAACGTGTGGACTCTCATTCAAAGGTTGCAACAGGATTCCAGTGCATCATATACATTTACATGGAAAAATGATTCACTATGGTACAAAGATTGCTTATATTTATGTAAGAACTCCCAACTCAAACAAAAGGAACTGTTGGAATTGCATACCTCTCTGGTAGGAGGGCACTTGGAATTTTTAAAACCTACCATAGGGTCAAGAAGGAATTTTTTTGGGATGGCCTTAAAACTGATGTTCAAAGGTTTGTGGAAGAATGTTTGGTTTTCCAACAAAATAAGGTGGAAACAATTAAGACCTCAGGTATTTTACAACCATTATCCATCCCACGTCAGCATTGGGAGGAGGTTTCCATGGGTTTCATCACAAGATTACAGAAGTCTAAAGGAAAGAGTGTCATCATGGTGATTTTTGATAGACTAACCAAGTACGCACACTTTTGTGCACTCTCCCATCCTTTCAAAGCTAGTACAATTGCCACTGCATTCATGGAGACAATTCAAAAGATACATGGAATCCTAAATATTATTGTAAGTGACAAAGATCCCATCTTCACTAGACATTTTTGGACAATTATTCTCATTTTTGGGTACTCAATTGACTCATAGCACATCTTATCATCCTCAATCTGATGGACAAATCGAGATAGTGAACAAATGTCTGGAAAGCTACTTTCATTGCTTTGTCTCTGATAAACAAATATAATGGTTCAAATGGTTACCCTAGGAATAATGGTGGTATAACACTTCCTTTGATACTGCAACAAAAATGACACCATTTATGGCACTCTATGGATGTCACCCACCTTCCATCACTTCTTCTCTAAAAGAAAAATATAAGGTTCAAGTAGTGAAATATCACATCGAGCATCAACAACAAGTTCTCCAACTCTTAAAGGACAACCTGACCATGGAACAAAATTGCATGAAACAACAAGAAGATCAACATCGTAGTGAAGGAATTTTTGAGGTAGGGGATTGGGTATTTTTAAGACTACAACCATAAAAAAAAAATTCCCTCAAGAAATCTAAGAAGGATAATAAATTATCACCAAATTACAATGGCCCTTATCAGGTGTTGCAAAATATTGGTACTATGGAATACAAATTGGAGTTGCCTGCATCTTCACGAATACACACAGTTTTCCATGTTTCATTCTTAAACAAGGTTATAGGTGACAAAATCCCAGTTCAAACTATATTTCTAGAAATCGACAAGGAAGGAAAAATCATATTGGACCATGAAGCTATCACTGAAACATGAATTTTCCAGCTGAGGAATAGATCCATTTTTGAGTATCTCATTAAGTGGAGGAAACTATCTTCTGAAGATTACACTTGGGAAGATGAGCCTTTTATAAAGAAGAATCCAAAATTACTCAAGAATTGTGGACAACACTTGTCTTAAGGGGAGGGGCATGTTAAGCCCTAAATAATGGCACATTACCCATTAATTGGGTCATATTACATTAGTAATGTCATTTTATTTATGTTAGCTTGGGTCCATTAGTTGTAATTGTACCTCCTAGTCTCCTATATATACCAAGGAGAACTTTTCATTTGGAATCATCTTGTATTTGGAGATTTATGTGGTTTATAAGGAGGTTTCCCCCTCAAAGAGGATTATTATCTGAAATTATCTCTTTTTCAAGGCGTTGAGTACTTATTTCAAGGTTTTTTTATGTTATTTTGATATTAGGTTTTTAACATTTGTCAGCATTTTTTCTTATTGGATGTTATTCAAAGGGTCTATTTAGTGCACTACTTGCATCTGGTCCATGCGAGGAACACACAGGTTCATTGGTTCATGAACATCCTATTCTTCTGAGCTCCTCCTAATCAACAAGCTATTTCTTTGTACCTCGTGTTGAATGATGAGAGATTCCCTAATGCTTTCCTTTCAATGGGTCTCCTTCCTTCGACTTCATCTCATCTATTATGGAAATGAGACCTAGAGTCCTATGAGTACGTAAAGTCTTGAATTCATTAGTGGAAGGTTCTCCTGCCATCTAAAGTTGGGAATACTTCAATGTCTCCTGATCGATGTATTTTTTAAGTGTTCGACCTTAACACCCTTTATTCACACTTGTAGAATGTACTCGGTGCCTTGATACCTACTTTAATTATCGGTGGATTGTCTCTTGTTTGTTAATGGTATACCTTAATGATGGGTAATCAAACAAAATCTCATTTTTTTCAACCTCAAATCCTCTATTCATGTGATTTATACTTGCACCTTCGGTGGATAGTGTAGAAGACCTCCATCTTAGAGTAACAACATTCTTCACATGTTGTTGTCTTTCATTGGACTAGTACCTATATGACTTTAGTGATCATGGGAGATCAGATTGTACTCCATTGCATACAGATATTATCAGTTTATTTTGAGACTGGACTTCACTGTGTCTTGTTCATGACTATGACACCCTATGGCATATGTCCTCTTTTTATTGCCTATTCATGTCCATGAAAAACTATTTGATATATTCCCACATGGATCTGCAATGTAATTCAGTTTGGAAGCCATGTGTACAAAGTCATTATGGATTGTAATATTCTTATGAGAAACTAGTACTTCCAGCTGAGTCTTCATTACTCCACTCATGGGAATTATAATGTATTTCAGCCATCGCAGATAGTCCTATGACCTCACACATTAGGGGGAATCTATTACAGAAAATTTTTGCTCACTCCATGAAACTTGATTAGATGGCCTTCCATTTACCTATGCAGACTTGAAGTCCTCTTTGTTTTCACTTCAGAGCCAAAAATGCACATTTTTTCACATATACGCTTCCTATCAATTATACAACATGTGTATATGCAGGATGCTCCACTACAACCTGCGTACATTGGGTTTGGTGCTCAAAATTAAAAAATTATGTCATCTTTCTATGCCATCTCACGAGATCCATGATCCTTGGCCTTCCATATACCAGAAACACTCTGACTTGGCCCTTCAATTATATTTTAAGGATATAAATTGATCCATATACAAGCCTTGAGGGATTCAACAATTCAAATTTGAGAGCAAAGACACTCCAGAGAAATTTCACTTCATACTGAGTTTGCATCGCTTTTCCCTTGAAAGTATGAACTACTTTTGTTCAGCCCCCAAGCTCCTCCTTCTTTGTGATGGAGAATCTCATTGACTCCTATATATGAGATTACCTTTGGTGGAGGATTGAAGTGGTGGATTCTTAGCTAGAGGGACTTAGTTTCTCAGCTACGATATGTGTCGTTACAAAAAAAATTCACCTATGTACTTCTGCTGATTATTTTAATATAAATACTCTTTTCTCATCCAATTGATATCTTGCAAATATTTGAATTATTATTCCATGGGAGTATTTGTCATGTATCTTAATGTATTATGCTAATATATATGCTAACATTATATATTATCACCATATGCTTGTATATCTTGGTTGTTGAGCACAAGTTGTAGGTATAAATCTTTGGGTTGCATGCTCAACGGTGGTCTTCTTTGAATGTTTGGACAAGGTAGGATCTTTTCCTTGTCTTGTTAGCATTTCGTTTATATAGAATACTTGAGATTATAGTTTATTTTTTCATTTCATTCCATCTATTGTGGTTTACCGCTAGCCATAGAGAGATTTTCCTTGTAACAGAAAGGTTTCTCATTTTTTTGAGGTCTTGAATGAGAACATTTCTTCTAGTTGAGCAGATTTCCCAACCCCCAATTCTTCCCACTTTTCAGAAAGGAAGAGACCAACAAATTTCTATCTAGGTATGAAATTTTACAACAAATTTCAATCAATGTGGTTGCCCCTTTGATATGAATTTAATTTTGACATTTCTCAATGTTATTGCAACTACCCACTAAGTGTGTTTTTCTTTCTTTATCTTAATTTTTAGCATGCATGTGTAAAAAAGGGCCCCACAGTTAAAAAATACCTTGATTGTTTCATTTTTTCACATCGTTATGTGGTGTGTTTTTCCTTGTAAGGATGAAAGCAATACAAGATTGTTCCACTAGGACAAAATGCATCATTTTCCCATTTTTTATGTTGCTACAACTACTTAGCCAATGTGATTTGGCTCTCAGAGGGAAAACACATCATTCCCTTAGTTGGCACATGTCTCTTACTAATCTGTTTTCCAAATTTCACTGAAATTTTGAATATAAACCTAATGGTTTGAGTAGGTGGATCAGCAAGACTGGGAAAGAAAGGGAGAAGACAAAAAACTATTTGCAAATTCATTCCATTGGGCATGGAGTCATAACATCCTATAGATCAAAGGAAATCAAACGGTATACCAGACAAAGGGGATATATAATGATGAGTAGAACCATGGTGAATATGAAAAAGGGAAGAAAATTCGTTGTACATGTATCCTTTCTGCAAATAGAGTAAATATTGCTTAAACAATAAACAATGATTTAATGGGCAAGCTACAACATATCCTCTGTTGTTCATGAATCCATCAATAAATGGAAGCTATGATCCTCAAAACCTACAATATATTCAAGAAAGAATATAACAAAGAAATGGAAAAACAAAAAGGACAGTCTGATAACATCTCTCATGAATCTTTAATGGTAGAAAATGGCATTACAAACATGCACTCAGGCTTACAAATGAGCAACTAAACTTCTCCTCCAGCTCTCTTCGCTCTTGGTTCATGAATCCAATATCTTCCTTATCAAAATCTACTTTCATATATATTTAATGATCTCTCTCTACCCTAAGGAGGTCAAAACCAAGGAGCTACATAGGATCCTCCTCAATTTAGGAGTCTGTTACAAAAGATTCCAACAAAAACATAACAAATTCATATTTTTTGTGATCTTGTCTATTGACATAAATTCCTTTTGAAACATGTCATGCTGCTTGATATAGATATGGAAAACATGTCCCTCATGTCCAAATAAATCCTAGGAAACCATTTGAACCTTCCCTGACAGCTGGCATCCTTCCCATAGCTCGCATTTGTCATACTATTAGAGTTTCCAACGCCTTTGACAATATGCACTGTGAAATTTCCTCTTGGTTATGATTTTATATTTTCTCCAAAAATACAAAATGGGTCGGGTTGATTTTGTTTCATCAAGTAAAAAACATCATGTTTTTCCTCCACAAAAAATTTCTTAGGAACCCATATTGGAATTCAACATTTACGATCAAAAAAATACTTTGTTGTGTGTTAATTGCTTACAAACTGTCATAAATACCAGTTCGCAGTGCCAGTGAGTTTAGGCATTGCAAACTGTCCTATAGCAACCTGTTTCACTTTTCAAATGATTTAACATCTCAAAAATCATACCAGGTGTCCTAATATGTTGAAAAACTTCATTACCTTGATATATGACTGGAGGAAAACACCAAAATTTGTTAATTATGGTTTAAAACTCATAGCCATCACCAAGAATGTTGTAAAATGCATGAAACAGAAACTTTGACAAAAACTAATGTTGTTTTTGGGAAGATAAATGTCTTTATATTCTAGTTTTGGATCTTCTTCTAATAGCCACCTTGGCCAACATGTATAATCAATGCTTGAATGCTTTCTGTAATTTGTTATGACAATGGTGTGTGAAAACAAAGTACACAGGAAATAGAGTTTCAATGACAAAAATATTTTCTAAAGCTCTCCTTGCCAAATATTTACATACACCACTTTATGCATATCAATATTATGAGATAAAATACTCTTCAAAATAGGAGGGATAAAGGAACAACAATCTAAGATTTATAATAGAAGTAAGTCAAGTGAGAATTCTCTGCTAAAACAGGGTTTTCATCAGAATAAAAATTATTTGGCAGCAATAATGATGTATGCAATTCCAGGCTAGGTTCTAAAAATGATTCTAACACACACTTCAGGTTTGATAGTGGTATCCTTCAATGGGTTAATATTACACTTCAAAAATATGCAGAAGACAAGGGTTTCAACAATTCTAGAACAGAGGGTTCATAGTGCCATAGTAACTAGTTCACAACATTGAGGTATTTCAGTGGGATAGGGGCTTCTTAGTAGAGGAGAAGATGCATGAGGTTAAGAAATAATCCTGGACTGGTGTGCAGGATTTAGGCCTCCATGGGAAAGGATTTAAAAGTTTGCAACAAATAATTTTGAACAGTTCGCAGCATCAGTGCATAAGGAAACATAAACCCCTCTTTCAACCTTTGAACAGTGTGAAAACCATCAAGGAGTACCTGATAAACCTGGTGTTGATGTTGATGCATGTATACTTGAGATGATATGTTTGCAATATATCCAAACTCAATGATCCTCTTCATCCACTCTGCAGCGCCAATCTGCACCGCCATTCATAACGTCAAATTCAAAAATAATGGCACACTTCAAGGAGACTATTGGAAATTCTGGGACATAATCCTTGAAAAATTAATTAAATGAGGGCATTTAAAACCATAAAATACCCTTTGACATGTTTATTAACTGCAATGATGACAAATGAATGCATGAGGTACTCATGAGTACGTTGTGAACTCTCTTGGTGAGTTAGCAACAAATACATCTGACTTTGACTTGACCTATAAACAGTTGGATGGTGACAAAGAGAAAGTTTGTGTATAGCTTGGAGGTATGACATTTCATAGTAATGATTTTAGGATCAAAAGTGTGACTCATAGGGACATATTTACCTTGTCATGATGACTAATTCCATGACATAAAGACTCTAAACTAGGGATGAACAATTTTTTTCTTATTCAAATCAAAATCTAAGTTATGACCACAACAAGAAGAATCAAAACCTAAGACTTATATAACCCTATGACTCCAAATAAAACAAAACCAAAGTGTTTTTGACTCCCTACAATTCTATGTGCTAACATCTAGCTCCATAGGGGATGGAGACCTCCCTATGAGGCTCCAAGAACATGCATTTCTAGTGCCTTATCCATTCCATCTTTGCAATCTGTACTATGTTTATGGCTTGAGAGTTGTTCATTCCTTGAGAGCACTTTGCTCATTATTGAAAACTGAAAAAAAACAACCAGAAAAATGAAAACCAAATCCTAACTAGAAAGAAAAGACTCGTGAAGTGAGCTTATTTATGTACACTACCTACTTCTAACTGTTGAAAAATTGAACCTTCAAATATATACAAATTTCCTCAGTAACCATACAAATAAATTTGTGACTGAATGATATTCATCCTCATCTATTCAACTAAGCACTAAGTAACAATAGAGACATAATGACAACCACACATACTTCTTGAAAAATCATACTTATAATCTAGGAACTTTGTTCTTATGATGACAACAATTGAAAATCTATTGTTGCAAAACATCTCCATATAAATAGAAACTGGATCTTGAAATTCGTACAAAACTTGTTGTGGCTCTTCAATGAATTCCTCCTTGGCTAATTCAAGCATGGGGTAACTTGAAAAATGTTGCAATATATTTCCACTATTTTCACCAATTTCCAGTGAATATGGGTCAATATAAAGTGGGATATCAAGATCTATGGTTGGGACTAGCTCATTTATACATTCGTAATAATCAAGCTGAAAATGAGAGTCGTCAACAACTAGTGTATCAGAGACATGTCTATCTCCTTCCAATCCATTTTTCTTGTGAAGGCGTATCATAATGAAAATCACTAGGAACTTCTGGAATATGGTGATGAAGCGTTTCTTGTACATTAATTTCTTCATGAAAAACATCATATGTTGATGTGTACATGGGTTCTTTGGCATTTGAATACTCAAAAGAAACATCTTTTCTTTCTTGAAAATTTAAAACAATAGATGCATTTTATACAATGTCAAATGTATCTACGGTATTGATATCATTATGAAGATCATTCAAAACCTCTTGATCATCATGAAAAGTACTTTCTTCTATGAAAACTATTCATCATACGTATGCTTTTCATGACAAACGAAGTCTTTACAAAGTAAAGAAAACTCATCACAACATTTTTCATAAGGATGTTCAACACAAAAATACTCCTTACAAAACAAATTAAAGGCAACATGAAAACCTGTCAAAGAGTTTATACTATCAACTGGAAGAGATCGACACTAGTCGCAAGTTATTCTCTCTAATGAGTACCTGAAAAGCTTGATCTGAACATCCTCATGCATGATCTAAAGTTGATGAATAAAATCATGGAAATCTAGAAAGTGTTCAACCGGTACTTCCCAATCTTCTCCTTTAAATTTGGGAAGGAAACCTCCCCATTCATCTCTACTAGGCACTGGATTTGCAAAACCGACTATCTTTGAAAAATAACAAAAAGCATACCTCTGAGATAGGATCTTTTCCATTTAAAAAGAGTGGAGTTTCCAATAGATCTCTAAACAGTGGAGTCGCCATGGTGAAAGATAAGCAGTCTAAAAGTGTCTAGCATCAGTTCACCATCCAAAGCTAGATCTAATCATCATAGTTCACCCAAGGAAGGTGTCTTCATTGTCATCCCCGACAACGACGCCAAAATTTTTAGCACTAAGATTCACATTTATATTGTTGTAAGTGTAATCCCAATACCCATCATAATGTAAATGGATTGAATTGGTTTGAGTAGGTGTATCAGCAAGACTGGGAAAGAAAGGGACAAGACAACAAACTGTCTGTAGAGTCATTCCATTAGGCATGGAGTCATAACATCCTACATATCAAAGCTAATCAAACTGTATACCAGGCAAAGGGGATATATAATGATGAGTAGAAGCATAGTGAATATGAAAAAATGAAGAACGTCCATTGTACAAAGATCCTTTCTGCAACTAGATTAAAGATTGCTTAAACAATAAACAATGATTTAATGGGAAAGCTACAACATATCCTCTATTGTTCATGAATCCATCAATCAATGAAAACTATGATCCTCAAAACCTGCAATATATTCAAGAAAGAAGATAACAAAGAAATGGAAAAACAAAGAAGACAAATTGATAACAACTCTCATGAATCTTTAATGGCAGAAAATATCATTACAAACAAACCCTCATGCTTACAAATGAGCAACTAAACTATTGCTCCAACTCTCTCCTCTCTTCACTCATGAATCCAACCTCTTCCTTATCACAATCCACTTTCATATATATTGAATTATCTCTCTATATCCTAAGGAGGTCGAAACCAAGGAGATACTTAGGATCCTCCTCAATTTAGGAGTCTGTTACAAAAGATTCCAACAAAAACATAACAAATTCCTATTTTTGGGGATCTTGTCTATTGAGATAAATGTCTTTTGAAATAGGTCACGTTGCTTGATATGGAGATGGAACATATGTCCCTCATGTCCAACTAAATCCTAGTAAACCATTGGAACCTTCTATGACAGCTGGCTTCCCTCCCATAGCTTGAATTTGTCAGACTGTTAGAGTTTGCAGCACCTTTGACAGTATTCTCTATGAACATTCTTGTAGATGATGCTTTTATCTTTTCTCCAAAAATACGAAATGAGTCAGGATGATTTTTTGTCATCAAGTCAAAAAAAAATAAAAATCTTCCACCCCAAATTTCAAAGGGACCCAGATTGGGATTCAAAAGTTACAATCAAAACAATACTTTGATGTGTGATAATTGGTTACAAACTATCATAAATACCAGTTCGCAGCACGAGTGCGTTCAGGCACTGTGAACTTTCCTGGAGCAGCCTGTTTCACTTTGCCAATGATTCAACATCTGAAAACTCATACCAGGTGTCTTGATATGCTGCAAAACTTCATTACCTTGATATATGACTGGAGGAAAACACAAAAATTTGTTAATTATGATTTAAAACGCATAGCCATAAAACAAAATGTTGTAAAATGCATGAAACAAAAACTTTGACCAAACCTTATGTTGTTTTTTGGAAGATCAATGTCTTTATCTTCTAGTTTTGTAGATTATTCTGATAGCCACCTTGGTCAACATTCATAATCATTGCTTGGATGATTTCTGTAATTTGTTATGACAATGGTGTATGAAAACATAATACACAGGAAATAGGGTTTCAATGAAAAAAATGTTTTCTAAATCTCTCCTTGCCAAAGATTTACATACACCACTTTATGCACATCAAGAATATGAGATAAAACAATCTTCAAAACAGGAGGGATAAAGGAACAACAATCTGAGATTTATAAAAGAAGGAAGTCAAGTGAGAATTCTCTGCTAAAACAAGGTTTTCATCAAAATAAAAATCAATTGGTAGCATTAATGATGTATGCAATTCTAGGCTAGGTTATGCAAATGATTTGACCACACACTTCAAGTTTGATAGTGGTCTCCTTCAATGGGTTAAGATCACAATTAAAAAAGATGCAGAAGACAAGGGTTTCAACAATTATGGAACAGAGGGTTCACAGTGCGTTGTTTGCAGCACCAGAGCAACCAATTCACAACCTTGAGGTATTTTAGTGGGACAAGGGATTCTTAGCAGAGGAAAATATGCATGAGTTCAAGAAAGAATCTTGGATTGGTGTGCATGATTCAGAGCGTCATGGGAAAGGATTTAAAATTTGGCAGCAAATAATCTTTAACAGTTCACAGTGTCAGTGCATAAGGCAACATAAACCCCTCTTTCAACCTTTGAATAGTGTGAAAACCATCAAGGAGTACATGATAAACCTTGTTTTGATGTTGATGCCCGCGGACTTGAGCTTGTATGTTTGAAAGTTATCCAAACTCAATGATCATCTTCATCTAGTCTGCAGCGCCAGTTCGCAGTGCCAAATTCAAAATCAACGACGCACTTGAAGGAGACTGTTGGAAATTCTAGGACATAATCCTTGAAAACATAATTAATTGAGGGCATTGAAAACCATAAAATACCCTTTGACATGTTTCTTAACTGCAATGATGACAAATGAATGCATGAGGTACTCATGAGTACGCTATGAACTCTCTTGGTTAGTTAGAAGCAAATACATCTGACTTTGACTTGACCTCTAAATGGTTGGATGGTGACAAAGGGAAACTTGTGTACAACTTGGAGGTATGAAATGTCATGGTAATGATTTTAGGATCAAAAGTGTGACTCATAGGGACTTATTTACCTTGTCATGATGACTAATTCCATGAAATAAAGACTCTAAACCAGGGTTGAACAAATTCAACATATTCAAATCAAAATATAAGTTATGACCACAACAAGAAGACTCAAAACCTAAAACTTATAAAACCCTATAAATCCAAATAAAAAAAAAAACAAAGTGTTTTTGACCCCCTACAATTCTATGTGCTAATAGGATGGAAAGAGATAGAAAAGTGAATTCAAATATTTCTTCCACAAGTAAAACTCATCACTTGGCGAGTTGTTGCACATGTTCAAGAAATGTAATTTGGTCGTGGGAAATTCACTTCTTCTTTATACATTAGAAAACATCCATTAAAGGTTTCATAGTGGATTGGCTAAACTTAATATCATTGCATTCCGTCTTAGATTTCCTATCATCAAAATGTAGTGCTTAGAGGCCTATAGGAGTAAAACATAACTATTTCAACCTTGTTGAATCAATGACACAATTGTATGACGCTTTAAACAATGAGTTGAAATTCATCAAATAAATATGGATGATTCTTTATCCTCTGAAATGATCACATTCATCTAAAACAAATAAATACAAGAGAATGAAAAATAATTAGTGCATTCATGGGAACAATTTTATTTTAGCATGATTCAAATGCTTTATAGATCATGTGATCTAGGTGGATATCGGTGGCCACCCACCTTATCGAACTGCCTCACATACATATTTCATCTTGGCATTTTTTGTTTTCGTTTTGGCATATTTGTTTTCTATCTTTTCAGGTCATGAACGTCTGGGTTCGTTTTGAGGCCCTAAACAGTTTTTTATGGGCCTGCCATAATGACACTATAGACGAAGTCAGAGTGTGATGGAATAATGTGTATTCCTTGGATAGAACTTTCCAATGGGTTATCGTGCACTTAAAACGAAGATCATATTAAAAAGTTGTGACCCCGGGAAGTTGATGTACCAACTTACCCCAACAAGGCCCACATGAATTTTGGTGCTTCATCTCCTAGGGTTAGGTTTTGGATGTCTAGGGTTTTGAAATTCATGTTTTATGTAAAAGGGATTTTGGAGCCTCATTGTAATCATCTTCTTGTGAATGAGTGTAATCGTCACATCTCTTCTCAAAGATAAGGTGCCACCATTCTAGCAAGCTTGTTTCAATGTGCATTTTACAGTCTCAACATATTTCCTTATTGAATAAAAGGCAAGTTTTACTGTATCTTTATTATTGTTCATTTCATCTTTGTGTTAATAATATAGATCTGTATTCATTTTTTCTGCTCATAAAATCCATATCAGTGGCATCATAGTAGTTTGCTCCTTTCCATTCTTAATGCATTTCCCTGACGAGGTCAGGGTACAAAGAGTTGGGTCTCGATCTTGTTTCTCTTGAGGAAAAAGGCTCTCACATGCCCAAGAAACCTTCCATGGTGAGAGAAAAGAAAGACGACGTGACAAGAGATCCTTTCAAAATATTGCTTAAGGAATCCCTCGCGCAACAAAGGAATAAGATGATGGATAGTTTTGCAAAACTACTTCGATGGCTACTAGTAGACAATGAATCTTCCTCGAGTGGAGGCACCGCCCCCTTAAAGGTACATATCAAATTTTCTATTCCTATATTTGAAGGTCAGATAAAAAAAAATGTTGTATACAAATGGCTGAATCTGCTAGAAGGGTATTTTTTTGTCCATAACTTTTCCAATAGATAAAATATTACATTTGCGCTCCTCAAAGTCATCCCCCATGTCAAAGATTGGTGGGATACTTTCTGTGAGAGAAAGGAAACAAAGGAACCCTCATTATTTACAGTCACACTCACCTGGGACTCCTTTAGGGATGATATTAAGGAACAATACTACCATGTTGGAATTTATGATGACCTATATAAAAGATGGACCACATTGCGATAGGAAAGGGACCAAATAGTGCCAGAGTTCATGAATATCTTCCATACCTTGCAAACCAAGTTGGGTATGAAATATTCTAAGTGACATATGGTTCTCAAGTATTGCGGTGGTATACATAGATACATCCAGACATAAATGGAAGTTCTATACATCTCATCCTTACATGAAGCCTATCGATATGTTGTCAAAATTGAGCAGAAGCTTAAGAAAAAGACATGACAATTTGGGTTTGGGAACCCCTCACAACAGAAGCAGGGAAATGGCATCCCCAACCCATAGAAAAAAGGGCAGAGAAAAGATGGATTGCCTCAAGAAAACCAGTCTAAACCATAAAAAAATAATGACAATGGAAAGACGAAGAAAGACATTAGGAAGTGGTGTGACTTCCATAAGATCCCCGAGCATAACACTGTTGATTGTCACTCAAAGAAGTCATTGGTGGTGGAGGTAAAAGACTCTTAATCAGATGTGGGTTTCGAATCAGAGTCAGAACCAAAAAAGGGGAGACGAATTATTGATGTGGAACCTAGTGCCATTGTTGCTACCACCAAGATCCATCCTAGTGAACCTAACGAGCCAGAGGAAGGCTAGCGCCTCTTTCATTCATAGATGTGGATGAAGGGTACTCTGTTACACTTCATTGTTGATAGTGGTAGCCAGAAGAACCTCATCTTAGTAGAGGTCATAAAGTGGTTGGCCCTGCTGACAACGTCTCACCCACAACTATACACCATTGGATGGCTCTACCAAGGAAGCGATCTTCGTGTCAGCCAACAGTGCCACCTTTTCTATGGCATCAAGCCCTTCAAAGATGAGGTATTTTGTGATGTTTCTCCCCTTGAATTTTGTGATGTTCTTTTGGGCCAACCTTATTTATGGAAATGTCATGTTGTATATAAGTCTAGGCCTCGTAGTGTTATTATTACATTGGACAGGAAATTGTATAGGATTCCTGAGGTAGTCTCACCTACTTCCATTTCCTTGATCTCTTCCAAGAAATGTTGGAAGGTCATATCTCATATTAAGAAGTTTGTCTTCTTCATGATTCACTCTCAAAGTGAGTGGAAGGTTGCAACCACATCCATGGCCTCCACGACCAAACTCTCCACATAGCATAAGAAATTGGATAAGGTCATGGAACAATACAAAGACATATTCTCCTCACCCATTGGGGTACCTCTACACTTTCAATTCAAGCATTCAATCGATCTAACCCTCGACACACCTCTACCCAATAGGCTAGTCTATCGCCGCTCTTTATTAGAAAATGAGGAGATCAAGCATCAAATCGAAGAACTACTCCAAAAGGGGCACATCTGACCCAACACATCACCATGTGGAAGCCCAATCATGCTTGTGTAGAAGAAATATGGGACCTAACAACCATGCATCGATTATCGGGCCCTAAATAAAATCACAGTCAGGAACCGGTACTCGATTCCCCGAATCGACGATCTCCTTGACCATCTCAAGGGTGCCAAATACTTCAGTGAGATTGATCTAAAGTCTAGCTACCATCAAGTCCCAATAGAGAAGACAGATGTATGGAAAACTACCTTCAAGTCCAAAGAAGGTACTTTTGAATGGTTGGTCATGCCCTTTGGTTTGACGAATGCACCAAAAATTTTCATGAGGATGATGGATGATATGTTGCGGCCTTTGAATAATTATATTGTGGTGGTGTATTTGGATGACATCCTCATCTACAACAAGAATTGTGTGGAACACTTGCAACATATTCATAAGGTTCTACACACTCTGCGGTAACACAAGCTATATGAAAATTTGGAAAAATGCTCTTTCAACATGGATAGGGTCCAGTACCTAGGCTACATTATTGATGAGAATGGGGTGCATGTGGATCCATCCAAGATCCAATTCATCCGTGACTGTCCATCCCCAACCACATTCACTGAGCTTCGAAGATTTTTAGGCCTTGCCAATTTCTATCGCAGGTTTGTGTTGGGATTCTCCCATATTTCATAGGCCCTCGGCCAAGTAACCAGGGGTGGTGGTAAGGAAAAGTTCATGTAAAATTTTTCACAACATAAATCATTCAATGATTTGAAGAACCTCTTGTTCTTAACCCTAGTGATTTCATTACTTGACCTACAACAACCCTTTTATATCGAGACAGATGCTTCTGACTATGTTGTGGGCGCAATTCTCACTCAGCACTAACACCTCGTGGAATATCATAGTGATAAAATATCATATGTCATATGTAAGTACCCTAATTACGAAAAATAAATGTAATCCATTGTGCAATCTTGCCTCCAATGAAGGCATTACATTCTCGGGAAGGAAACAGTCATCCAAACCGATCTTAAGTTGTTGCAGTTCATGTTGACTCAAGGAAAATTGTAGAATTACTGCCATTAGAAGTGGTCCACATACTTGCAAAATTTCCATATCAACATCAAGTATAATATAGGAAGAATCAATCTCTTATTTGATTTCCTCAGCCACCTACCAGTTGCATCCCTCACCACGGTGCTAAAATATTGTGACCACGAGACCTTTGTATGGCCTCAACTCTATTAGAGAGATTGTGACTTTTCTTCCACCTACCAAATGTTGGGCACAAACATGGTTGTAACTAATTTCCATCTTTAGGATGGGTTGTTGTGCCATCTGGGCCATCTGTGTGTTCCATCAAGTGAGTGAGCGAAGCTAATTTGGGAATCCCACTACAATCGGGTGGAAGGACACTTCGGTGTATATAATACAATGGTTGTGTTGCAACAAAATTTCTATTGGATGAAACTTCGACAAGATGTCAAAAAGTATATAAGGTCCTGCACTACCTGTGCTATTTCCAAACCGGCCATTAAGAAACAAGGAATGTACACCCCTCTGCCTACTCCTGAAAGGCCCTAGGAATCCATCTCGATGGACTACATTTTGGGCCTTCCGTCAACCAAGCAGAGAAATGACTATGTTTTGTGTTGGTTGATCGTTTTTCTAAAATCAAGATTATGGTCGCTTGCAAGAAGAGCATCACAACAGAGGCCACTTATGAGATCTTATTCGAATGAGTGTGGGTACATTTTGGGATACCACAAACCATTGTCTCAGATCGGGACAGTTAGTTCCTAAACACATTTTGGTCAAGACTCTGGTCACTGCTAGACACCAAACTCACCAAATGCACTGCCTTCCACCCCCATACGGATGGTAAAACCGAGTTCTTCAACTGGATGATCATGCATATCCTACGCATGTGCAATTCCAAGCCTCCCCACACATGGGACGAGAGTCTTCCCTATGTTCATCATATCTACAACAGATCCATGCATCGCTCAACTAGCCATAACCCCTTTCAGGTGGGGTTGGGATTTCAACCATTGGGTCCCATGGATGTTGCACTACCCCTTGCAGCCACCCAGATAGACTCGTCCCATGCTCAAACTGAAGCCTACAAAGCTACTCGATTCATTGAGAGGATCCAACACATCCTCCAACAGGTTCAGTATATTTTGTAGAAGTCCAATGCCAAGTACAAGAAGTGCCATGATCAACATCAGGTGCCACATAAGATTCAAGTGGGAGATAAAGTTTTGTTGCACTTGCAAAAAGAACGCCTTACATGGCCCCATCGGAAGCTTTGTCTACTCCGCTATGGACTTTATACCATCACCAAGGCTATGGGTGGTAATGATTTTGAGCTCAACATTCCCCTCTTCCTTGGCTTGCACTGAGTGTTTAATGTGGACCGCCTTTGTCCATACTTTCCACCATTATTGGACACCTCAGAGGTAGAAAAATAGTTGAAACCAAAATATATCAACCCTAAATGCATGGAATAGACATTCAATGATCATATCATGGACACATAGGTCAAGAGAAATCACCAATAGAAGATCCATATTTATCGGGTTATCAAAATAGGCAGCTCCTGCACCAAGGCAAGTGGCTCACCCAAGGACAAATTCAGCAGAAATTTCCTCATTTGATGGGGGAACTCAACACAATGGAAACCATTGATTCCTAATGGGGGAGGATTGATCCAGGTGGATATCAGTGTCCACCCACCTATTCCAACTCCCTCACATACAAATTTCATCTTGGTAGTTTCAGTTTTCATTTGGGCAGTTTTTGTTTCTAGCTTTTTGGGTCCTCAACTTTTGGGGTTGTTTTGAGGCCCTAAACAATGTTTTCTAGGCTCGCCACAATCACACTGTAGATAGATACAAAGTGTGATGGCATAATGTGTAGTGTGCCTAAAACGGGATATCGTGTGCCTAAAACGAAGATCGTATGCAAAAGTTACGACCCTGGGAAGTTGATGTACCAACTTACCCGGGGCCCACATGACTTTTGGCACTTCATCTCCTAGGGTTAGGTATTTCGATGTATAGGGTTTTGGAATTCATGTTTGATGTAAAAATGATTTTGGAGCCTCATTGTAATATTCTTCTTGCGAATGAGTGCAGCCATCACATCTCTTCTCAGAGATAAGCTACACCCATTCTAGCAAGCTTGTTTCAGTCTGCATTTTACAGTCCTAGCATATTTCCTTATTGAATAGAAGCCAAGTTTTAATGTATCTCTGTTTATTTTCATTGTATTTCTATGTTAATAATATATATCTATATTCATTTCGTTTTGCTCATAAAATATAGATCATCATGATTAGGAGATTATGTTTCCATGATAATTATACAACGTCCTGCATTTGTTTTTGTTAGCTTCAAAAGGATATTATTAGTCCCTTTATTGTCCTATCTTATTTACAAATATGAATTCTATATTCCACAAAGAAATATTGCATTTAGCAAGGTAGATGATTAATAATAAAAGAATATTGATTGTTGTGTTTTTTTAAAGAGTGAGATCCTCTTATTTTTTATTTTATTCATGCTCATTATTCCTCTTTTCGATTTCAATAATTGAACCTATTTCTTCATAATAGGACATACAATTCATTATTTAAGCTTAGGTAACTTTATTCACAACTTCATATAAAAAGTTATATGATACAACACAATGATAGATGTGTTTGAACAATGACAATAAATGACTTAAATAATAGTTGATCAATTAATGCATGTGCAACACAAACTTGGTTGAAACTTTGCTAGTAACACAAAACATTGTATATGTCATGATTCATATAGGAATTAAAAATTTAAACATGTGTTGTTTTAATGTCATATATATGTGATGCACTTGCAATTGTAATAAAAACATTCATTAATCATTCACACAAAAAATCCAAGAGAATAATGTAACCATGCATATTTAGTAAAAACATATAAACAAGTAGGCTTTGAATTCATCACACCATCAAGACATAAAGTAAGTAATAAAACATTCATTAATCATCCACCAAAATCCATGGGAATAATGTAACCATGCATATTTAGTAAAAACATATGAACAAGTAGGCTTTGAATTCATCGCACCATCAAAGACATAAATTAACTAAAGGAGGCTAAAAAAATATTAGTACAAAACTAATCATCTAATTGAATTCAAGGTAAAGATCAAGAAATCCATTAAACATTCAAATGAAAACTCAAATGAAATTTAAACAAGAGAAATCGCTGCAAGGCAGCTAGTCCCTACCTCGTGTGTTCTATTGTAGCGAATAACACTAGATTTCGTGTTTTTTATTGCAGTGAATAAAACCAGATTTAGATTGATGTTAGGATATTCCTCGGATTAATGTGAAGTTATTGTTTATTGTAACGTGTGAAATCATTTCAGGGAATATAAATTGGTATTAATGTGAAGTTATTGTTTATTGTAACGTGTGAAATCATTTTAGGGAATATAAATTGGTATTGTTCCTCCAGCATATACCATTTGGTTGTTCTATTTAAGCCTGCACATTTTCAATCGCTAGGGAAAACGAGAACTTCACTACGCACTGCTATATATAAAATATGGGCACCTTTTTTTTTATGTGTGTAGACTAGTTACAGGGTACTCTCTTTTGGAAGAAAATAGTGTGAGATATATATATCGTTCAAGAAGTTTATCTTAAATGTTGTTGCATTTTTGGCTATTCTGAGTAATGATATCCTTAATCGGCTCAATCAAATTGAGAGAAACTTATTGCAAAGTGTTCATTGTACAAGTGGAACTTTTAACAAGACAAAAGTTTGAATATATTGTGGTAATCCTCGCATTAAAGATCCTATCACTATTTATTTCAATCTTCTAAGTTCCATATGAAGTTGCTCATTTTGTTAGATGTAGCATTTAGACCTATACAATATGTTATAAATCATGTTGATAAAATCAACTCTTGACATCAAATTCACTTCATATACAAAGGTTACAAGCAATATTGGTTGGGTGTGTCCATTTCAACACATTTTCATAGTGTTCATTTTACCCACCCCCAGATAGCAACTACCTCTAGACAACGCCTTACTTTTAGCCTATTAAGAGTTGGGAAGGCAATTTGTCTCTGTAGATAAGGGCTAAGTGATGTGAACGATGATGGTTTGCTTCGCAACAACACTTTATGTTATTTTTACTTGATAAATTTAGGTCATACACTGATTGTGTATTTTGGATTTATATTTTCTAATGTATTCCTTAGGAGTATTAAGATAACTCTAGCAATGTTTTCAATTATGGCATCATGGAAGATGCAAGGTTTCAACATAGTACAACAATAGGGTTTGAAAAAAACCATAGTTGTCTCGTTAACTTGGATCTGGCATAAACCATGGCCCCAAGGTTAAGAGTTAGATTTGTATAGATTAGCATTTACGCGCTTTCTTCATCGTTAAACAAAAAATGCTCAAGTAAAATTATAATATGATGTTATTACAAAATTCTGAAGTATACAAATTTAAACACTGTCCATACCTTGGGAAAAACCTCATGGATCCATCTTTGGAGTCTCAGGTGATCCAAAAACCCAAGAGTGTTCTCTGACCAAGCACAAAGGAAGAGGTATATATTGGTAACTCTATATGCAAACATTTTGAAAGAAAATATGAGAAATCAGCAATTACGAGCTCAAAGTAGATTCAACAATTGCCAAATAGTATTTTGTCTAGTACTCAAACAATATTGTTTTTAAATCTAAAGGGAAGTCTCCATGTATCTGATAGTATAAATAACTCCAATGGACAAGGATATGAGAATGGAAACAACTCTTTGAAAGGGTTAAGCATGTGGACATTGGTCTTCAAAATTGTCATTGGAAATGGACAACCAAAAACGTAATGGAATTGAAAATAGGTAAAATAGGAACCAATGAGTACACCTAAAATTTGGTGAAGGACATAAATGTTGACCTATACTATTGGTAGAATGTTGAAATGTGACAGGGAATAGACCTTACAAATGTGAAAGGACGCGAAGATCTCATAGTTTATGATAGAGGGATTCCAAGCAACGTAATAAAGGGTGAAGTAAGATAAGGATATATAAAAGTGGTAAGGACAAACTAGGAAGGTCACAAGTGAGGATAACTATTTGAAACATATGAGGATTTAATAATAAATGGTAATTCAAATACAGTGGACCCGAGGGACTCCAAGTTGACTAGTAGACAAAGAAGAAGTATGTAGGAGGTCGTAAAAAACAAGACAAGTGGCAAGTACCAATAATGGAAATGGATGCAGCGCACTAAAATTTTCAAAAGGGAAAATGAAGGACTCTAATAATTCAAAAGAGACACGAAAACACGGTTGGGTTGAATACTTTCACTAAAGCGAGAACCTAACAAAATTGGGCACGACACGCTCGAGATGAAGAATTGCACTATTTTGAAAGAACTTGAGTGCACTGTTTCAGATTGAGGACTTTGCAAAGGACATTGGAAACAACGACATAGCTGAGAGATCAACGAGAATTCTAAGATCATGTGAATGTTGCATGGGATTTTCTCCCCCAAGTGTTGAGATATTATTTAATTGATTAGTTCAGTTATGTTTTAATTATACATAGTGCACACTGGGCAAAGTTTAAATTCACAATTTCTTGTGTAGTGAATTAGAGATGATGCAATGGGATTTCACAAATAAGTGTTGATATGGTATTCAATTGACAATCTAACCTCTTAAAGTGAGATCCCAATGCCGAAAATTAAATCGATTGATCCTTAAATGTAACATTGTTTGAAGTAATGTCATCCAAGGTGGAATTACAGTGTATCATGTTAGCGATAAAAAACGCATTGGTATTTTGATGAGTATTTCCATCACTCTTCAAAATAATTTATCGTTTTCTTCAGACTCTTGGCCAGTATCTTAACCTCCATATTTTTCATCAAGCTCCTTCTTGATTACTTTGCTAAAAAATCCTTTGGTTTTATGCCTCTAGACCTGCCATACAAGAATACAAATAAAATGTCATTCATTTTTCCCTAGTCTATGCTATAGAGATTACAAAACATAAAAAAATATATCATTGTTTTTTATATTTTACATCTCATAGTATGAACAAAGAAATATATATGTTCGAGTATACCTAAGGTCTCTAGGGTTTATGGTTGTTCATGGTTTTTAGTTTCAAACAAGATATTGAAGGTCCATAAGTCAAGCCACAAACCAATACATAAAATAGTCCACATGTCAAAGCCCAACGCACCAAGTCACAAGTTAACACATAACTGAATCACCAACTAAAAAGAAAATTGTTGTGTGTGCGCACAAGTATCGATCTCTGAATCCTAAGCTTAGTCCACATGTCAGTCACGAGTCAAACTCAACACACAAACCCAAGCCAAGCGCAGCACCGAGCCGTTTCCCATATGTCTCATCGATTTTATAGTTAATGGATTGGCATGTGTAATACTGCAAACACTTAAAACCCCGAAATTATAGGGAGGAAGCCACTTATTATCTCCCATATCTAATCTGTTGCAGAAAATATTGAAATTCTTCGTGACCTGTCTCTTCTACAGGCACAAATGCGAGACTTGTCAGGATTTGTGGAAACAAGACAACAGTTGTTAACTTTGAAGTCTAATCACCGTATGAACTGGATTGGATTTGCTATTGCACATTATTTGAATTCGGATCCAAGAAAGTCTGCAGAAATTTTGAAAAATACAAGGAGCTAAATTTCCTGGTGTTGGATCAGGTGGTAGTCTTGACTATCATTCAAAGGGACCTTCTTCGGTTTCTATGATGCATGAAACTGGGCCTAACTTGAGGCAAACAGAGCATGCACAGGAGGAAATCACATTTCAGTTGTTATGCTCCAATGATAAGGTTGAAGGCATCATAGGAAAGGTTGGTACTATGATTCAAGCACTTCAGAGGGATACATGTGCTAATATCAAGATTGTTGATTATGTTCCTGAGGAAGATGAATGTGTTGTTATCATTTCAACATCTGCTCTCCCAGAAGGTAGAATTTCTCCTGCACAGAATGCCCTTCTTTATGTGTACAATCGCATTGTCACTTCTAGACCTGAGAAAGATAAATTTGCAATAGCAAGACTCCTCATCCCCTCAAACCAGATTGGGTGTTTGCTTGGAAAGGGTGGCATAATTATTATTGAGATGAGAAAGTTAACTGGATCAAATATTCGGATTTTTTGCAAGGACCAATTGCCAAAATGTGCATCCCAAAATGATGAAGTTGTGCAGGTAACTGGTGAACAGGGGGCAGTTCAAGAAGAACTTGTATAGATATCAACAAGGCTGCAAAACAATCTATTTCCAGAAACACCTGTTTCAGTTGGTGGTGTTGGTATTTAACCTGAACACATGCCTCCAATTCCTGGTTCAATGGCACCATACAGGGGAAGGCCTGAACCTGGTTCACCTCCTAGAATGTATCCTCATTTGGGAGGACCCCTATAGGACATTAATCAAGGAGGCAGGCTACCTCACAATGTTGATCTTTCAGAATTCCCTCCCAACATGCATCATCCTAGAGGAATGCATCACAACATTGACCAACCACCATCACTAGGTCCATGGGCAGTGCAAGGAATGGGTGATGGCAGTGCAAGGAGCATGACTGACTATGGAAGAGGATTTCCACAAAGAGGAATCCTAGGAAGTGGAAGTCAATTACTTGTTGTAACAATACAACTGTAGAGGTTGTTATACCAAAATGTGTCATTGGCTCTATATATGGGGAGAATGGCAACAACTTAACTCAGATTCGACAGATTTCTAGAGAAAAAGTTATAATTCATGACCCTAGACCTCGGGCAACTGATGATCCCATGCCTGTTTGGATCCAACAATTGCCTTGCGTATAATTGATATTGCAAAGAGTTTAAGTAAGAATGGTATGACTATTGTGATGGAAATTCACCAACCATCACCAACCATCTAATTGACTGCAGCATCGTTAATGCAAAAAATAAATTTGATTTGATCATGAAATGTTTTCTTCTTGACCAAAACAAAACTTTCACTAGTGCAAAGGGCGAAATTATAACCAATTAGTTGGTGAAAAGAAGAGCTTTCACCAGCTAACTAGCGAATTTTAAGGCAAAATAGTTGGTGAAACCTGAGACAGAACAGTGAGGTTGTATTTTCGCCCAAATCCTATTTTTCTCAACCAAACATCCTGAAAATAGTTTCTAAAGATGCATATTGAATTTACACATCAAATTCAAGATCCGGATTTGATAAAAAAGATGTTTGAAGAGGTGTGAAAGTCAGATTGGACACCTATTTTTGGGGCACAGAATCAGTTGTTTTTGCCAAAGATAGATAATTCGATTCTATCATGATCAAAGTACTTCTACAAGCCTTGGAAGGCTATATGCACACATCAGAGGTCGAGACAGATGAAGACTCTTAAAGAATATGAGATTGATCTTAATTTAGGATCATCTTCTATTATTTTGGATCTATTTTGACTATCTGTTTTTAGAATATTTGATCCATCTTTTTAGGATCTGAAACGGCTTTGTAAAGGCTATAAAGCCTGGGGGTTCAGTCATAGGACGGAGGTTCAATCTGGGCGACATTTTTCTGGCTATTGTACTAGACTTTTATTATCGATAATAGAATCACAGTCCTCTTTTGTTTTCAATTTCAGATTCTTTCATATTTAATTATTCTGCACTTTATTTCAGTTTAGCTCAGCTTCTAAGAACTGTCATCTTCTTATTAAGCTCATGAACTTGAATTAAAGGTCTTCTTGTTGTCTTGTATGACCCTGCATGTTAATGTATTTGGTTATATAGACTAGCGTTCTTCATCACCTGTTTAACTATGATGTCTGATTATTGATTTCTAAAAGCACTGTTTTATTCGAATACATGATAAGTGGTCACTTTCAATAGCTTTTGAGTTATCCCATTGTTCCAAGAACAACTAATTTACCATATTCTTAAGTTACCAAGCATCTTTGTCCTACAAACCCAAAGAGTTTCTTGGAGTGATAACAAATTGGCGTCGTTGCTGGGGAGAGGAGATCGAAGCTCAGCTTCCTTGGGAGACGACATAGATATGATCTTTGATGATAGACAAAGGTTGGACTTTACATTGGTTGTAATCATCTATTTGGTGACTCCGTGAAGGACGGATTCAGTGGAAACTCCATGAAGGACGAATTCAGTGGCGACTCCATGAAAGATAGATCTGTTGGCGACTCCCCTGGTATATAAATAAACCAGATCTTAGCAAAGAGGAATGTGTTCTGCAATTTCTCAAGTATTTCTGGTTACCCTAATCCAGTGCTTAGTAGAGATGAATGGGAAAATAGTCTTCCCAGATTTCGAGGAGAAGAATGGGAAGTGCCAGCTGAACAATTGTTGGACTTTCATGATTACATGCATCGGTTGCAAATTGTGCATGAGGATGTTCATATCCGACTCTTTTGTTTCTCATTAGAGGGAATTTCTCATGATTGGTACCAGTCTCTGCCTTATGCCAGTATCAACTCTTTGGCAGATTTTCATGTTGCTTTTCATGTGTTTTGTAAAGGCATATTTTCATATGACTTTCTATTTCCTGAATGTTGTCATGAGTTCAATTTACTGTATAAAGATCCCAACATTCATGAAGACTTGGTTGCAGTAGAGGATACTCTTCATTATGATCAGGAGATTGTTGATCCACATTTTGATAACCATTATGATGCTTTTGACATTGTATTGGATGCATCCATTAAATATGGTTGTCATGAAGATTCAGAGGTGTTGAATGATAATTATAACCTAGACACATCTGGCATCATATCAGATGTGTCTATTGTTGTAGAAGATCAACATGTTTCTTTTGAGTATATTGATGTCAAAGAGCAAATGTTTATATCATCAGGTGAAATTGATAAATCAACGAGTGACATTTTCAAATCTGCAGAAGATAATGAGGGCAGTCTACAGTTTCAAGATTTGCAGGAACTGAAAGTTTGCAGCAGATACCAAGAGAGTGATGGTGAAGAGGAACAGAAAGGTTCAGATCAGAAATTGAGTTTGTATTTTCCTTTAACAGAGATCAAGCAGTCTACATTTAGCATTGAGTTTTGTGAAGGAAAAGAAGAGCAGCATTACAGTCAGTTGGATCAGCAACTCAACGAGGTATTTCATTATGACTTTAATGACCCTTTTGCCAACTATTTAGAATCTATGAATAGTATATGTGTTAAAGTGTTTTTATCACTTGAAAATTGCCTTGATCGTCTATTCAAATCTCTTTGTTGTTGGCTATCCATTCCATTATTGTTTGGGTCAAGATCAAGGATTTTAACAGTAAATCAGTTTCTGATATGGCTGCATTGAAAATTCGATCTTACTTGATAATTCTTCCTCTACTGGTTAGTGTAGAAGTAGGCAGAGGAATAAGCTCGCCATACGAGCAGTGAGATCTTTTTCAGTTGTTGACTTCATGAATAAGCAAGAGGCTACATGCAAGTTACAGGTTTGCAGAGGAACAGTTGCACAAGTCAAATGACTCCATGCCCAATGACAAAGGCAGCCAGATGACTCCATGCCCAATGCCAAAGGAAACCAGATGAATCCATGCCCAATGCTAAAGGCGACTAGAACTACTAGGTTCTTGGAAACCTCGTAGGGAGGTATCCATCCCAGTAGGATCCAGTTGTTAGCGATAAAAAATGCACTGGTATTTTGATGAGTATTTCCATCACTCTTCAAAATAATTTATCGTTTTCTTCAGACTCTTGGCCAGTATCTTAACCTCCATATTTTTCATCAATCTCCTGCTTGATTACTTTGCTAAAAAATCCTTTGGTTTTATGCCTTTGGACCTGCCATACAAGAATACAAATAAAATGTCATTCATTTTTCCCTAGTCTATGCTATAGAGATTACAAAACATAAAAAATATATCATTTTTTTTTATATTTTATATCTCATAGTATGGACAAAGAAATATATATGTTCGAGTATACCTAAGGTCTCTAGGGTTTATGGTTGTTCATGGTTTTTAGTTTCAAACAAGATATTGAAGGTCCATAAGTCAAGCCACAAACCAATACATAAACTAGTCCACATGTCAAAGCCCAGCGCACCAAGTCACAAGTTAACACATAACCGAGTCACCAACTAAAAACAAAATGGGTGTGTGTGTGCACAAGTATCGATCTCTGAATCCTAAGCTTAGTCCAAATGCCAGTCATGTGTCAAACTCAACACACAAAGCCAAGCCAAGCGCATCACCGAGTCGTTTCCCATATGTCTCATCGATTTTATAGTTTATGGATTGGCATGTGTAATACTGCAAACACTTAAAACCCCAAAATTACAGGGGGGAAGCCACTTATTATATCCCATATCTAATCTATTGCAGAAAATATTGAAATTCTTCGTGACCTGTCTCTTCTACAGGCACAAATGTGAGACTTGTTAGGATTTTTGGAAACAAGACAACATCTATTAACTTTGAATTCTAATCACCGTATGAACTGGATTGGATTTGTTGTTGCACATCATTTGAATTCGGATCCAAGAAAGTCTACAGAAATTTTGAAAAATATAAGGAGCTAAATTTCCTGGTGTTGGATCAGGTGGTAGTCTTGACTATCATTCAAAGGGACCTTCTTCGGTTTCTATGATGCATGAAACTGGGCCTAACTTGAGACAAAGAGTGCATCCACAGGAGGAAATCACATTTCAGTTGTTATTCTCTAATGATAAGGTTGGAGGCATCATAGGAAAGGTTGGTACTATAATTCAAGCACTTCAGAGGGATACATGTGCTGATATCAAGATTGATGATTCTGTTCCTGAGGAAGATGAACGTGTTGTCATCATTTCAGCATCTACGCTCCCAGAAGGTAGACTTTCTCCTGCACAGAATGCCCTTCTTCATGTGTACAATCGCGTTGTCACTTCTAGACCTGAGAAAGATAAATTTGCAACAGCAAGACTCCTCGTCCGCTCAAACCAGATTGGGTGTTTGCTTGGAAAGGGTGGCATAATTATTATTGAGATGAGAAAGTTAACTGGATCAAATATTCAGATTTTTGGCAAGGACCAATTGCCAAAATGTGCATCCCAAAATTATGAAGTTGTGTAGGTAACTGGTGAACAGGGGGAAGTTCAAGAAGCACTTGTACAAATATCAACAAGGCTGCAAAATAGTCTATTTCCATAAACACCTGTTTCAGTTGGTGGTGTTGGTATTTACCCTGAACACATGCCTCCAGTTCCTGGTTTAATGGCACCATACAGGGGAAGGCCTGAACCTGGTTCACCTCCTGGAATGTATCCTCATTTGGGAGGACCACTATAGGACATTAATCAAGGAGGGAGGCTACCTCACAATGTTGATCTTTCAGAATTCCCTCCCAACATGCATCGTCCTGGAGGAATGCATCACAAAATTGACCAAATACCATCACCAGGTCTAGGGGTAGTGCAAGGAGCATGACTGACTATGGAAGAGGATTTCCACAAAGAGGAAGCCTAGGAAGTGGAGGTCAATCAGCTATTGTAACAATACAACTGTAGAGGTTGTTGTACCATAACGTGTCATTGGCTCTATATATGGGGAGAGTGGCAACAACTTAACTCAGATTTGACAGATTTCTGGAGAAAAAGTTATAATTCATGACCCTAGACCTGGGGCAACTGCTGATCCCATGCATGTTTTGGATCCAACAATTGCCTTGCGTATAATTGATATTGTGAAGAGTTTAAGTAAGAATGGTATGACTGTTGTGATGGAAAATCACCAACCATCACCAACCATCTAATTGACTGCGGCATCATTAATGCAAACAATAAATTTGATTTTATCATGAAATGTTTCCTTCTTGACCAAAACAGAACTTTCACCAGCGCAAAGGGAGAAATTATAACCAGTTAGCTGGTGAAAAGCAGAGCTTTCACCAGCTAACTAGCAAATTTTAAGGAAAAATAGTTGGTGAAACCTGAGACAGAACAGTGAGGTTGTATTTTCTCCCAGATCTTATTTTTCTCAACCAAACATCCTGAAAATAGTTTCTAAAGATGCATATTGAATTTACACATCAAATTCAAGATCCGGATTTGATAAAAAAGATGTTTGAAGAGGTGTCAAAGTCAGATTAGACACCTATTTTTGGGGCACAGAATCAGTTGTTTTTGCCAAAGATAGCAAATTCGATTCTATCATGATCAAAGTACATCTACAAGCCTTGGAAGGCTATCTACACACATCAAAGGTGGAGAAAGATGAAGACTCTTAAAGAATATGAGATTGATCTTAATTTAGGATCATCTTCTATTATTTTGGATCTATTTTGACTATCTGTTTTTAGAATATTTGATCCATCTTTTTAGGATCTGAAACGACTTTGTAAAGGCTATAAAGCCTGGGGGTTCAGTCATGGGACGAAGGTTCAATTTGGGAGACATTTTTCTGGCTATTGTTCTGGACTTTTATTATTGATAATAGAATCACAGTCCTCTTTTGTTTTCAATATCAGATTCTTTCATATTTCATTATTCTGCACTTTATTTCAGTTTAGCTCAGCTTCTAAGAACTGTCATATTCTTATTAATCTTATGAACTTTAATTAAAGGTCTTCTTTCTGTCTTGTATGACCCTGCATGTTAATGTATTTGGTTATCTAGACTAGCTTTCTTCATCCCCTATTTAACTATGCTGTCTGATTATTGATTTTTAAAAGCACTGTCTTATTCGAATACATGATAAGTGGTCACTTTCATTAGCTTTTGAGTTATCCCATTGTTCCAAGCATACCTAATTTACCATATTCTTAAGTTACCAAGCATCTTTGGCCTACAACCCCAAATCATTTCTTGGTGATAACAAATTGGCGTCGTTGCCGGGGAGAGGAGATCGAAGCTTAGCTTCCCTGGCAGACGACATAGATATGATCTTTGATGATAGACAAAGGTTGGACATTACATTGGTTGTAATCATCTATCTGGCAACTCCATGAAGGACAAATTCAGTGGTGACTCCATGAAGGACGAATTCAGTGGCAACTCCATGAAGGATGGATCTTTTGGCGACTCCACTAGTATATAAATGAACCAGATCTTAGCAAAGAGGTATGCGTTCTGCAATTTCTCAAGTATTTCTAGCTACCCTAATCCAGTGCCTAGTAGAGATGAATGGGAAAATAGTCTTCCCAGATTTCGAGGAGAAGAATGGGAAGTGTCGGCTGAACATTTGCTGGACTTTCATGATTACATGCATCGGTTGCAAGTTGTGCATGAGGATGTTCAGATCCGACTCTTCTGTTTCTCATTAGAGGGAATTGCTCGTGATTGGTACTAGTCTCTGCCTTATGCCAGTATCAACTCTTTGGCGGATTTTCATGTTGTTTTTCATGTGTTTTGTAAAGGCATATTTTCATATGGCTTTCTATTTCCTGAATGTTTTCATGAGTTCAATTTACTGTATAAAGATCCCAACATTCGTGAAGACTTGGTTGTAGTAGAGGATACTCTTCATTATGATCAGGAGATTGTTGATCCACATTTTGATAACCATGATGATTCTTTTGACATTGTATTGGACGCATCCATTAAATATGGTTTTCATGAAGATTCAGAGGTGTTGAATGATAATTATAACATAGACACATTTGGCATCATATCAGATGTGTCTTTTGTTGTAGAAGATCAACATGTTTCTTTTGAGTATATTGATGTCAAAGAGCAAATGTTTATATCATCAGGTGAAATTGATAAATCAGTGAGTAACATTTTCAAATCTGCAGAAGATAATGAGGGCAGCCTACAGTTTCAATATTTGCAGGAACTGAAAGTTTGCAGCAGATACAAAGAGAGTGATGGTGAAGAGGAGCAGAAAGGTTCAGATCAGAAATTGAGTTTTTATTTTCCTTTAACAGAGATCAAGCAGTCTACATTCAGCATTGAGTTTTGTGAAGGAAAAGAAGAGCAACATTACAGTCAGTTGGATCAGCAACTCAAAGAGGTATTTCATTATGACTTTAATGACCCTTTTGCCAACTATTTGGAATCTATGAACAGTATATGTGTTAAAGTATTTTTATCACTTGAAAATTGGCTTGATCGTCTGTTCAAATCTCTTTGTTGTTGGCTATCCATTCCATTATTAGTCGGGTCAAGATCAAGGATTTTAACAGAAAATCAGTTTTTGATATGGTTGCATTGGAAATTTGATCTTACTTGATAAATCCACCTCTACTGGTGTTGACGGGCGAAATTGATCGTCTGTCAACTGGAAGAGTGGAACCGGTCCGGGGTTGTCTAATAACCCAAGTCGTTTGGGATGAACCACCCTGATGGGTTTAGCGGCTCCGTTAGCCGATCTAAGGTCCTAAGAAAACAAAAAAAGAAAGAACTACTCTAAACTGACTAATCTAACTAAAACTAACTACTAAACAAACTAGTAAACTAATCTAACTAAAAATAAATAAAACAAACTAACAAACTAAACTAACTATTCTATATATACAATCTACTAACTAATACTATACTAACTCTAACTAATTAAATATCTAACTACTAATGGAGATATAACTTATTCACAAAATGTACAATATCTACAATTTACAGATTTGAATAAAACCTGAAAAACTCATTTATATTCTACCCTAAGACAGAAAAAGATATTTTTTGTTGATTTTATAATTTTATGAACAAGAGATAAAACAAAAACTAACTAAACTAGACAAATAATATACTAATTCTAACTACAAATCTAACTAACATATATCTAACTAAAATACTAATATTATACTAACAAATTAATAAAAATAAATTACAAACTGACCTGGAAAAACGCTCTGGATTTATCCTGTGTATGATGATTGTCTTAGCTGATCAGAGGGAGGAAACCCGCACCGAATTGTCCAGGAGATTCTCGTAAACGATAGCTGCAGTGCTCTTCAATTATGATTACAGGACAAACTAGACATAAAAATTACAACAGTCTTATGATTTATAAATCTTCACAATTAGATAAACCTGTATGCAAAGACTTATACAAAACAATTCAATTGATGAAGAAGAGAAATCTGTCATTCATTAACTGAATAAAGTAATTTTTGTATTTTTAATTATTGAAAGAAATCAGACATGGATCACATTAATTAAATCACATCATTCTGCAATAGACTATGATAGCTAAAGTAGTCTATAATCAACTGCTAACGACATGCATAAACTTGAAACAAAATATTGATATATTGAAAAGCGAAAGTTGTAGCAAAACATCAACTTCTGTCTCAGTTTGTATTAGAAATCCATAGCCTGGTTCTCCCACAAGTGAGGATGATCCTTATTACAAAAAATAATAAGTATTTAAAGAGCTTCCACAGGGTAAAACATCCCTGTGGAAGTTATCAAAACTGTTTACATAAAATCTGGGAAGATATCCCAAGTTTAACTAAACTAGGAACCTAAAATAAAACTAAAACACACAAATATCCCCTAGACTGTCCAGTATGTCCAATGCAATTCGGATGTACCTGAAAGGTGTTCAAAATAGACAAGTTAGAAGGGTATTTTATTAATAAAATGATAAAAAAAATCTAATTCTATAGACTAGCTACAGAATCTTGCGATTCTGTAGCTGGTCTAAATAAGACACGGAATCAACATAAAAATCAATTCAAATCTATTAAAGAATTAAATTTAACTAACATCCAATAGCTATTTGAAAACGAATCATTCAATTTGAAATTGTTATACCATTTTGAACTCAAACAAGACCAAGATCAATCAAATGACTACAGAGATACGTGTACTCTGTTTCGTTTGTTACCACAAAGTCGGGTGAATAGAATCATAATCAAATAGTTATGAAATCGTTTCATATCAAATTGAAATTGATATAATTAAAACAAATCATAGGCAATTGTTATGCTGCCTCATCAATAGGAAACACGATCGAATAGAAACAGGATCATTTTTAAATCGACATAACTGTATTGACATAATAAACGATCCATGCCACGAGCATGTTAAATCAAAACTAGCACGTAAATGAAATCATAACAGGATCAATTAGTTGGTAACAGAGTTCGTAAGAATTGGCCGATCGTTTGTTATTGAAAAATGGGGCAGACAAAATCATTCACGAGATCATTTCTTGAATGCATTTTGAAACGACTATTACCCGAATTTCCTCATACAAATTTGACAGCAATAACATAGGTCGATTTGAGTTAACAAACTCGTTTGAAAATTAAAATTAACAGAGCTATAATCAAGTCTATTTTTTATACGAATACAACTCATAAAACTGATCTTACTAACTGAAGATACACATCAATCCAATCAAGAGAATCAAATGGTTGGGGTTTAACATAGTCGCCGTGGATCAAAACCGTTCTATGATTCAGGCGTGAATATCATTTGCACAGAATTAAATGAGAGTATTGTTTCCATAAAAACAGAGCCATTCTTTCCAAATCGGAAACGATCAGAGTTGTATTCCCGATTTAGAACATTATATGACACAGCATATTAAAAGATCATAACAACCAAACTCATGAAATTGTTTGACAATCATAGCATACAAACTAACCATAATGAAATCAAATCAAAACATGATCATATTCTAAATCTAGCATGAAAAACCTCTGGTTCAGATTTAGATACAAAACAAATCCAATTGAAATAAAATCAAATCCGATAAGAATCTATCAATGGCTAAACTGGGAATGAGCGAATCGTGTATCCAAATCAAAACTTCATTTATTTTTAGCAGTGCGAAAACAATGTACAGGATGAACAACATTATGACATAGCCATTTCAAAGGATAGACAGAGCTATTCGAAAACCAAACTCACATCATTGTATTAATCCTGGTCATTCAAAAAACCAAAATGATATCAAAATTCATACCTGTATGGTGAGCAGACAGCTTGATCATGCCAATTTGGTGTTGACCACGGCTGTGGCTGATTCAACATTCTTGAAAGTGATGGAACCAGTGGTTCTCTGCTTCCTATCAATTGCTTGGAGTTTGTCTCTTTGGCTGGTCAATACTGCAACTTGACTTTCCAGTGATTTGATTTTCGATTGAAGCAGGGGAACGTCCATATAGTATCGTTCCAACCACAAATCACACTAGTCACAGGACGACTGTCCGGGCTTCGAAAGTGCAGGTGAGGGTTTGGTTACATTGTCGAGGGTTTCGTTAGGTAGTTTGATCCCAGGGTAACTAGGATTATTCTTTAGGAAAGGAGGAAGATTGGAAACGAAATCATAAGGTGGCTCGGAGCACAAACCCTGTGAGTAAGGATACTCACTAGCTAGGAAGCGTTCTATGTCAGAGTCTGAATCCTCACTAAGGACTATGGGCTTCTACTCAACACTAGGTTTAGGCTCATTCCTAGCCATTCTCGAGATAAGTCGAGCATTCTTTTTTCCTTTGCCATCAACAGTAGGGTTTTCCTTGGCCTTTTTGCTTACGGGCTTTTTAATAGCCTCAGCCTTCTCAGTTATAACGTCGGGTAGGTCAGTATCAGGGTCGATCGAGGGCTTAGGAGAGGGCAGTAGGATGTGGAAGGGCACAGGTGGCCCGGCCTTAGCTTCATTAATCACAGGCTTGTCAACCTGGACCGGGTCTGTATCATCAAAACCATTCCGAGCGATAAACGCTCGCCAGCTATCACCATGGAGACTTAAGTGATGAACAATGATAAGTCTAATTAATCCATGGTGGAACAGGCTACTATCGGCCTTCTCCCTTTTAAACCTTTTTGACATTTTGTACAGGCTACGCTGGAAATAGAAAGGCATATTCAACGGGTACCCCATAAAATTCATTAGCAAACGTAGTTGGTAGAGAAAAACGAGTCCATATCGACCCTCACAGGTCATGAATTGTTTGACCACCATCAAAGTATCGTGCCATCATGGTTTAAGCGCGGAGATGGGCATACCTCTGTCACAAGATGTGACCTTTCGCGAGACGAATAGTAGCGGCCATGGCACCTCCTCGACCTTAGAAATTTTGAACCAACATTGTCCCGAGGAGGGTAACCCTGTCGCAGAACTAATAAAATCCTCATTGATTTCCAATTGGATGTCACCCACCTTGGCTCTACAGCCATCGAAAGTCAGGGCGAACTACTGTGCCACAAATAAATTAAAACCCTCAAACCTTTGCACGAAGGTGAGCCAACCATTATCCTCTAAGTATTTCCAGGCATTGTCGAATAGTAGCAAGGCTTGGCTACCGTTCGGCTCGATTCGCACCACCAGTGCCATGGAGCCGAGCACATGGTGAATGAGCCAGGGTTTGGATCATAACATACACAAGAGCAGGGTGCATGAAGGGTTACCCGAGCGAGCAGAGGTAAAACAGGGATAAGGGATAGACATTAATGTCATCATGCGAAGGTGGTGGAGCTTATCTCTGCCATGCATAATAGTTATTGCCAAGGTACAACTGCCGACTTATAGCGGTCCTACCCATTATAGTATAGTTCAACAATCATGTCACTTGGCCGACCAATGAAACCAATGGTAAGTGTATAAAACAACGCGCACAATCAACGTTATGCCATAGTTTTAAAACCAATCATACAAATTGAGGCCAATACCAAATGTTTAACCATGCACCAATGTATTGTAACAACTCATATCAAGAGTTTAACCAATGTGCCAATGGGTCTTCATATAATCAACATACCAATAGTTTTGAAAACACAAATATAGGTATCATATTAAAAGATATATATGAAGGATTTAGCCATAACACCTATGTATTTTCATGAAACCAATGGTCAAGTGGATCAAATCAAAGAACATATAAATCCAAATGATAATGCATCGCAATTCAATGAGACAAGGTCACACAATCAATCTAAGAATGTCCAAAGAGTACAGATCAAAAGTTTTGCCAGTTGCATAACGATAAGTGAAATGTAAGCGCAATGGGAATATCAACAAGAAGGATAATGACAGTTCAAATAATGATTTTAATGCGACTACAAAAGACCAAGTTTTCATGCTTACAGTCGTGAAAACAACAACGAAGGTAAATGTGCAAATGTCACAAAAAATAAAAGTGTCGTTTATTTGAAAATTGCAACGAAAAATTGATGTTTGCAAAACATTGGTGTAGGCAGCTTATAAGACAATGGAAAAATGTGAATTGGATGCCAACAACTGGTTAGTGTAGAAGTAGGCAGAGGAATAAGCTCACCATACGAGTAGTGAGATCTTTTTCAGTTGTTGATTTCATGATTAAGCAGGACGCTACATGCAAGTTACAGGTTTGCAGAGGAACAATTACATAAGTCAGATGACTCCATGCCCAGTGCCAAATGCAGCCAGATGACTCCATGCCCAATGCCAAAGGCAACCAGATGACTCCATGCCCAATGCTAAAGGTGACTGGAACTACTAGGTTCTTGGAAACCTCACAGGGAGGTATCCATCCCAGTAGGAGCCAGTTGTTAGTGATAAAAAACGCACTGGTATTTTGATGAGTATTTCCATCACTCTTCAAAATAATTTATCGTTTTCTTCAAACTCTTGGCCAATATCTTAACCTCCATATTTTTCATCAAGCTCCTGCTTGATTACTTTGCTCAAAAATTCTTTGGTTTTATGCCTCTAGACCTGCCATACAAGAATACAAATAAAATGTCATTCATTTTCCCCTAGTCTATGCTATAGAGATTACAAAACATAAAAAAATATATCATTGTTTTTTATATTTTATATCTCATAGTATTGACAAAGAAATATATATGTTCGAGTATACCTAAGGTCTCTAGGGTTTATGGTTGTTCATGGTTTTTAGTTTCAAACAAGATATTGAAGGCCATAAGTCAAGCCACAAACCAATACATAAACTAGTCCACATGTCAAAGCCTAGCGCACCAAGTCACAAGTTAACACATAACCGAGTCACCAAATAAAAATAAAACTAGTGTGTGTGTGCACAAGTATCAATCTATGAATCCTGAGCTTATTCCACATGCCAGTCACGAGTCAAACTCAACACACAAAGCCAAGCCAAGCACAACACCGATCCATTTCCCATATGTCTCATCGATTTTATAGTTAATGGATTGGCATGTGTAATACTGCAAACACTTAAAACCCCAAAATTATAGGGGGGAAGCCACTTATTATCTGCCATATCTAATCTGTTGTAGAAAATATTGAAATTTTTCGTGACATGTCTCTTCTACAGGCACAAATGTGAGACTTGTTAGGATTTGTGGAAACAAGACAACAGCTGTTAACTTTGTAGTCTAATCACTGTATGAACTGGATTGGATTTTCTATTGCACATCATTTGAATTCGGATCCAAGAAAGTCTGCAAAAATTTTGAAAAATACAAGGAGCTAAATTTCCTAGTGTTGGTTCAGGTGGTAGTCTTGACTATCATTCAAATGGACCTTCTTTGGTTTCTATGATGCATGAAACTGGGCCTAACTTGAGACAAAGAGTGCATCCATAGGAGGAAATCACTTTTCGGTTGTTATGCTTCAATGATAAGGTTGGAGGCATTATAGGAAAGGCTGGTACTATAATTCAAGCACTTCAGAGGGATACATGTGTTGATATCAAGATTGTTGATTCTGTTCCTAAGGAAGGTGAACTTGTTGTCATCATTTCAACATCTGCGCTCCCAGAAGGTAGACTTTCTCTTGCACAGAATGCCCTTCTTCATGTGTACAATCGTGTTGTCACTTCTAGACCTAAGAAAGATAAATTTGCAACAACAAGACTCCTCATCCCCTCAAACCAGATTGGGTGTTTTCTTGGAAAATGTGGCATAATTATTTTTGAGATGAGAAAGTTAACAGGATCAAATATTCGGATTTTTGGCAAGGATGAATTGCCAAAATGTGCATCCCAAAATGATGAAGTTGTGCAGGTAATTGGTGAACAGGGGGCAGTTCAAGAAGCACTTGTGCAAATATCAACAAGGCTGCAAAACAATCTATTTCCAGAAACACCTATTTCAGTTGGTGGTGTTGGTATTTACCCTGAACACATGCCTCCAGTTCCTGGTTTAATGGCACCATACAGGGGAAGGCTTGAATGTGGTTCACCTCCTGGAATGTATCCTCATTTGAGAGGACCCCTATAGGACATTGATCAAGGGGGGCGGCTACCTCACAATGTTGATCTTTCAAAATTCCCTCCCAACATGCATCATCCTGGAGGAATGGATCACAACATTGACCAACCACCATCACCAGGTCCATGGGCAGTGCAAGGAATGGGTGTTGGCAGTGCAAGGAGCATGACTGACTATGGAAGAGGATTTCCACAAAGAAGAAGCCTAAGAAGTGGAACTCAATCAGCTGTTGTAACAATACAACTGTAGAGCTTGTTGTACCAGAATGTGTCATTGGCTCTATATATGGGGAGAATGGCAACAACTTAACTCAAATTCGACAGATTTCTGGAGAAAAATTTATAATTCATGACCCTAGACCTGGGGAAACTGATGAGCCCACACCTGTTTTGGATCCAACAATTGCCTTGCGTATAATTGATATTGCGAAGATTTTAAGTAAGAATGGTATGACTGTTGTGATGGAAATTCACCAACCATCACCAACCATCTAATTGACTGCAGCATCGTTAATGCAAACAATAAATTTGATTTGATCATGAAAGGTTTCCTTCTTGACCAAAACAAAACTTTCACCAGCGCAAAGGGCAAAATTATAACCAGTTAGCTGGTGAAAAGCAGAGCTTTCACCAGCTAACTAGCAAATTTTAAAGCAAAATGGTTGGTGAAACTTGAGACAGAACAGTGAAGTTGTATTTTCGCCCAGATCTTATTTTTCTCAACCAAACATCCTAAAAATAGTTTCTAAAGATGCATATTGAATTTACACATCAAATTCAAGATCCGAATTTGATAAAAAAGATGTTTGAAGAGGTGTCAAAGTCAGATTAGACACCTATTTTTGGGGCACAGAATCAGTTGTTTTTGCCAAAGATAGCAAATTCGATTCTATCATGATCAAAGTACATCTACAAGCCTTGGAAGGCTATCTACACACATCAAAGGTGGAGAAAGATGAAGACTCTTAAAGAATATGAGATTGATCTTAATTTAGGGTCATCTTCTATTATTTTGGATCTATTTTGACTATCTGTTTTTAGAATATTTGATCCATCTTTTTAGGATCTGAAACTTCTTTGTAAAGGCTATAAAGCCTGGGGGTTCAGTCATAGGACGAAGGTTCAATCTGGGAGACATTTTTCTGGCTATTGTTCTGGACTTTTATTATTGATAATAGAATCACAGTCCTCTTTTGTTTTCAATATCAGATTCTTTCATATTTCATTATTCTGCACTTTATTTCAGTTTAGCTCAGCTTCTAAGAACTGTCATCTTCTTATTAAGCTTATGAAATTTAATTAAAGGTCTTCTTTCTGTCTTGTATGACCCTGCATGTTAATGTATTTGGTTATCTAGACTAGCTTTCTTCATCCCCTGTTTAACTATGCTGTTTGATTATTGATTTCTAAAAGAACTATCTTATTCGAATACATGATAAGTGGTCACTTTCATTAGCTTTTGAGTTATCCCATTGTTCCAAGCATACCTAATTTACCATATTCTTAAGTTACCAAGCATCTTTGGCCTACAACCCCAAAGAGTTTCTTGGAGTGATAACATATCCTACACACCTAGAAACCTACAGTCTAGAAAATATATTGTATCTTCTGATACTCTGAATTCCACAACTTGCTTTCTTTACAAATTCTCCAGAAGGAGGATAAGGGGTTGTGTTTTGCATTATTCTAAGCACTATATATTTAAATCATATAGGATATTTTATAGTAGAAAAAAACATTCCATAAACCCCCAAGACCACAAGATACTCTTATTCCATCATTGTTGAACCTATAAAAAACACAATGCCTGGCCTAGTAGAGAGTAAAAAGTAAAGGATGAACAAGAAACAATACTCATTATCCAGAGAAGATTAAAATTTAAAAAAGGTGTGAGATTAGAACCTTGAAATTTAAGTTTTTGGAAATTAAATAAGGAGAATTGACAATAACCGTGGCATATAAGTAAGTGCCCATGGCGTGGCCATTGGATCCTGGAGTCCCAGCGTTGTCTCCACATTGGATCATCATCTTGTCTACCCCTGTGCCCTAAAATGTTATGATTTCCTTCGTTGGGGGGATGCTCACTTTATCCCTGCATATAGAATCTTATATTGTCGAGGTGTTGAAGTAAATTACTCATGTGTATACACCCAGATTGATAATAATAATGACGCAGAGAAAGTTGAATAGAGGTAAGGCATTGATTTTTCTGCACAGACGTGTAATCCCCCACGCTTAGATTTTTGTCGACTGTAACATATAATGTGGGAAGGAGATTATTCTTTGATGTATTGAATATGAAATTATTCAAGCCACACATTTGTATCACCCACTTCACAAATTCCCACTCTATCATATTGGATTCAATGGCATTCATGGGAAAAGGCATTGCAGGGCTAGTCTTCCTAGTGTGACCCTCCACTATGTCCATAATATTTATCATGACTCCTATCGCCACTAGAATGAAACTTTTTTGCATTATGATCAATGTTAATATCAAGGTCATAAAAGAGTTATTATAAGTTCAATTGATTACATCAAAGATAAAAAAAAAAACAAGCCATGAACATAATCACTTTCATGAGAAATTAAAAGATAAGCACAAAAACAATAAAGATAAACAACAAACCCCTGCATCATCACCGTCGAGGTATTCATAAAAGATCAATGAACTCCGCTTACATTAATGTAGAACTATCAATCAACATAGGACGCAGGCCCTGCAAGTGACTTGAGTTGTAAGCAAAGAAATTTTTTATGATTTTGATGTATACTTACAAAACCCTTGGAATGTTTCCCGTAATTCATGGAGCCAACACCTGCAATAAATCCAGTTCAGAGGCAGTGGAAGTGGCCCTTCCAAGGAGACAAATACTGCAGGAGGCGGCAAGCATGGTATAATGAATCACTTTGGCCAAAGTTGTTGCATCTTTTGAGGGCAAGTATTGATGCGACCATGGACACAAATAGCAGAAGCCTAGCATACTTCCTTGTGCACTTCCATCATAATAATATTTGGATTGTTTATTCCAGATTCACAGCTTTCTGGCATTATTTTTTGTATATTTATTAATAATTAATATATATACATAAAATAAATAATTACGGTATACCTATTGGAGATGGGCACAATTAATCACCTTTTAATCTAAAATTCTAATCTGATGGCTAACAATTGAAGATGTTGGCATTCTTAGTGGTCCTCTCAAATCAATGAATGAAATTTAATATTGATAACTTCCTTGCATTTATAAATACTTACGTTTACTTGTTTACTTTTTCACATTTACTTAATATGATTAATAATTTACTGCTCTAACCAGTGATTGCCAAGTTTACCTAATTAACCAGGATTAATATATATAGAATAAATCATTCTATATAGCATTCAATATAGATTAACAAGTGTGATATTGTTTCACTTAAGTATTTTATTTTGGGGATATATTTATGAATATGAAGAGGCCGACTCTTGAAGTCATATTGTTGCAAGTAAGTGTTTTATTTTGGGGATATATTGATAAATTTGAAGCAGCCGACTCTTGAATCTGAAGCTGTTGACTCTTGGATTCATCAACCACTCTTGAATCTGAAGCAGTCTATCGATGTTCATCAGCCACAACTTAAGTGGTTGTGCTAGTTAATATATACAAACAAAAATGTATGAAACACTTTATCTAAGTGAAAAACATTGTATTATAAAATAGTTTTTAAGACTCAGAAACATGAACACCTGGCACGGTGGTTAGTTAACCGTGGAAAGTGATATCTTCCATTTCACATCATGTTGTCCATTTTTTTCATGTCCATCCACCTTTCAAAATGAAATTTGCATCTTTCTTTTCGCATGTCACTTGAAGCTGAAAACCCATGTCGTCTTCCTTCTCTGCAAATTTTGGAAAAATTAAGTAATTAACGCTCTTGCAATAGAATCTTGTAAGAGAAGAGAGATTTAAACTTCTTATGTGGAGAGAGGATTGATCCACAGTAAGGTATATACTTGGCATCTAAAACTACTTTATTTTTTTGTGTGTTATTAAAAAAAATTGTGTGTTTGCAGGTTTAGAATGGTGAAATGCAAGTGGTTGACATTAATCTGACATCAAAAACCACCATATTTTTCTCTACATTATAATAAAGATTGTAAATTTATTGGTTTAGTATGATGAATTGTACCTCCGCATCTAGTTGGTATGTGTGATATAAATTTTTTGTATATCCTTTTTTCCAAATTATTGGGTGGATCTAAGGAGTCGAGTGATGCACTTCTATTAAGGGAATATCATGTACACACTAGACATAATTTTGTCTTTCATCCTAGGGATTCCAATTAGTTAATAAGAGCATTAAACTAAACCATTATATTCTACTCATTATGGAGCCTTATGGTTGGTTTTAAGTATTATCTCTTTCTAGTTTTGTCCCGTGCTACTATCTTCGTTTGGTATTTCAGTATCCTCCACTGGATGTTATAAACACAACATTGTCTGCAATGGATTTAGATTATCCCATGACATAAATATTCTATTATGTTTTTGAGGATGGAATATCCCCGCTTACATTTTAAAGAGAATACACATAAATATTTGAAAATAACTCACCAATGAGGATCCATGTAAATCTGCAAGTTTGGCATAAGGAAAAGAAGGAGCATTCGCCTTTCAGAAGGGTTTTCACTTAAAAGGATGGAGGATGTTCCCTAATGCCAAACAATAAGGAAAGTCACACTTTATGCCCAACAATTTCCTCATTTCTCTCGTCAGGAAAGCATCAAAGTTAGTTATGAGTACCTAAGATCCGTTCCTCAGCAATCAATATGGACGAATAAGGTGGAAATCCTAAAAATCAACATGTTGGTAACTAGGTCTGCGTCCCTGTCCTTGTCTCTTTTTACCCTATCCATCTGCCATGCTGAGTTTTGTTGTTTCTTGTTTAACCTTTCCTTCACTTTCATTTTCATGGACCCTGTTCACCTTTTACATTGTTGCACCATTGATTTTTATTGCTTGAAAGGTGAACACATATCTGGTTCGAGTTTGAACACTTGTGATCGTATTTGGCACTAATGAACTCCATGCAGGTCCACCAAGTCTTATATGTGCAGGAGACAATCAAGATCGATAAAGCCATTAGAATCTCAGTAATATTCCATAGGGAGCTCGATGAATCAAAATAGTCCACCTTGGCCTCTAGACGCGAGAAGACGACAGGTTGACATGATCGATGGTCAAGATCCGACCTTCAAGCCATATCGACAGCCCTCGTGGCTTTCGTAGTTAAATAAGGTGGATAAAAGACATTTTTTCGTGGGGTTCTTAACCCCCATGCTAATCTCCATCGGCAGTGGCCCACCTCTCCAGATCAACAACCCTCACGCTTTCCTGGACCCCCCTCAACCTTTCTACCTTTAATGTGAGGGGGGGGGTCAGGGAAAAATGGTTTTCCTGCCACAGGCCCCACCTAACGTGGAACCTTCCCATGTTCCTGGAACCCCCTCTCTCTAATCCACTTACTTCCTAACCGCCCCCCCCCCCTTTGGGATCCTGTCGGATTTCCTCCTAATACCATTCCTCTCGCCACCCAACACCTGTCCTCCACTCATGCCTATCACCTCCCGCATATATACCACCCCTCTCCCATATCGACACCTATATCCTACTCATATTATACCATAATACTCCTGCTTTTATCACCACTAGTCACTTGTCCTCCACTCACCTCCACTCACCTCCCAACCTATTTACTCCTTCTCTCTCTACGTGCCACCTGTATCCTTCACTACATGTCGCTAAATCCATACATTTGATACCTCCATCATATTCACACCTCCTCTCACCTTTTGACATATGTCCTCACAGAAAATCTACCCTCACATCCACTCATCCCGCCTCCCCATTGGATGCTCGCCACCACGTCTCCCTTCATGACCATTGGGTCGTCAACCATTCCAACGAAGCTATTTAAGGGCACATATGGCAGCTGATGAGGTTGATGTAGAGTGCTCTTGGATGTAGAAATCTCTATCATAAACAGAGAACACGAAGATCGTCCCAGTTCAATGCAACCAATTCTAGAACGCTTCAAAAGACTGCCTTCTTCCTCAATACGATATCTTCCAATACAACCATTTGTCTCTAGTGGCCTCTAGCTCGCAGGCTTGTCATTGCTCAAATGCAGAACTATGTTGTTCCACTCTGAGTATTTTCTGCCAATCTCAGTTCATTCAGCACATGCAGTCTCATTTCCAGTAGCAATCCCAGTTGTGCCATTACAACAATATTTTAGATTAAATAACAAGTGGCCTTCTATGTGTGATAAGAACCACTTGTTACCAGTTAAGCCCAGTGTGGATTTTGCATGCTAAAATCCATGGAATGTCAGTTATATTAGTCAGTCTTTATTACAATCAGTAAACTGGAATTAGGTCTCAGTCCCCTAAGGACGAAAGCCTCTGCAACTCTTTTAAATAGTTATTTTTCGGATATTGTGAGGCTCATATTTTTGGGATAAGAAATCAATACATCATCTTGGTTGAGCCTATTCTGCATATCGATTAAAGTCTCCACCTGGTGAATATGCTATTGATGACAGTGTTTGTTTTCCAATATGTGTGTGTCTTATCGTGAATGCAATCTTGATTTGTGCTAAGTAATTTTCTTTCCTTTTCATATATTGCCTAACTTGTCTTTACTAAAATGCAACCTATGATTACAACAATTCCTTGGTGAAGTCTTGTTGTTATTGCAACCTGTGGGACTAATTTCATTCTGATACATGTTTTATGCTTGAAATATTATTTCATGCATGAGACTTCTTGCAACAGGCTACTCATTTAGTGGTGTGTTGTTTTACTCTGCTTTTACCCTTTGTTTTTCATTGTTTTTCATTAGTGTGCCATCAACTAAGGATTACCCTCATCCTGTTGGCAAATGTTTAACTGGTAGCGTATGCTTGTCATTGATGGCAAGTACAACAGTGAAGATGGCAGGATCAGAGTGTGCATTGATGGACAAACAGGAACAATGTAAGCTTGGAGGAGAAGCATCGCTGATCATTGGATCCCATCCAAAATTCCCGATGGCATGAGGACCGTCAGATATGAATAAAGACAAGAAGAGCATGCACTGAAGAGAAGGACAGATCTCATGCATTAGATCTGAGCGCAGGATCCGACCACCGTTGGATCGAGGAAAACCTGCACGATGTTTAAAGAACAAGGAGAAGCGGGCGTAATCGCGATATGCGAAATCACGACTTAATCTGAGTCGTCAGATCGAGGTTGAATCTAGACCATTGATCCCTGTCCATGTTGGAGTTTCGAGGATCGAGAGTTGGAGATGTCAAAGAATTTTGACATCAAGAATCCCGATTTCGTGATATGTGAAATCACGATGCAATCTGAGCCGTCAGATCAAGCTTTGATCTGGACCATTGATTCCAGTCAATGGAGAGGCATCGGGGATTGAGAGTTGGACATGACAAAGATTATTGACATCAGGAACCCCGATTTTTCGATATGCGATATCGCGATTCAATCGCAGCCATTGAATCGAGAATGAATCTGGACCGTTGATTTAACTCCTTATCGGAGTTTCGTAGATCGAGACTTGAAGGTGTCGAGAACTCACACGGCGAAGTGGCGAAATCGCGAGAAGATCTGGGCCGTAGGATCTCGGAGAAGTATGAAGGACCAATAGCCATTAGATATGGTGAAGCTGCAAGGCAGATATGACAGTCATGGTCCGTTGGATCAAAAGGACACGTGGCAAAAGATCGTCACGTCGCTGACTGGAAAGTCAAAGGAACGGGGTTTGATCTTAGCCATCAGATCGAGGTTTGATCTTAGCCGTCAGATCAAGGTTTTATCTTGACCGTTGATCCGACTCCATCTCAGAGTCTCAGCTATCGTGACTTGGAGTGATGAGACCCTTCATCACAGGAACTGCGAGATGCGAATTCACGAAGAGATCTGGACCGTCAATACACCAAGATTCTGGACCGTTGATCCAGCTCCATCTCGGAGTTTCGCCTATCGCAACTTGGAGTGACGAGAACCTCCACCTAAGGAATAACGAGATGCAAGATCATGAAAATATCAAGACCATCAGATTACCAACAACATGGATCGTTGATCTGAGATCCATCTCGGAGCTTCGCCTATCATGACTTGGAATGACGACAACCTCCATCTAAGGAACAACGAGATGCGATATCGTGAAAAGATCAGGACCATCGGATCACCAAGAATGTGGATCATTGATCTGAGCTCCATCTCGAAGCTTTGCCTATCGTGACTTGGAGTGACGAGAACCTCCAACTAAGGAATAGCGAGATGCGAGATCTCGAAAAGATCTGGACCGTTGATTCATCGAGATCATGGACCGTCGATCAGGGTCTATGAAGATCATGAGTTCGCAACACCTTTTAGCGCAACCTGTTGTCCCCACGTATGGTCACGTGGAGGAAGGACCTAGTGCAGATGAGCTCCGCCTCAGAATTTCAGAGCTCGTGACATGGAGAGTCAAGATGTCTCATCGTAGAATCTCCGAGTTGTGAAAGTGTGAAACAGGTAAATAACGACAATACCCTTCAGAGTTAATCCAATGGTGCAGGTGAATTTGAACAAGATCAGAGGGCTACTGTTGCACGACATAGTGAAACTTCTAGTAACCATTGATGGTTTCTACCAGAGGATGCGAAGAGACTTCGATGTGATTTCTAGAGGAGCAGAAGAGTCACATGGAATCTGTCAGTGGAATGAAGACGACTCGTGGAGGCGATTGACAACTGGATGGGATTGAGGCTGTAACTGAAACAGAGAAGGTGAGCTCGACTGTCACAGAGAAGACGAAGAGTCTCAACTGCTAGAGAGGCTGAGGAATCTTAGCATAACACCCAATGATGTTGAACGCGTGGGAAAACCGCCAGAGAAGCTGAAGAGTCACGATGATGATCAGACAGAGCACTCGAGAGGTGGAGCATAACGGAACGGAGTCAGCATGCAGAGGCATTGCGAAAATTGCATGCACAAGGTGAACAAAAGCTATAAATAAACAGTACATAGAAGAGAAGGTTGTTGTTGCGCTTGCTGTTGGAGGTTGCTGTGAATGTTGTTGGTGACGGTGATTCATGTGTGAAGAAAGGGGAGAGTGCAGTAGATGAAGTGCACAGAAGAGGAATTTTGCAGTGAATGGACATGGCGCATAGAGCATAAAAAGTGGAAGAACAGACAACGCAATTGATGTGTGCAGAAAGGCAATGAGGTAGACAGAGCAATGAAATGCAGCAGAATAGTGAAGAGTCTGGTAAGCCATTGTTGAACATCATATCACTGTAATAAGTTTCAGTAGTAAATATTTATATTTCAGGGTGGTTGGGTGGAGCTAGGGAGGACTTGTGTCCTCAAAGGTTCAAGTGGGTGCTTGAACACAGGGAGTTGGTGCTTCCTTCTAGTTGGTGCTAGAGAAACCAGGGAGTTGGTGCTTCCTTCTAGTTGGTGCTAGAGAAAACAGAGAGTTGGTGCTCT
>JASDQU010736190.1:280318-305520 GCA_032191745.1 Picea mariana
TATAATCCACTTATTGCCTACCGCCCTTTGGGATCCTATTGGATTGCCTCCCAATACCATTCCTCTCACCACCCAACAATTTTCCTCCACACACGCATGTCACCTCCTGCATATATACCACCCCTCTCCAGTCTCGACACCTATCTCCCACTCATATTATACCACAATACTCTCACTCCTGTCACCACTGGAAACTTGTACTCCACTCACCTTCCATCCTATTTACTCCTCACCTTCCATCCTATCTACGCACCACCTATATCCTTCACTACACGTCGCCAAATCCATATGCCCGATACCTCCATCATATTCACACCTCCTCTCACCTTTTTATATATTTCCTTACAAGACCTCTACCCTCTCATCCACTCATCCTGCCTCCACATTGGATGCTCGCCTCCACATCTCCCTTCATGACCGTTGGGTCATGAACCATTCCAACAAAGCTATTCATGAGCACAAATGGTAGCCGACGGGGTTGACACAGAGTGCATTTGGCTACTGAAATATCTATCACAGACAGAGAACATGAAGATCATCCCAGTTCAATGCAACCAGTTCTAGAACGCTTCATAAGACTACCTTCTTCCTGAAGCAGATAGTTTTCAATACAACGAGTTTTCCCCAGTGGCCTCCATCTCGCAGGATTTTCATCTTTCAAGCGCAGAACTCTGTTATTCCACTCCAAGTATTTTCTTCCAATCTTAGTTTGTTCATCACATGCAGTCTCATTTCCAATAGTAGTCGCAGTTGTGCCATTACAACACTCTTTTATATTAAATAACAAGTGGCCTTCTGTGTGTGATAAGAACCACTTGTTACCGGTTAATTCCAGTGTGGAGTTCGCATGTTGAAATCCATGCAATGTCAGTTATATTAGTCAGTCTATCTTACAGTTAGTAAACTAGAATTAGGTCTCGGTACCCTAAGGACGAGAGCCTCTGCAACTCTTTTAAATAGTTAGTTTTTGGATATTGTGAGGGTCGGATTTTTGGGAGAAGAAATCAATACATAAACTTGGTTGAAATTGTTCTGCATATGGATTAAAGTCTCCACCTGGTGAATACGCTATTGATGATAGTGTTTTGTTTCCAATCTATGTGTGTCTTATCGTGAATGCAATATTGATTTGTGCTAAGTACTTTTATTTCCTTTTCAGCTATTGCCTAACTTGTCTTTAATAACATACAACCTGTGATTACAGCTATGCCTTGCTGAAGTCTTCTTTTTCTTGCAACCTGTGGGACTAATTGCATTCTGATACATGTTTTATGCTTGAAATATTATTTTATGCATCAGTCTTCTTGCAGCAGGCTACTCATTGAGTGGTGTGTTGTTTTCCTCTTATTTTACCCTCCATTTTTCACTATTTTTCATTAGTGTGTCATCATATAAGGAGTAACCTCATCCTTGTCTTATCAAAACCAAACATTGATCTTGTATTGGTAAAACCAACCCTCTAAACTGACCCACCAAAACAAAGAATCATTATTCTAAAACTGATAGGTGGCCTAGCTCTGTCGTTTTAGCAATCAGGTGTAGACTTTAGGACCAACATCTTTTGTCTCCATTTTCGGGGAACGGAGTAATGAAATTTATTTCCCTGGGAGAACGACAATTGATCAAATCTGAACTTTGATGGTGAAAAAATATCAGACATAGATAGACTGCCATCTTTCACCTGGCGACTTCACTGAGTAAAATTTAAAGAAGAAATAATGGTGCCCATAAAGGGATTCAACAGATCCAAATATGAAAACACAAAATACAATAAGGCTCATTCTAACCTTAAGAATAATACAGTAGTCTCTGAGCCAGAAAGGAAACTAATACAATTTAGTGTAGCTCAGAGATATACTTCCCCCCTCAAAGGAAAAGTTGTTCACCAAGAGAATACTTCAAATAATCATCACAATCAACTTGAATTTGATATCCCTGAGAATCATAATTCCAAAGGGGCTCAGACATCTTCAACTCCTGATTCCACTTCGGTATCTAGTCCTTCATCCACCCCTGTATCTCCCATAAATTTTTAGATTCCTATTATTCAAACCATGGTCGTTAATAGGATGGATGTCATAATTGTTTTCAGATATGAACCCCTACTGATGCATGTAGGATTACATGTTGTTATTGGATAAATCCATAAGTGCGGACACAAACCAATCTCCCTAGATCCACCTAGATCTAGAACAAAGCAAGACAGAATATGACTCTTTCCCTAGATTCTAACCATTGAATTAAATAAGAGGTAAGAACAAAGAACATACCTTATGATCGCTTCCTTTGGTCTTTGTTGCTCCCACTTCGCTCCAGTGCTCTCGTACAGTCAAGATCAAAACAATACAAACCAACTGAAGTGAAGAAAGCACAATCTATTCAACAGTCAATCTATGTATATGATCAAGGAGTTATACACTAAAGTGGAACTAACTTTATGGGAAAGGGACATATTACTGTATCATATTAATGGAAAGTAAAGATTACAACCTGAGACTTTATGTTGCAAACTTCCTTTCAATGTCCCTTGGCTCCGACACACACACACTTGCTCACTTGCATGAAGAAGATCAACCACCTTTGATAAACTTGTTGGAGTTCCCTAGCTGTTGTAGCTTCAGTCCTTCATACAATCTTTCACCAATTCTCCAATGTCTTGCTTAACCTTGTTTGCTTCTCTTTGCTTGCTTAACCTTTTCCATGAGAATTCACTCAATATATAGGAGAGAATGAATTGGTTACTTGGATAAGAATGATCCCAAAATATCAGGGAATCCGGTACTAGGATAACCATTCGAATGCCATCTCATCCTTCTAGAAGATTCCCTTCTAGAAGCATCGAGAATTCATCTTTTTCCTTGCTTTAGAAAGAGTTCGCACCCTAGCAGTTCAACACAGTGTGAACTTCTCGCACCCTGGCTTAAGGTAGCCTATGAGAATCATGCATTCTCGCAGGCAAATATACTAGCAACCTGCGAACAGTCCTCAAAAATGTGATTTCTGGAAAGAGATGAAGGTAACTTTTCTCAGAAGAAAGTTCTAATGAAGATCCTAAATACACCATCATCAATACATCATCATGATGACCAAAATCATGGGTAACACATGCCCTCCCAACCAAAGATTATATGAAATATTTTCCAAGATATAATGGGTAAGGTAAAGTAATTGTTGAATAACATTTGGTAGCCTTCTACAACTTTGCAGATAACTTTAACATTGATTATGTTGATATATGGATGAGGTTTTTTGTATAAAGTCTAGATGGGAAAGTACAAAAATGGTTCAGGGGTCTTCCTCCAGCTTCCATTGCAAATATTGAGGCGTTATATGAGCCTTTCATAAAGAAGTGGGGATATAAGAGAGAGTACCTCTACTATATCATTGAATTTGCGGCTCTAAAGAGAAAAAATTGTGAATCTATTTCAGACTTCACCAAGAGATTCAATAAAATGTATGGTAGAATCCCATATGAAAGTAAACCAACTAAAACCTCTTCCAAGATCACTTATGCTAATGCATTTGATGCATAGTTTTCCCTCCTCCTGAGGGAGAGAAGATAAACCACATTGTTATCCATGCAGGAAGCAACCATTGAGGTTGAATCTAATATTTTGGCATCAAACAGATTGAAGACTAGATCTGATAAAGAGAAGAAAAAACAGAGAGAGGATGCCCCTACCTCCTCTAACTCAGCCACATCTGATCCCAAACTTGAGGAAATGACCAAAACTTTGAAGGATCTAACTTTTTAAATAGCCAAGCTAAAATGGGAATCCAAACATCCAAACAAATATTTCCAAGGGGCTAGAAATAGAAATCAAAATCAGTTCAGAAGGCCTAATGATGCCCCTCAAATAATTCAGAGAGAAAGAAGAAATGTTGATGATCAAAGGGTAGTGCCTCCTTTCCAAAACAATCAAATTGAGGAGATGGATGCAGATAGTGATGCTGTGGATGATATTGTTGTTCTATTTAATGAGACAAATTACTATGCCAGTCACTTAACACAGTAATAATATGAGGTAGCACAATTATCAAATCCGTTTGATGATTAGATAGGGGAGGAGGGATTTATTCAAGGTCATCTCAAGAAGAAATATGATTTGAGGATGAGAGAAAGGGATCCCAAATCCACCACGTCTAATCAAAGAAAACAAGTTGAAGCTCCCCCCAAGCCAAGTCCAAATTAAGTTATGTCATCCAAAACTCAACAAATACCCCTATCAAAACTTGCAGCCCCTGAAATAAGAGAATCTAACAGGCCACCAACCTCTTTCATCCTAGAACACGAGTTGATCAAGATCAAGATCCTTGTGCCTATGAAAGAATTGTTAAAAAATGAATCTTTAAAAAAATCCATCATGAAAGAGTTCTCCAGCCAACTCCTTCTAGTGTATCTTTTGATGTCATTAGTCTGCAGGATGAAAACCCAACCATTACCGTGGGCCCACACATCGAAGATGTCTCTAATGCTTCTCCTTCATTCTATATATCTTTAAATGTCCATGATAAGATCCTGCATGACTGTCTTATGGACTCAGGAGCCTCTCACAATGTCATGCCCAAAGTTGTTATGGAAGAGCTAGGTCTGGAGATTACCAAGCCTTACCAAGACATGTACTCCTTTGATTCTAAGAAAGTAAAATTTCTGGGATTGATAAAGGATATGGTGGTTTATTTAGCACAATTACCCATGAAGAGTGTAGTGATGGACATTGTTGTAGAAGACATTCCCTCAAAGTTTGGTATGCTTTTATCTAGAACTTGGGATAAGAAGGTTGGAGGATCATTACAAATGGACCTCACTTATGCCACCATTCATGTGTTTGGAGGTGAACATAGGAGGCTATACAGAGAGGTAAGGTTAGCCTACATTGCTAGTGACCACCAAAACCCAAGAAATCACCCAATCTATGTTGTTGAGGATGAGATTGGTTCATTTGTCTTTCATTTAAATGATGATGAACCTGAAACATCAGTTAGCCAATGCAAATATCATCCACTAACGAGTCAACAAAACAGAGTATGGAAGATGTATTTCAATGGTTCTTCATCAAAGGAAGGATGTGTTGTAGGTATTCTCCTCATTTCCCCTTCAGAAGAAGTAATAACCCTCTCTTATAAGCTAGAGTTTGAAACTACTAATAATATAGTTGAAAATGAAGCTCTAGTATTGGGATTAAGGGCTGCGAAAGACATGGCCATTGATTGTCTAGCATTTTTTGTTGATTCTAAGTTGGTCATCAATCAAGTGAGAAACGTATATCAAGCTAAGCAATAGAGTCTCAAGCAGTAAAAAAAAAAGCTATGGGATCTGATCGATAACTTATTTCTAGCATTCAACATTTCCTTTATTCACATAGAACAAAATCAGAAGGCAAACTCTTTGGCTTTAGCTTCTAGCACTTTCAGGCCTCCTATTGGCCCAAATATCAAATATCAGGTGGAGATCAAACATAGAATAGCCATACCAGACAACGTAAAACACTGGCAGGTCTTTAATGATGATCTGTGTTGAGATTCAACAAGAAGACCCTAGTGAAAATTATGCACCTACACTAGGATGGAGCCTCAGGCTATTTTTTAGATGGTGTCTATTTATAGATGTATGTCAACTATTATTATCTCTTAATAATAGATGGAAAATAAATATTAATCTATTCTCAATGATAACTTGGAAATAGTTAAATGAAGTGGCAAATCAGTTAGCTATAGGAAATTCGAGTTCAAAGGTTGGTTGGTGGGACATGCAAGTCAAATTAGTTGTAACTGTGTGATTCAAAGTTTTAACAAAGTTGGATGTGTAGTTATGTGAGTTGTGAAGTAGTTTAACTCAGTTAAGTGAGTTAAGCTTAGTTGTACTAGTTATAAATGAACTTACACTAGCGAGAGATCAGTGAATTAATTATTAATTAATTCACAATCAGTGATCTCACATGCAACTGGAGATTTACCACTGTTAACTACATGCCTGTCACATCTAGTGGAGACCCAGTTGAGATAACAGGTGAAAGGGACAGTTTGACTATCAATTGTGACATTAGTGAGTGCACTCATGAAACCACACACACAGTGGATGTTCCCATGAGAATTGTGCATCCTAGGAAAGAGGGATTCATTCATTGCAAGGATTTCCATTAGTAGGGATTGCGCAGAGGAGGCAGATTGTCTCGAAGCAGTAAATTGACACATGAATATGTCAATTTTTGTATGACAGTGTGAGATGATTGTATATGGTATTGAGAGCTCTTGTATTAGAATTTTGTATGATATTGTTTCATGATCCATGATATATACATAATATATGATAGTGGGGTTTTTAGCTTTATTCTCTCTCAGTAAAACATCTGTGTTATGTGTGATTGATCTTTCTTCTTGATATGGCAATTGGCGATCGTGTTTTAAATTACGCAAGAATATTTGTAGAAGAGATTATGTATTTAACAGTGGCATATAATTGTTAGATCAGGAGAATCCAGGCAATGCATAATTTGTATTGAAATTTCTACATGGTATTAGAGCGCAGAAGATTGCAGAGGCTGAGTTTGTGATTGGATAGAATTCGAATATGCAGAAAGACTTTCTCGGTGCTACAACTAATTCAAGATCGAAATGGATTTCAATGGCTTGAGGTTAGAGTATGCACTCGAGGGCATCTAGAACTAAATTTCTTGGAAGGACATGATGGAGGAAGTACTCAAAGACAATGGCTTGAAGGAATTCAATGACAAAGATGTTCTTAAGCTAGATGTTGCAGACGCTGCAAATCTTGATGCATGGAAAAAGAAAGTGGCAAAGGAGAGGAGGATCCTGTTGGAGGAAGTACAAGACCACATTGTCTCAAGCCTCCATCAAAAAGTCACACCATATGAAATGTGGAAGACTTTGACAGATCTATTCCAAAACAGTAGCGACCATAGGAAATTGGCACTCAAAGATAAACTCAGGAATATCAAGATGGATAAGGGCAACTCCATTCAAAAATATCTCACGAAGTTTGTCCAATGTCGGGATGAGCTGGCGAGTGTGGGAATAAAATTTGCTGATGATGATTTGGTGAGCTTGTATCTCCTAGGACTTCCCAAGAGTTGGCACAATTATCAATACTTTGTCAATGGAAGGGAGAATTTGCCAAATTGGGAATGAATATGGTTGGATCTAGTGCAAGAGGAGTTCAGGCGGAACACCATAGATGGCTCTTCATCAAAGCATGATGATGAAGAGGATTGTGCTTTGGATTCCAAGGAAAGGAAAGGGAAGGGGAAGAAATTCCATTCAAAATCCGAGTCTAAAGGAAAGAAGCTAGATTTTTCCAAAGTGAAGTGTTTTCACTATCACAAACATTGGCGTCTCGCTACTAACTATCCGCAGAAGAAGAAGAACAAGAAGGTTGTTGGAGCTGCAGTTGGTGAGGTCCTTTTCTCACAATTTTAACTTGACTTCTCCTTGATCGCATGCATGGTGTCAAGTGCATTGGGATCAGTGTGGTATTTGGATAGTGGCTCTTCCTTCCACATGACGGGAGATAAGGATCTTTTCAGTGACTTGGAGGAGAAAGATCTCAAAATGGATATTGAGATGGGAGACGATGGATGATACAGTGTGACTGGAATTGGTACCATTACCTTTCAGAGGGAGTCAGGTAAACCATTTCAATTGAAAGATGTTATGCATGTTCCAGGTCTGAAGAAAAACTTGTTCTCAGTCGCAATGTTGGAGGACAGAGGCTATGACGTTGTTTTCAGCGATGGAAAAGATTTCCTGTGACATAAAACAATGGGTCAAGTCAAGAATATAGGGATTAAAGTTAAGAATATCTACAAGCTGGAGGTAGATGGTTGTGCTGCCATGATGGACAAGGAAGAAAAAGTGGTGAGACGGGATGAGGGTGAAATATGGCACATGCGATTGGGCCATCTTCATCATGGAGCCTTGAAAATCATGCAGCAAATATCTACTGGACTTCCAACAAGAACACTTGCTCAGTTAGATCAGTGCAAGGGTTGCACCATGGGGAATTATGTAAATTCCACCTTCATGAAAAGGAGAACCATGCTTAGGTGATCCTGGAGAGAATTCACACAGATGTGTGTGGACCATTCTCAATCGCTTCAACAAAAAAACATAAGTATTATGTTATTTTTGTTGATGACTTTTCTCGTAAATGCTGGATCTTCTTCATTTAGAAGAAGGATCAAACATTCTCAAAGTTCTGTGAGTTTAAAGCATTGGTGGAGAAAGATTTGGGGAAGCAAGTGAAGGCTCTGAGGAGTGATAATGGTGGAGAATACATCTCTAATGAATTCAAATACTTCTGTAGAAAAGAAGGAATTCGAAGAGAACTCATAGCGCCTCATAACCCACAGCAAAATGGGGCCATGGAGAGGAAGAATATAATGATCGTGGGTGCATCACGAGCGATGTTGCATGATCAGGGCCTACCAATGCATTTGTGGGTGGAAGCATGCAACACTGCGGTTATGTGAAAAACCATTGTCCTCATAGAGTACTTGGCATGAGTACACCTAAAGAATCTTTCACTAGTAAGAAACCTGATGTTTCTCATTTTAAGATTTTTGCCTCATCTGTTTATGTGCATGTGACCAAGAATGCCAAGAAGAATCTGGAGCCAACTGCTGAAGTTGGGATATTTTTTGGGTACAAAGAAACACCCCATAATTATCGTGTGTATTTTCCTAACAGTAAGATGATTGTTATGCAATGGGATATAAAATTCAATGAGGGGAAAGCCATGTGGTTGTCGCTTGAGAGGGAGCTAGACTTGCATGCAGAGGAGGAACTGTTGGTTCCCAAAGATGAGTCTTAAGATGTGGATCAACCACATGAGGAGGTTCATCAAGTGGAGGAAGCCACTCATGCAGATCCATCCATCATAAATGGAAGAAAGCACACCACGAAAGTCGATAGATTGAGACTAGATGTTGCACAGAATGTAGGAGCCCCTACTTCATAGCACAGACAGAGACCATCTCCTGATCGATTTACTAGATACATGTCTCTCATGAGAAAATTTATTGTGACTAAACCATCTTCCTTTCAGGAAGCAGTGCAGGATCCCACTTGGGTTGATGCAATGGTGGAGGAGTATCACTCCATTGTCAAAAACAGTGCATGGGAAATTGTCCCAAGATCAGTCGACAAATCAGTGGTAGGTTTGAGATGGATCTACAAGGTAAATCAAGTTGTTGATGGGAGTGTGGAGAAATAAAAGGCCAGATCTGTGGCTTGGGGCTTCTCACAGATCGAGGGGATAGATTATGATGAGACCTTTTCACCTGTCACAAGGTACTCTTCCATAAGATCCATCTTTTCACACTCAGCGCAGATGGGTTGGCACATTCATCAGATGGATTTAAAAACTTCATTTCTCAATGGGATCATTGAGGAAGAGGTGTACATAGAGCAACCTGAAGGATTTGAAATCTTTAGTAGTGATTCGCATGTGTGCTGACTCAAAAGAGCGTTGTATGGGCTGAAGCAAGCACCTCGTGTTTGGTACACTCGGATAGACAACTATTTCACCAGACTGGGCTTCACCAAAAGTGAAGCAGATGCAAACCTATACCAAATTGTGGTGGAGGGTAAGCTTTTAATCATTGTTCTTTATGTTGATGATTTAACACTGAATGGTGATGAGCAGTTGATACACTCATGCAAGGAGGACCTTACAAAGGAGTTCAAGATGAAGGATATGGGCCTCCTTCATTATTTCCTTGGATTGGAAATATGGCAGAAAGATGGTGAACTTTTTGTGTCTCAAGGAAAGTATGCAAGGGAGATACTGGGTAAGTTTCACATGGAGGGTTGCAAACCCGTGGATACTGCTCTTCCAGGAAACTGGAAGAAAGAGGATGCTACTTCTGGAGAGGTAGTGGATGCTACTGTCTATCAAAAGTTAATGGGTTCACTAATGTATCTAGTGAACATGAGACCGGACATTTGCTATGTGGTTAACCAGCTGAGTCAAGTGATGGTTAAGCCTACAAAGCTCTTTTGGAAGGCAGGCAAGCATGTCCTGAGATATCTGAGGGGCACATCTGAGTATGGCTTATGGTACAAACAGACAAATGAGGTGAAGTTGCATGGCTTCATGGATGCAGATTGGGCGGGTAACCCAATAGACAAAAAGAGCACATCAGGGGGGATCTTTAATATCGGATCTACAGTTGTTTCTTGGTACAGCAGGAAAAAGAGATATGTGGCACTTCTTTCAATGGAAGCAGAATACATGGCAGTGAATGAATATGCATGTGAGGCTATCTGGATGAGAAAGATCTTGGTTGGTTTGTTTGGTTCTCATTTATATTCGACAATGATTGATTGTGGTAATCAGAGTTGCATTAAACTCTCGATTAATCCTATGTTTCATGATATATCTAAGCATATAGATATTTGGTATCATCATATCAGTGATTGTGTGCAGCGGAAGATCATGTTGCTTCAGTACATTCTTACGGAAGATAAGGATGCAGACATTCTGACGAAGGCGGTCACCAGGAGAAAATTTGAATACCATAGAGATAGGATCGAGGTGAAGGATAATCCATTTCTTGTTGAGAGGGAGTGTTGAGATTAAACAAGAAGATCCTAGTGAAAAGTATGCACCTACACTAGGATGGAGTCTCAGGATATTTTTAGGTGGAAGTCTATTTTTAGATGATGAGAAAATTCTATTTATAGATGGTGTCTATATATAGATGGTGAGAATATTATATTTATAGATGTATGACAACTATTATTATCCCTTAATAATAGTTGGACAATAAATATTAATCTATTCTCAATGAGCATTTGGAAATAGTTAACTGAAGTGGAAAATCAGTTAGCTATAGGAACTTCAAGTTCAAAGGTTGGTTGGTGGGACATGCAAGTCGAATTAGTTGTAACTGAGTGATTCGAAGTTTTAACAGAGCTGGATGTGTAGTTATGTGAGTTTTGAAGTAGTTTAACTCAGTTAAGTGAGTTAAGATCAGTTGTACTAGTTGTAACTGAACTTACACTAGTGAGAGATCAGGGAATTAATTATTAATTAATTCAAAATCAATTATCTCACATGCAACTGAATATTTACCACTGTTAACTACATGCATGCTAGGTCCAGTGGAGACCTAGTTGAGATAATAGGTGAAAGGGACAGTTTGACTATCAATTGTGACATTAGTGAGTGCACTCATGAAACCACACACATAGTGGATGTGCCCATGAGGATTGCGCAGCCTAGGCAAGAGGGATTCATTTATTGTAGCGATTTCCATTAGCATGGATTGCGCAGAGGACAGGGATGATTTTAAGGATGGAAATTTGTTTTAAAATGTAGAAACCTTGGAGAATCTTACTAATCCTTCATATGTCAACTATAAATGTTTGGCGATATTTTTGTAAAAATATTCAAACTTATAAGGATTTTATATATTTTTTATAAATTTTTGGCGATTTTTAAGGTAAAATAATTTTATCATATAGAATTTGGGCGAATCATTTTTAAAATAGCGAAAATAGTTTTTGGAAAAACCATGGAATATTAGCCCATGAGCGAAATTTATCCCCTAAAATCATCCATGGTAGAGGAGGCAGGTTGTCTAGAAGCAGTAAATTGGCACATGAATTTGTCAATTTTTGTATGACAGTGTGAGACGATTGTATATTGTTCTGAGAGCTCTTGGATTAGAGTTTTGTATGAGATTGTTTCGTGATCCATGATATATACATAATATATGATAGTGGGGTTTTTAGCTTTATGATTTCTCGGTAAAACGTCTATGTTATGTGTGATTGATATTTCTTCTTGATATGGCAATTGGCGATCGTGTTTTAAATTCCACAAGAATATTTGTAGAAGCAATTCTATATTTAATAGTGGCATATAATTGTTAGATTAGGAGAATCCAGGAAATACATAATTTGTATTGAAATTTATACAATCTGGAGCTGCAGAGATTTCTACACAGCATTGAAGAATTCTCCAATAGCTCAATTGATCAAAAGGGCCAAGAAGGTGAAGATGATGAATTGGAAGATTAGAAAGAATCTCCTCTATTGAAGACAATGGTTGGTCATAATATTATGGAGTTGAAACCCAACCATATTCCAAAAGGACTAGTGCCTTTGGAAATATTGTTTGACAATAATGATGTTTACAAAGGAGATGCCATGAAGAGTCAAGAAGAAGATGTGACAGGTTGCAATATTGGGACCACTGAGAATCCCAAGATCATCAAGATGTCCAAATCATTAGTTGTAGAACAAAAAGACAGGTATGTCAGTCTCATTAAAAAAAAAAATTGATACTTTTGCATGGTCCTATGAAGATTTGAAGACATTTGACATTGACATCATCCAACATAAGATCCCTCTAAAGGCTAGGTCCAAGCCATTCAAACAGAATATTTGATAGTTTAATACCATGTTAATGACCATAATTGAGAAAGAGTTGGAAATAATGTTGGATGCCAAGATTATTGTACCATTGAGGTATTCTAGCTGGGTGGCCAACTTAGTACCTGTAAGGAATAAAAGTAGTGATATATGCTTGTGTTTTGACTTTAGAAATCTCAACAAGTGTTCTCTGAAGGACAATTACCCCCTCCCCAAGATGGATCATATTTTACAAAGGGTGGTAGGTGCACACATAATTTCCTTGCTATATGGATACTCTGGTTATAACCAGATAGCAGTGTGTGAGGGGGATAAAGAAAAAAAAGCATTCACCACCCCATGGGGAACATTCATGTATGAGAAGATGCCCTTTAGGTTGATGAATGCAGGGGCCACTTTTCAGAGGGCCATGGACATAGATTTCTTGGGGGAGAAAGACAAATTTATGGTTATATACTTAGATGAAATAACCATTTTTTCCAAGTCTGATGATGAACATTTGCAGCACCTGGAGCAGGTTTTCAAGAAATGCAGGAGATATGGGATATCCCTGAATCCTAGAAAGTCTCACTTTTTCATGCCAGAAGAAAATCTCTTGGGCCACATCATATCACCAGGAGGTATAAAAATTGATCAAAAAAGGGTTTGTGCCATTCAAGAGATTGAGATCCCCAGAAACAAAAATGGTGTTTAGTCTTTTATTGGTAAGATAAACTTCCTCATATGTTTTGTGCCAAATTTTTCTGAAATTATGAAGCCTATTACTAACATGTTGAATAAATATGTTGTGATAAAGTGGTCCTTAGAGGCAAAATCATCTTTCCAAACAATCAAGCAAGATTTAGTTGAATCCCCTGTGTTAGCCAGCCCTGACTATACCAAATACTTCTTCATATTTTCCTTTTCTTTAGAAGAAGCCATTGTTGTTGTATTACTACAGAAAAATGAAGAAGGGCATGAACATCCCATAGCCTTTTTCAGCAGAGCTCTCAGAGATGTTGAGCTGAAGTATGATATATTAGAAAAGAAGGATTATGCACTGGTCAAATCCCTCAAAGCCTTCAGGGTTTATGTGCTATAGTCTATCATAACAACCTTTGATCCTAGCAGAAGTGTTAAAGAAATTATGGTCCAGCCAGATAGTGAGGGAAAAAGGGGAAAATGGATTATCAAACTGTTGGAATCTTACCTGCACATAAATCCCACCAAGCTGATAAAGGGACAAGGAATGGCCAAATTGCTATCACAATCAAATTGTAAGGTGCTATAATTGCATCAAATCTTCACCCAATCAAATGCACCCATCATACATCCTGGACCAGACAACTTATAGGTATTTGAAAACTACCCCTCTTCACCTTGGTATAAAAACATCATCTATTTTCTCTAGCATTTCGAATGTCCACCATATGTGAAGAAGACAAATGACATGTCTCTCAAATTGAAATCCATCAAATTCTACATCTCAAACCAAAACCTGTATTGGAGATATCCTGTTGGCATCCTGTTAAAATGCCTTGATGAAAATGAGGCCAAAAAAGTCACAACAGAAATGCACAGAGGAGTATGTGGAGGACACCATCATTGGAAGGCCACAACTCTCAATATCCTAAGGGAAGGTTACTATTGGCCCACCCTTTTCTCTGATGTTTTTGCTACTTTCAAGGCCTGCAATGAGTGCCAAATGTTTGCAGGAAAGAAAAAGTTACTATCACTTCCCCTAAAGCCTATCACTGCTGGTGGTCCATTCCAATAATGGGGGTTAGACTTCATAGAAGAAATAAATCCACCCTCCAGTGGACAACACAAGTGGATCCTCACTTCCACCAATTAATTCACCAAGTGGATTGAGGTTGTGCCCACCAGGAATGCCACTGATAAGGTGATCATCAAGTTCCTGGAAACTAATATTTTTTCCAGATTTGGTTGCCCCAATAAGCTTGTAACAGACAATGCCAAAGACTTCAATTCCAAAGCCATGATTGAATTTTGTGGAATTCATAACATTTTCTTGACACATTCCACACCCTATTATCCTCAGGGGAATGCTCTGCCAGAGTCATCAAATAAAACTCTCATAAGGATTATCAAAAAATTGTTGACTGATAACAATAAATCATGGGACTCCAAACTCAAGTATTCTTCGTGGGATGAAAGAATCAACACCAAGAGTTCTTTGGGAACCTCACTGCTCCATATTGTTTATGGCATAGATGTTGTTTTTTCCACTCAACTTGGTATACCAGTCCTAAATTTATTACAGGAAGAGATGGAGGAGCCCAATGACATCCAAAGAATAATCTTACGTATTATAGAGGTTCAACAAAGGAGAGAAGCACTGGATCAAAGTATTTAAGAATACCGGAGCAAGATCAAATCATCCTTTGACAAGAAAACCAAGAAGGAGATTTTTCAGAAAGGTGACCTGGTATTGAGGTGGGATGCCAGAAGAGATGACAAGTCCAAGCATGGTAAATTTGACAACCTCTGGTTTGGCCCTTTTAAGGTGGTTGATGTGCTAGAAAATAACACCTTTATCTTACACAACCTGAATGATGCAGATATTTTTGGAGGCTCAGTAAATGGGCGCTTCCTAAAACACTATTTTGCTTAAAAATGAGGGAAGGTCCCTCTTGTACCCTAGATGCTTTCTTTTGATTGTCTCTTTTATTAGTTAGGGATGTTTTGAATAAATCTCATCATTCGAGCATTCCTTTTTGTTTATTTATTAAGTTGATCGGCAATAAGACTCCATATCCCAATAAAGGAACTGGGATGTAGTTTCAGTTTTCAATTAAATAAAAGGTATAGTTGAGGGATAGTAGCAGATGTACAGAGCTGAAAGACAGGAACATAGGTAAGTGATGGAAGGTAAGAGAAATTATGTAAGCCTAATGGATAAGGCATCGATCTATAGTTCTTATCACCTCGCAGGGACGAGCTATCCCCAGTTAGAGCCAGTGTTGGTACCTAGGTCTATGACCCTGTCCTTTTCTCTTTTTACCCTATCCATCCACCATGTTGAGTTCTGTTGTTTCTTTTTTAATCCATCCTTCACTTTCATTTTCATCACCCCTATTCACCTTTTATGTTGTTGCACCATCGATGTTTATTGCTTGAAATGTGAAAACATATATGGTTTGATTTCGAACACTTGTCATCGTATTCACCACTAATGAACTTCATGCAGGTCCACCAAGTATTATCTGTGCATGAGACAACTAGGGTCAATAAATCCATTAGAAGATCAGTAAGCTTCCGCAGGGAACTCAACGAATCATAATAGTCCAGCTCGCCCTCTGGACATGAGAAGACGACAGGTTGACATGATCGATGGTCAAGATTCGGCCTCCAATCCAGGTTGACAACTCTCGTGGCTTTCGTGGTTACATAAGGTGGAGAAAATACATTTTGTCATGGGGCGCTTAACCCCCATGCTAATATACATCACTAGTGGCCCACCTCTCTAGATCAATGACCCTCATGCTTTCCAAGACCCCCTCTATCTTGTTGGGTATGTGTTATATTCTTTGCATGAGTAGTAGTGTTATATTCTTCCTCGAGAAATGTGTCACGTGCCTCAGGAAATGTGTCACATATTTAGGTGGTTTTTCGGCACATGGTTTTTGCCGATGGTTTTCTATTTTTGGTTAAGGAATTAGGGTTGTGGAAAAATCCAGGTTATTGGGTTATCATTTTGGATACCGCTGGCTCCTATATGTATATTGTATTGTAAACAATGTATTATACATGAATGAATATAGAATATGATGGTTTCCCCAGTTTGGGTTTCCGGGGGAAAAATCTCTGTGTAATGTTTGTATTTGTCATTGTATATTTTCTATTCTTTTACTAAATATTTGTTTGCAATAGATATTGTACAAGGTTAAAATCTACATTTGGTATTAGAGCTTTGTTGGCTTCAGGGGGATGCCTTTGTGGTCAATTTTTTGGCTTGGGACTATGATAAACCTTGTTACAGTGGGATATCTGTGGTATTGATTTTTCAGGTGAAAAGAAATGACAAGCAATTTGAATATGGAGATTGTGAAGTTTAATGGGAAACGTTTTGAGTTGTGGAAGCTCAAGATGGAATATTTGTTGGTGGACAAAGATCAGTGGATCGTGGTAAATCCAGGTACTGTACCTACAGGAACTTCAGCAGATGACTGGAAAAATTTGGATTGGAAGGCAAAAAGCACAATTCAACTATGTCTCTTTGATTCGGTATTTCTGAATGTGTCAAAGGAAGCTACAACCAAGGATTTATGGCAAAAGTTGGGGAAGTTGTATCAGTCTAAGTCCCTGGTAAATAAACTATTCCTGAGAAACAATCTATATAACCCGAGGATTGGAGATGGAGACTTGGTGGCAGATCATTTGAATGCCTTCAATACTATGGTAAGTCAATTAGTATCTGTTGAGATTAAAATTTCAGATGAAGATAAATGTATTAGTTTACTGTTTTTTTAATTACTAGACTCCTGGGATAATTTGGTTGTGGCCATAGGTAGTAATAAAATTGCCTTGAAGTTTGATGAAGTGGTCTCATCCTTTTTCTTGGAGGATATGAGATGGAATAATATGGAAGGACAGAGCACATATGCATTATTTGCAAGAGGACGTTCCTAGGAAAGAAATAGATCTAATTTCTCAAGTGGGAGATCTAAGTCTAAGGGTAGATCTAAATCTCCCAAAAAGTTAGTAAGGGTATGTTGGAGAAGTGGAAAAGAAGGGCACTACAAGAAGCAGTGTAGATCCAAGGTTGAGAAAAAGAAGGGATCTGAAGAATATCATTCTATAGAAAAAAAGACCTCCAAGGAAGGAGGGGATGTGTACTTGGCTTATTCAAGCACACATCCAAATCATGAGGCATGGTTGGTTGAATATGGGGCATCCTTTCATATGACTCCCCACGGGGAGTGGTTCTGTGAATATGAAAGGTATGATGGAGGTAATGTTTTCTTAGGTGATGATTCGACAACCAAAATCATAGGATGAGGAAAATTCAAGTCGAGGCTCATAGATGGAAGGATTAAAAAACTGCCTGGTGTTCTGCACATCCCAGGTTTGGCCATAAATTTTATTTCTGTAAGAAAAATGGGCGATGCAGGGGTAAAAACAATATTTGAAAAAGAAACCTGCAAGATGGTTCGAGGAGAAATGGTGTTGCTGAAAGGAGTTTGGTTTGGAAATCTGTATAAGCTAGAAGGAAGCACTATTAGTGATGAGTGTAATAGTTCCATTATTCTTGATATTGGAGTTGAAGAAGAAAGAACTCCTACAGTCTCTGGAGAAAATGTTATGATGTGGCATCAAAGACTGGGGCATATCGAAGAGAAGGGTCTTCTACTAATACATGGTAAAGGTATGGTTGAAGGTATGTCTAACTGCTCTCTGGATTTTGATTTATGTGAACATTTTCTATATGGGAAGTAGAATTGGGTAAGATTCCCCTCTGGTGCTAAGAGGGCAGAAGGAATATTACAACTAGTTCACAGTGATGTTTTTGGACCTGTGTCGGTCCCATCATTGGGAAAATATATGTACTATGTCTCATTTATAGATGACTTCTTAAGGAATACTTGGATATATTTCCTCAGGAAGAAATCCAAAGTATTTGACATGTTTAAAGAGTTTAAGGCTCTTGTTGAGAATCAAACAGAGAAAAGAATTAAGGTGCTAAAGATAAATAATGGCAGAGAGTTCTGTGGGAATGAATTTGAAGAATTCTGTAAGAAGTGTGGTATATAAAGGTAGAATACTACTCCATATACACCTCAACAGAATGGAGTTGTAGTAAGGATGAACAGGACACTGATGGAAAAAGAAAGGTGCATGCTCAGTGGTGTCAGGCTAGGGAAATAATTCTGGGCAGAGGTAGTGGGTACTGCATGTTACATGGTCAACAGATTACCCTCATCAACTTTGGATGACAAGACTCCACAAGAGGTATGGACTGGTAAGGAAACTTCTCTCACACATTTCAAGGTATTTGGTCGTGATGCATATGTTCATGTTCCAAAGGAAAACAGTAAGCTAGATAAGAAGGCCAAAAAGTGTATATTTATTGGATACAAAGATGGTCTCAAAGGTTATAATCTTTGGAAACCAGAAACTAAGAAGGTAGTGTATATCTGAGATGTGATATTTAGAGAAATGAAGGATGTTGTTAAACATGAAGTCTTGAGAAAATAGATTTTGATTCAAAATATGATGAGTCAAACTCTATAGAAGAACAAGAATCAGAAGAAGAATATCCTCACACTCCAGTATTGAGGAGATTGGTTCAAGAGAGAAGGCTACTGGAAAGGTATACTCCATTTGATTTCCATTCAAATTTTTCTTTGTCTATTATTGATGATGATCCTAGAACTGTCAGGGAGGCAGTGGATTCATAGGATGCAAATCTTTGGAAAAGGGCCATGAATGAACAAATGGCATCTTTGGATAAGAATGAGGCTTTGGATCTAGTGGATTTGAAAACTGGAAGAAATCCCATTGGCAGCAAATGGGTATTTAAAAAGAAGCTGAATGCAGAAGGAAAAGCGGATAAATACAAATCTCAGTTAGTAGCAAAGGGTTATTCCTAGGTTGAGGGAATTGATTTTGGTGATATTTTTTCTCTTGTTGCCAAGTTAACCTCCATAATATTTCTGTTATCTGTTGTTGTTGCACTTGATTTTGAAATAGAACAAAGGGATATGAAGACAACATTCCTACATGGAGATCTAGAAGAATAAATCTATATGAAGCAACCAGAAGGTTATGCTATGAAGGGAAAGAAGGAGTTGGCATGCAAGCTAAAAAAGTCCCTGTATGCTTTAAAACAATCACCAAGGATGTGGTATCCAAAATTTGATACTTATGTGTTGGGACTTGTCTTCACAAGAAGCAAAGAGGATCACTGTGTGTATTTTAAATTAATTGGTAATCATTTGATTTATTTCGTCTTGTATGTGGATGACATGTTGCTGATAGGAAACAACAAGGAGATTATCTGGGATGTGAAAACTCAGTTGTCCTCTAAATTTGACATGAAGGATATCAGTGCTTCAAAATTCATTTTGGGGATGGAAATTAAAAGAGATCGAAAAAGGAGGAAACTCTGATTAAATCAGAGAAAATATGTTGAGACAATATTGCAGAGGTTTAATATGTAGGAATGTAAACCAGTCAAGGTTCCTATTCCTGTTGGTGTAAATTTGTCTATGGATCGGTGTCCCAATACACATGAAGAGGAGGAGGACATGTCTCATGTTCCATATGCGAGTGCAGTTGGCAGTTTGATGTATGCAATGGTCTCTACTAGACCAGAAATTGCACATGTAGTGGGAGTTTTGATCAGGTATATGTCAAAACCAGGGAAGGAGCATTGGATAGAAGTAAAAGGGGTTTTCAGGTATTTGTGTGGCACTTATAGCTATGGATTGTGATACAAAGGAAAACCGAGATTGGACAGAGTGGTGGATATACATGGATTTGTGGATGCAGACTGGGCTGGAGATCTGGATCATAGGAGATCTACAATTGGGTATGTGTTTAACCTGTTTGGAGGAGCAATAAGTTGGATGAGCAAAAGACAAACTATAGTGGCACTTTCAACTACAGAAGTTGAATACATGGCAGCCACTCATGCAAGTAAGGAAGCAGTATGGTTACAAAGATTGTGTTCAGGTATTGGGTTGGTACAACAAACTCTAAGGATAGATTGTGATAGTCTGAGTGCAATTTTTCTGGCGAAGAACCCAACTCATCATTCAAAGACAAAGCATATTGATATTAAATATCACTCTGTGAGAGACATGGTTGAAGAAAAGAAAGTATTTTTGATGAAGGTGGACACTTTGAAGAATGATACAGATTCATTAACAAAATCTATGAGCACTGAGAAGTTCTCTTGGTGTAGAGGATCCATGGGCATTACCACCCTGTATTGTTGACTATGTAACCCTGTAACCCCCTGTATGCAAAGAAAACAACAAGTGGGAGAATGTTGGGTATGTGTTATATTCTTTGCATGCATAGTAGTGTTATATTCTTCCTCGGGAAACATGTCACATATTTAGGTGGTTTTTCGGCACATGGTTTTTGCCGATGGTTTTCTATTTTCGGTTCCGCAATTAGGGTTGTGGACAAATCCAGGTCATTGAGTTAGGATTTTGGATGTTGTTGGCTCCTATATGTATATTGTATTGTAAAAAATGTATTACACATGAATGAATATAGAATAGTATGGTTTTATTGGTTTGAGTTTACAGGGGAAAAATCTTTGTGTAATGTTTGTATTTGTCATTGTATCTTTTCTGTTCTTTTACTGAATATCTGTTTGTAGTAGATATTGTACAAGGTTAAAATATACAAAACTTTCTACCTTTGGGCCCTGCCTAATGTGGAGCCTTCCGATGTTCCTGGACCCCCCCCTCTCTAATCCACTTACTGCCTAACCCCCCTCTGGGATCCTATTGGATTGCCTCCCAATAATATTCCTCTCGCCACCCAACACCCGTCCTCCACTCATGCCTGTCACCTCCCACGTATATATCACCCCTTTCTCATCTTGACACTTGTGTCCCACTCATATTTTACCACAATACTCTTTCTCCTGTCACCACTCGCCACTTGTCCTCCACTCACCTCCCAACCCATTTACTCATCCTCTCTCTACGGGCCACCTGTATCCTTCAGTACACGTTGCCAACTCCATATGCATGATACCGCCATTATAGTCACACCTCCTCTCACCTTTTGACATCTGTCCTCACATGACATCTACCCTCGCATCTACTCATCCTGCCTCCCCATTGGATGCTCGCCTCCACATCTCCCTTCATGACCGTTGAGCCATCAACCATAAAAGTGAAGCTATTCATGGGCACCGATGGCAGCTGATGGGGTTGACGTAGAGTGTGCTTGGCTGTCAAAAGATCTGTCACAGACAGAGAACATAAAGATCGTCCGATTTCAATGCAACCAGTTCCAGAATGGTTCAGAAGACTTCCTTCTTCCTCAAGCAGATAGATTCCAATACATCCATTTGTCTCCAGTGGCCTCTAGCTTTTAGGAATGTCATCATTCAAATGCAGAACTCTATTCTACCACTCAGAGTCTATTCTACCAATCTCAGTTCATTCAACACATGCAGTCTCATTTCCAGTACCAGTTCTAGTTGTTCCATTACAACACTCTTTTAGATTAAATAACAAGTGGCCTTATGTGTGTGATAATAACCACTTGTTGTCGGTTAAGTCTAGTGTGGAGTTCACATGTTGAACTCCATGCAATGTCAGTTAGATTAGTCAGTCTATCTTACAATTAGTAAACTACAATTAGGTCTCAGTCCCCTAAGGACGAGAGCCTATGAAACTCTTTTAAATAGTTAGTTTTTGGATATTGTGAGGGTCGGATTTTTGGGAGAATAAATCAATACATCAGCTTGGTTGAACCTGTTGTGCATATGGATTAAAGTCTCCACCTTGTGAATACACTATTGATGATAGTGTTTTCTTTCCAATCTGTGTGTGTCTTATCGTGAATGCAATCTTGATTTCTGCTAGGTATTTTTCCTTCCTTTTCAACTATTTCCCAACTTGTCTTTACTAACATGAAACCTGTGATTACAGCTATGCCTTGGTGAAGTCTTGTTTTTCTTGCAACCTGTGGGACTGATTGTGTTCTGATACATGTTTTATGCTTCAAATATTATTTTTTGCATCAAACTTCTTGTAAAAGGTTACTCATTGAGTGGTGTGATGTTTTCCTCAACTTTTACCCTATGTTTTTCATTGTTTGTCATTAGTGTCCCATCATCTAAGGAGTACCCTCATCCTTGTCCTGTCCAAACCCAACCTTGAGATTGTATTGGTAAAACAAACCCTCTAAACTGACCCACCAAAACAAAGAATCATTATTCTAAAATTGATAGGTGGCCTAGCTCTGTCCTTTTAGCATTCAGGTGCAAAATTTAGGACCAACACAATAATAATTCACAATGTCTAGTGGCTCAACGAGTAGCCTATAGTGATTTCTCAATTTTGAAATAGAAGCGCAGAAGCCTGCATGCCTGTTGTTCTTGCTCGAACCAGACACCACCCTTTCATTGAGCCATGGATTGAAGATGAGATTAGGAAAGTAGGATCATCTCTTACCACCCTACCTTGTTTGTTGACTAGGCCTATCATATACTATATGTTCATAGTTGAACCCACCACACACAAGTGATATAGGCCCATGCGCAAAGCGGATCAATAAGCCATCTATGAGTCATGTATAAAGTTAACTTGTGTGAAATCGAGAGATGGAGTTATGGATATCTATACTGCAATATGTACTTCTATACTTGGAAAATGTTATGTGGCCCTACACAACTGATCTTACACTTTCATCTCTCGAGCAGAGAAGGATGAGGGATGACAGGATGATTCAGAATCATGTGCATAAGGAACTCAACAAGAAATATGAGGGAAGGCATGAAGATGAGATGATGTAGAATGCGGATACAATCAAAGAGAACCTACTTGGATCACAGACTCAATGGCAGACTGGCTAGACTCAACATGGAGAGAGTCATATTCAAACTCAAAATCAAACTCAGAGCGATGCGAGTTGTATATGGAGCGGTGGAGCATGGATTTGTGGCCATGGTGAAGGCACGATTATACTATTCGTCTAAGATTGATGTTATTGAAGTGTAGAGAACGATGGAGTGGCTTGAAAATGTGGCATAAAAAATTAAGGATTCCAGTCCCTCGACTATAGTGAAACAATGAAACCTAGCTAGAATGTGTCTCCATTGTAGCATAACCAAGCTAGAACCTCAAAAAAATCCAATGATATAATTTATATAATTTTGTTATTGAAATTAATTTATAACTCTATCAATTAACAAAAAAAATTTGCAACACCCCAGGGGAATTATGTCATATCAGTATGTTGCATGAAATTCCAAGTAGTCAGTGCTCCTTGGTGTATCATGACAAGGGACTAATCGCCTCTCATGGATCCTTGAAATATGGTGGTGGTGATTTTACCAATCACCCACGGATTTTGGTCTAACGACATCCGTACTACCGCAAAAATGGTATCAGAGCTAGAGGTCACGAGTTCAATACACACTCGGCTCGTTCTGAGGGGGAGATTGTTTCACAAAATTGCAAGTAGTCATCACTCCCCAGTGTATCCTGACAAGGGACTAATCGCCTCTCACGAATCCTTGAAATCTAGCGGTGGTGAGTTTACCAATCACCTGTGGGTTTTGTTCTAACGACAGTCGTACTACCACAAAAAAATTGTTGGCATGTTTATAGGCAGAGTGTGCTTTTCATTGATGGCAAGAACAACAATGACGATGGTATGTTTACAGGAAAGAAAAGAAACAATGAGGAAAGAAACAATGATGGAAAATAGGGAAAGCGTAAGCTTAGGAGGAGGAGAGAACAATATGAAGAGATGAAATCTTAGAAGAGATAGCACTTTGCACTTTCCAGAAGTGCAGTCGAGGTCTAAGAGAAGGACTCGCAGGAGGAGAAAAGGTCGAGACCTTTGACCACTTAGAAAACCTTCTAAGTCAAAGCGATCAGAAAGCTCGGGAGGAAGAATGACAGTGGTCATTGGATCACCAATCCTGAATACTCGATGACCGTAATACCCGATGACCATAAGATCAATGCCTACTGACCAGAGGAAGCGCAGAGGAGAAGTACAGATCTAATCCGTCGAATCTGAGCACCAAGGATCAACATTCGTTGGATCCAAAAATAAATTAACAAAGGCTAATCCTTTGGATGAGCGTAGGAGAGTGGACTTGTTAAAGTCCCTAAGTCTCAAAGTAAGTAGGGATCATCCATCGTCAAGATTGACAGGTGGAACACGATCCTCAACTCCAGATAAAATCACTTTGAGGATTTTTTTTCAGTTTGAGACTTGAAAAACCCAAAGTATGGAGATCCAGAGTAAACGACAGTCATCAGATCAGTTTGAAGTGGAAGGACAGGATAAGCCAGAAGAGATGCATCACAGAAAGATCAAGTTGTTGATCTAACATCCTGGTCAACAAACAAAATTCACTTTGGATCTAAAGATGCGAGGAGGTTACACTCTGGAAATCTTGAGAGTTGAAATTCCCGAAATGCAAATTTTCGTCAGTCGTTAGATCATTCTAAGTGGAAGGATAGGATAAGCTAGAAGAGATGCATCGTAGACAGATCGAGCCATTGATCTAGAATCATGATCGATGAATGACATTCACTTCGGATATAAATATGCGAGGAGGTTACGCTATGGAAAGTTTGAGATTTGAAATACCCGAAACCCAGAAATCCAAAATGAATAAGGACCGTCGGATTTGGAGGACATACAATGATTGTTGGATCAAGGTTGTTGGTCAACAGACCACGTCGGAAAAGACACACAGCAGACCACGTCTACAAGGACATGTGGAAAACCATGTGTTGACGGGCAAAAATGACCGTCCGTCAATTAAGAGAGTGGAACCGGTCCGGGGTTGTCTAATAACCCAAGCCGTTTGGTATGGACCACCCTGACGAGTTTAACGGCTCCGTTGGCCGCTCTGAGGTCTCCTAAGGAAACCAAAGAGGAAAGATGATCTGAGCTAAGTGATCTAACTAAACTAAATAAGCAAAACTAACTATAAACTACTCTAACTATTATATGTACAAAAGACTAATAACTCAAATCAAATATCTAATTACTACTTTAATTACAATTTATTCACAAATGTACAGTATCTACAATCTACAGGTTTGAATGAAACCTGTGAAACTGATGTGCTTGCTGTCCTAAAA
>JASDQU010736190.1:315748-342713 GCA_032191745.1 Picea mariana
TCATAATTGTCCAACACAGTAATATTTCAAAAATTCGATACAAGAAATTAAAATATTTGAAAAATATAATATTTTTTGAAATAAATAATAAATATATTAAAGGAAACTTAAACAACATGTTGTCAAAATGCTACAAAATACACCTACTATTACAACAAAATGCACCAAGTGAATGCTATAGTCCCTAGCCGGAGGCATGGACTAATAATATGGTCAATAATACAAACCAATCAAAGAAATTGGCAGGGACTAATAATTTAGTCAATAATACAAACAAATCAAAGAAATTAAAATATGTTGGAAAAAATGATACAAACCAATCCAAAAAATTGAAATGTGTTAAGAGAATTGATCATTTCAAAAAAATTAAGTCAAAAGAATAATAACATATGGTCAACAAACTTTAAAAATTTGGAGGGTCACTAGCCCTAGGACTAGGTTTTTTTGGGGGAATCAAAAAATGGTGAAAAATTGAGTGAAGCAAAGAAACTCTAATATAAGCCAGTGAGCGACGAACAAGAAGAAAACAATAATTTGTCTACTTTTCATGGAAGTAAACATAATAAGATTTAGTGAAGTATTTTCTTGCAATGTAATCGATGATTACTCTCATGAACTAGCCTTACAAACTCGAGACTTGTATTGAAGAAAAAAATTGGTGATATTTTATAACCTTAGCATGAATCAATTATCAAGGTTGCAATCATGTACTATGGGGTTATAAAAAATCATACAATAATGGAATAGAATATGTATCTAGTGTTGCTCAACTATCTATGAGTGCCCATAACCTTGATGGGCTCACCACAACATAACCCTACTTTATTGTCATAACCCTACGTTCGATTAACTTACTTTCTATGCCTTCTCCTTTTTTTTATATATTTCTTAGTAATTCATGAGTGGAGGGTGAAGTAACCCTTGATATTATCAAGGGGATTTATTTAATATTATCCATGTCTAGGTATTCAAAGTATCCACTTTAAACTTTTTTTTAAAACTTCGACTTCTAATTATCTTATCAATTAGCCTATGTGAATGGATCCTTTTGGTAAGGTCTCATGTTGATCAAGCCAAAACATAAGAAAAGTCAGGTGGTCAGTTATTTGGAAAGCTTTATTTCTTATTCCACTAATTATGACTACTCTGAGACATTTATGATCAAAAGTAAAGTTCATATGTTCATTTTTACTCAAGATCATCCAGAAAATACATTGAATTTTAAGAAAGTAAATTAAAACATGAAATCAATCAAGATCATCCAGAAAAGACATTGAATTTTAAGAAAGTAAACTAAAACATGAAATCGACAAACCAATACTAGAAAACATGAAATTCACATAGTAAATAGATGAAATGAAACTATGTAAAAAAACTACTATTTGAAAACAAAAGTCATGAAATCAACATGATCAATCAAGATTATCCAAAAAAGACATTAAATTTTAACAAAGTAAACTAAAACATGAAATCAACAAACCAATATGAGAAAACATGAAATTCACATTATAAATAGATGAAATGAAACTATATAAGAAAACTACTCTTTGAAAACAAAATTCATGTGAAAACACACTTCTAATGAAACCATGCATGTAGATGGAAAATACCCAAGCTGAAGGTTGGAAAAATGCCATGGTGTGTGAGATTGGCACAATAGACCATGCAAGACAAGAAAACTTGAAAATGCACATTCTCCAATCGATGATGAATGCAAACTATAATTTTGGAATACCTCATGAACAAAACATGATTCCATCCACAAGTTTAATATATCATACTATTTAGGCTCCAGTACAAAATCAGAAATAATCTTTGTCACGTTAACAATGATTACATTGACCTCGTTGTTTAAGTCAAGATTACCGATGATATATTGCTCTAGTTTATGGATTTCTTCTTCCATCAGTTATTTTCCCATGAGACCATAAAACCATATTAGTTAAGTTTTAATTGTATTCAAAAAATTCATAAGTGGATCAAATATCTTATGCTTGATGTTTTTGGTAAGAAAAACCATATTAGTTAAGTTTTAATTGTATTCAAAACATTCATAAATGGATCAAATATCTTATGTTTGATGTTTTTGGTAAGAAAAGAATCATCAATGAAGGCAAGGAAACTATTAGATTTGGACCCTTGCATGATATTTTCTAGTGAAGAATACATACCTACAAAAGGAAAAGTCTTTGAAGGTAAGGAAACTATTAGATTTGGACCCTTACATGATATTTTCTAGCCAAAAATACATACCTACAAAAGGCAAAGTCTTTGAAAGTGAGAAATGATTCTTTTGCATGAGAATTTTATAAAATGGTTTGTTACATGCTCTCTCCCTATGCAAAGAATCCAATACATTATTATTTAGGACATCAAAATTTTGTTCTAACAAAGGGATAAGTTTGAACTAGGTAAAAGTTTGAACTAGATAAACCTTTACAGGAAGTAAAGAACACTCCTTTCAGAAATACTTCAAGAGATTGCATGTCAAACACTCCTTCCAGAAATACTTCAAGAGATTGCATGTCAAATCCTTCATTTTTAGCGCATGTCACATCCTTCATTTTTAGCAAAGGGGAATAAAGCTCACAACTCTTTCAAACAGTGTGATACATTCACCATACTTAAAATTGTTTGTTGTTGGAACATGGAAAGGAGTATTTAAATTCACTTCACCAGATTGCATGTCAAACACTCCTTCCAGAAATACTTCAAGAGATTGCAGGTCAAATCCTTAATTTTTAGTGCATGTCACATCCTTCATTTTTAGCAAAGGGGAATAAAGCTCACAACTCTTTCAAACAATGTGATACATTCACCATACTTAAAATTGTTTGTTGTTGGAACATGGAAAGGAGTATTTAAATTCACTTCACCATTAATTCCCTCTTCGGAAACCTCTTTACTCTAATTTATGATGGCTTTCTTTCGAGGATTCTAAGGAACTTTGGCTCAAATTTAATGTTCACAAGAGTTTTTAATTGATCCATCATGGAACTGAGTATTTTTGTGTCTATTAATTTCCTCATGTAGAAGTACATACTTAAAAAACATATCCTTAAATGAAATTTTTATTTCAAATTTTGATGAATTATTTTCTTTATAAATTGAATCATCTAGATAAAAAAACAAAGTAAGGAAAAAGGTGTCATTAAATTATTTTTCAGATATGAGAGCCTCTCAACATGTCAAGTCAAAAGAAGCCATCCCTTTCCATAAAATGAACAATTAGATCTTGCCAAGAAAAAAATTCAAATACACCTTGCAAATCAGATGAGGTGGAGCTATGTCTCTCTTGAAGTTATTAAGGCATCTAATGAAATCTAATAATCAAATGCCATATGACTTTTTTATTTTCAATGCTATTAAGGCATCTAATGAAATATAGTATTCAAGTTACATATGAGTTTTTTATTTTCAATGCTAAATATGTATTATTATTATTGATATATTTCATTTTGTCAATAAGAATCATTGTAATCTTATTTAAAAGATCTTCAAACTATTTTAAAATTTGAATGGCCTAGTTAGTATAACATGATACCAATCCTTAATTTTCCCTTATAAAGTGAGGGGAAACAATTTGCAAAAAAATATCTTATGCAACATGTTAAACAAATAAATTTTAATTTTCTAACTATATTTAATATACTCAAAGTATTTGTCACCCCCCTACCATTAAAATTTAGCAAGAAATATACAACCTTTAAGGAAATATTGCATAACGGATTTTTGAGACCCAATGCAGTGATTTCCTCATGCAATAATTTGGGGTAGAGATAGTGGTTGTAAATGTCAAATTTAAATAAAGACTCACACAAGTCATCTTGGCATTTACCATTTTTACATCATTGAATTTTTGGTGTAGACTTTTGACGCTCATCAACCACATGGGCTTACATAGATAAAAGACCCAATTGAAACTCCCACCATTGAAATGGAAATCTTTCGAATTAAGGCTTAGCCATTGTATGTAAGTTAATATGTTCTATTAATCTCTATTATATGTATAATCTATTATAAACTCATTAATGTAATATGTATAAATGTAAATGAAGATGGGTGAATGTGGTAATGAGGAGTAACAAATGTTAAATGTAAGATGAAATAAATTAAAACCTAACTAAAGAAGCAAAAGGAACAATATATGGAGATGCAAACAATAATAGGGAGAAAATTCCACCTCTATTATAAAAAATAATCATGAACTAGACCGCCACAATTCCCTCTCATAGTGAAACAAGTCAATTACCAAACTCACTTCCTTGTCACAAAACCAATTAGTGACCAAGCTAAAATGAAATGCATTTAAACATATAGAAATAGGGATAACAGTCCACTAACTAAAGTACATGCATCAATATAAATTTTGAGCATGAGAATCATCCATAAGCAAGGATAATTTTAACGATGGAAATTTATTTTAAAATGTAGAAACATTGGAGAATCTTACTAGCCCTTAATATGCAAAGTGTAAAATGTTTGGTGATATTTTTTAAAAAATATTCAAATTTCTAAGGATTTTACATAGTTTCTTTAAAATTTTGGCGATTTTTAAGGTAAACTAGTTTTATCCAAAATAGAACCATTTTCTTGAAGTCAATTGATCTATAAATTTACATGAATATTCCACTAGAATAGTTTGTCACAACAGATCTTGTGCCGTATTAAAATATTTTATTAATGCAAGTTAATTTCCTTATATCTCAACTTTAATATCACTAGCTTATTGCTCAAATTATGAAAATTAATTGAATACGAAAAAAATGAAAGAATAAAAAATGAACATACCATCCAAACAAATAAACACAAGATGTATCTTGGGAAACCCAATATGGAAGAAAACCTAGCTAGAAGGTGATACCTATGCTCTTCTCTCTTTTCTTCAATTATGAATAGAAAGTACAAAGAAAGGGGCACTAACTATGGAGTTTCCTTTCACACCGAGGCCTAAATGGATACTACAAAATCTTATTCCTCCTCTATTATGCTCTCAAATCCACCACTAGATGATATGATTAACTATGGAACAAGTACAATGATAAAGAATGGAACCCCCTTTCTTCCCAGTGGCCTAGTATTTAGCATAGCTTGATAGTCATCTAGGGTTAGGGTTTTTTCATCCTCATCCCTCAATTAGTGATAAGGTTTTGGACCTTCTATAATATTCTTGAAATTACACACATGGCTATCTCCACATGTGTGAGATGATGTGGCATCCACTTTTACCATGGTGGTCAACAAGGTAGGTGAACTTGCAGTAGGTATAACTTCTGCATATGAGCTTCGATTGAGGTGATTTTCTTACCGTTGGAAAATTCTCAGTGTGTAGAACATGGTCAAAAGGATAGAATCTATAGTCACAATATTTTGACCCCTGAAAATCCATTTTATGCCTCATATGGCTCTAGAAGGTTCTAGACCCCAAATATCTAAACTGGGACCTACCACTAAAATGGGCCCTATAAGTCAATTCCTCTCATTTTTCCATCCCAAAAGTACCAATATAGATGAAAAAATACATAATGATCCAATTTGGACCATACCTCACCATTTTTGGAGGCTTTTGGTCCTGAAAATATTTTACTGAGTGAGGTGAGGAAATTGTTTCTCTACCTTCTCCCTAGAGTACCATTTTGATGTGCCTCAAAGTTATCCTCTCAACCAATCTCCCAATGGTCATGTTTCCCTTTTTTAGTAGTTTTGTACTTATTCTACAAAAATTCATGTTCTTCCAACCCTGCTTGAGCTTGTAGTATTAAGTCCTCTATGGTAGGTATGACATGCTCCTTGGTTTCATGATCCAACATGGAAGGCTCATAGATTTTCATATTCTCCACATTCACTACTAAGTAAATGTGCATATACAAGGGTAAATTTAATACGTAGGCATTATGACCCACCTTATCGAATACTCCAAAAGGACCATACCATAGATTCTTGATATTCTTACCAAGACCCTATAGACTTTCCTTTTTCAGTTGTAATCAAGCATGGTCTCCCGCTTTGAATGATTTCTCTATTTTGTGTTGATCATGTTAGGACTTATACCTTTCCTATGACTCCTTCAATGTATCCTCTACTTGAAAATGGATTTTCCTAATCTTTTCAACAAACCTATCCACTTTCAATGCTTCACCTATGATTCCTTTCCTCACTCCTCCTTGTTTCTCATAGACAATATCCAAGGGAAAATGTTGCAAATACCCAAAGAATGTTTCAAAGGTGGACTTACTTGTAGAATTATGGACTCCTTTATTATAAAAGTGTTGAATGTATATGATATTTTCATCCCAGATCTTTGGATGTTGATGATTGTAACCCATAAAAATTTGAACCAAAGTCCTATTGACTACTTATGTTTTCCCATGTATCTCTGGATGGAATGCTATATATCTCTTCAAATTAGTGTCCATCTTTTCCCAAACTGTATTCCAAAAGGAACTGAGAAATTTTGTATCCATGTCTATGATTATGCTCCTTGGTATCCCAAAGTGCACCCAAACATATTCAAAGAACATGTTTTCTTCTTCTTTTCCTTTGATGGTATTTTTAGAAGGAATGAGAATCCACATATTGCTAAACCTATCAACTACCACAAATAGATAGTCATGTCACATCTTGGTTGTTGTAAAACCACCTACAAAATCCATGGAAATTCTTTCCCAAGGTCAATTGGGTATATGTAAGGGATGGTATGGAACTTGATTCCTATTACTAGTCTTTATGGTATAAAAAATCATGCATCCTCTAATATATCGATATACATCTTCTTGGATTATAGGTCAATACACATAACTTTGTAAGTTGGCAACTATATTCCCAACACCAAAATGTCTTGCAACCTTGGACGTATGAGCCTCTATGATAATATTCAATATTTGAACATCTTTATGAACATGGATTTTGTCTAGCTTGTAGAGAAACCCATTCTGGAGATGATAATCATCCTTACCATCACCTTCTTCTATAAAAATTCGGCCTTATAGTTGTTGAAAGACATTGTTAAAATATTTATCTTTTGTGCATGCCTCTTTGTATTCATCATGGGTGAAAGGATGCATGTGCATAAGATTTTCCAAAGGCCTTGGAATAATTTCTACCAACTTATTAGTGATACCCTTCTTCTACTTCATAACTAGATGAAACTATTACAAAAATCCCATCCATCTGTAATGTCTAGTTTGATGAATCTTACTCTAGGCCTACAAATACTTATGTGGTTGGTGATCAATGTTCATAATTATTTCCTTTCCCATTATATAGTTCTTCCATTTCTTAACAACTTAAACCAGGGCATAGATTTCCTTATCATATGTAGCATAGTTCAAAAATCCCCCATTAAACATCTCAAAATGGTAGAATATTGGTTTACCTCCTTGCATCAAAATTGCTTCCATAACATACCCATTTGCATATGTCTATACTTTGAAATTATTTTTCAAGTTAGACAATGTGAGAAATTATGCTTGATTGATCTTTTTTTTATCTCATTGAAATCGTTCTGCAAATTCTTTCCCCACTAGAAACTCTTACCATTGGTTGTTTATGACAGGGAGTGGTGTACCTATCAATGAAAAGGATGTTATGAACTTCCATAGGTATTGTGATTCCCCAACAAAGATCCTAACTTCAGTGACATCAGTAGGAACTGGACACTTCATGATCACCTCCATATTTGCAAGATATATATTGAGTTCCCATCCACCAATAACATACCCAAAATACATGAATAACTACTAAGAAAAATAACATTTCTTGAGGTTTTATAGAAATTGATGTTTTTTTAAAGTCTCTAACACCTACATGACATGTGATATGTTCTCCTCGAAAGTAGAGTTATAAGCCAATATTCCATCCAAATACACTATTACAAATAAATATAAATAGGGATGCAATATATCATTCATCAATCACATAAATGTAGCTAGTGAATTACATAAATAAAAAGGCACGACCAACCATTCATACAAACCTTTCTTTGTCTTGAAGGTGGTATTATATGTGTCTTGTTGTTTAAATTGTACTTGGTGGTATCTTGATTTGAGATCCAACTTGGTGAAGTACTTGGCTTGTTGCAACTAGTCTAACAAATCATCAATCTTGGCGATAGGGAATTAATTTTTGATTGTGATCTTTTTCAAATATCTGTATTTTATACACTTTCTCCATGTCCCATCATTATTGGTTACTATTATGATAAGTGACCCACAAGGTGAGGTACTTAGTTGAATAACTCCCTACTCCAACAATTGCATGTTTCTTCACTTCATCTACTTTAAGAATAAACAATTTATATAACCCAATTTTTGGTAATGGTGACTCAGGAAACAAATATATCACATGCTCCAATTCCCTCTTAGGTGGCATCCCTTTAGGATTCTATAACAATTTTATGTACACCTACAAAAACTACTCTAATTGTTGTTTCTATCCTTTTCTACATCCATTCATGGATGCCTTTACTCTTACCGATTCCTCCCTTGGATGAGTGTCTCTTAAGAAAATAAATACATACTTTGTACTATAACTAATCAACTATTTGTCTTGGTCATCACTTACCAAAGAGACATTTGACTTTTCTTTTTGTGTGTTGATGATGAAATACTTCCCATCCTTGATCAACTGGCACTAGTTTTCTCTTCACATGAAGATCACATCCCTCATATACATGTAGGGGATTCCAAACACTACACCACATAGATCAATGGGTATTACATCTAATCCACTTCATCAATAAAATATGCCCTTATTGCAAACTTGATATTACATTTTTTAGTCAGTTTGATCTCTACATCCTTACTCGTGCGTCCCAATGGGTATGGGATCGAATGATCATGAACTTCCAATTGAATATTGATGACCAAATCATATTCTAGAGTTTGGACTATGAGCTGAAATAGATAGATAATATACCTTGGTATATTTTACCTAGATCTGAATATGGAAGAGTACATATAGGCTCTTGGGAGAGATACCCAACATGATCACCATATTTTTGAATTCAGTGGTGTACTCTTGCACACTCTACCCTTTACTCTACCTGAAGTCATACCAACGAATCCATTGGTCCTCTACATACCCAATAGGGTATAACTAGGACTTGATGAGAGTTTGAAAATCCTCCTAATTAGTTACTGTTGGATCACCCTATAGCCTAAGTGTCTCAATGTGGCTTTCCCACCAATGCATGGCCCTGTAGTTTTAGTCGAGAAAATAAACAAAAAATTGCTCTTCATCTATATTATGGATAGTGAAATACACTTCTAATTGTTGCAACAAATGATTCAATTTAACAACATCGATATCACCTTGATAGGGTTTGATGCCCACTTTATCTTCATTTTGAATAGAGATTGTGAAGGAGTGATGGAACTATAACTTGGTTTCTCTTTCTAAAGATCTTTTATCGACTCCTTTTATGGGTCTTCACTATATCCTAGATTCTCATCAGATCCATATTATGAGTTAGAGCCACCATCCTCCCTAAAAGTTTTAAACTTGTTTTCTAGATCCTTCATGAGGAGGGCCATTTTGCAAAAGATATCAAAAAATTTATCTTCCATCCTCAAAAATATATATTCAATGCATCCTAAGGATTGTTAGGAATAGAATCATCCACACACATATAACATGGATAGGGTTCTGCAACTTCCTTCTTAAGTCAATTCTTGGATCCTACAACTTTAAATGCATACCCCAAACAAAACTACTATGATACCAATATGATATGTAATTTTTCTTGCATATTCCACTAGAAAAATTCATCACAATAGATCATTTATTATACTAAAATGTTTTATTAATGTAAGTTTATTTCCTTAGATCTAAAATTTATTATCACTAGCTTTTGCTCAAATTATGAAAAATAGTGGAATATGAAAATGAAAGGACAAGAAAAAGAAAACACTATCCACACAAATGAGTACAAGATGTTTCATGGAAAACCCAATATGGGAGAAAACCCAACTAGAAGGTGAGGTTTATTCTGTACTCTCTTTTCTTCTGCTATGAATAGGAAGTACAAAGAAATGGGCAATTACTATGGAGTTCTCATTGAAACTAAGGCTTGAATGGCCACTACAAAATCTTACACATCCTCTATTATTCTCTCAAGTACACTCCTATATGTTATGCTCAACTATGGAACAATTACAATGCTAAAGAATGGAACCCCCTCTCTTCTTAGCAGCTTGGTATTTAACATAACCTGATAGCCATCTAGGGTTAGGGTTTTTGCATTCTCAACCCTGAATTAGTGACAAGGTTTTAGAACTTCTAGAATATTATTGAAATTCCACACGTGGCTATCCCCACATGTGTGAGTAATGGGGATGACATGGAATCCACTCTTACCATGGTGGTAAACAAGGTAGGTCAACTTTCAAGAAACATAACTTCCACATATTATCTTTGATTGAGGTGATTTTCACATCGTCTGAAGAGCCTTGGTGTGTAGAAAAGTGTTAAGGGTATGGGAGCTATGCTCACAAAGTTTTGGCCCCAAAAAATTTCATTTGATGGCTCAAAATGACTCTAGAAGGTTCCATACCCCAAATCTCCAAATCATGACTTGCCATTGAAATGGGCCTTGCAAGCCAGTTTCTCCAATTTTTCCACCTAGAAAGTACTGAGATAGATGACAAATTATATATGATCCAATCTAGATCACGAATGGTTCTATTTATAAGTTTATTTTGTGACTCTTAGCCTTTCAACTTCATAACTCTTTAGCTATCCTACATGACTTTTGAGTTTATGGCTATTAAATTATTAAAAAATTTATCTTATTCTCGCTTTGACCTTTCAATATAATTGTGAGAATATTTTTATATGCAATTAACTAAATATAATATCTTATCCTACATGACTTTTGAGTTTATGGCTATTAAATTATTACAAAATTCATCTTATTCTCACTTTGACCTCTCAAGCTAGTTGTTGTGAGAATACTTTTATACACAATTAAATAAATATAATATCTTCTCACTCATGTGTTACTTTCAAAGATAAAAATTAGCTCAAGGCAATCACTATTTTCACTTAGATGTCCATGTTCTTGCTTACCTACTTTTAGCACTTTGATTCCCAAGCATTCCTTGCATTTACATTCAATTGGAAATTGCATTGTCTCCACATTAGTGGCTATGTTGGAAGTAGTATTTATTAACATCTTCACTTCATTCCTCTTTAGGCATGGAGCTTGCATGGAACATGTCTCTTCTCGCTCGTGTGTTCCTTTCAAATATAAAAATTGACTCAAGACAATCACTATTTTCACTTAGATGTCCATGTTCTTGCTTGCCTACTTTTAGCACTTTAATTCCCAAGCATTCCTTGCATTTACATTCAATTGGAAATCGCATTTTCTCCACATTAGTTTCTATGTTAGATGTAGCATTTATCGAAATCTTCACTTCATTCATGTTTAGGCATGGAGCTTGCTTGGAACATATCTCTTCTCTTGTATCAAGAAATGAAGTTAGCATCCCACCTTGTTTGCATCAATTTGAAATGCCCTCTTTGTTCTTTCAATTGTGTGAAATTACATTTGCACTTTGAGATTGATTTTATTCTCCTTGACCTTTACTCGTGAATCCTTTTGATTTCTTCAACTCTTTACATAAGGAATGATTTGTAATAATATGGTACTAAAATTAAATCATACCCAAACTATGATACTAATGAGAAAAAATATAATACATTACATTTATACCCCTAATTAAACTCATTAAATGAATCATAAAAACAACAATCAAGCATAACTAGTTAATTGGGCTTTGTTAATGATAAGGATTAAAATGAAAAAATACAATTAGTGAATAAGAGAAGCATGATATTTCTTTCCCTTCCACTAATGTGTAATGACATTATAGAATTATTCATTCACTCATGTTGTTTTAATAAATTCAAGAAGCTAATAACCATGGTATCCATGGAACATGAGACCAGTTGATTTAGGGCTAAGTGAGTATGAGGAAATATATTTCAAACTTAGAGTTGATCTTTGAACACTATACGATGGTTTTAGAGTCTGTGCACCCATAAAATACAACAAAACTTAGAGTCTGTGCACATGTTATAAATAATAAAATGATCATATTCGTCCATGAATGACATTTTTAGATGCATGGATCATTCCTTCAACATAGCTAGGAAATATAAGCATAATATTTAGCATGCATAATCATATGACACCTCCCTTAACCGAATAATTGATTATTGGGTTTTATCGTGTTTTTATAGGCAACACATTAGTTTGTTTGGTTGTTTTCTTGCATGAACAAACTCTAATTTGCTTCTTGTGGATAAATTATTATTTTCATTAACTTAACCATGTTTACACACTACATTTTATCTTTCATCCACCCTAAAATCACTCACAAAGGAAAAATGCTTCGTTGGTTTCCTTAATGTGTTGTTGCAGCTACCCACTAAGTGTGTTTTACCTTAGCAAGGAAAAATGCATTTATTTCTCAATTAACGTGTTATTGTAGTGACCCACTAACTAAGTTTTTCTTTATTTACCCTATCTTTTAGCACTATTTTTTTGAAACATGCCCCATAAAATATAAACACATTACTTTGTTGACTATTACACATCCTTGTGTGGTGTATTTTTACTTGGGAGCATGAAAATAGCACAAGATTTTCCTCTATATAGAACAAATCATATGTTCACTTCTCATGTTGTAGAAGCTTATTAGCCAATGTGATTTGGCCCCCATGGGGAAAATGCATCATTCCCTCAACTATTGAACATCCCTTCCTTCCGCATTTTTCCCATTTGGCGAAAATGGTGAGTATAAACCAAGAATTTGACTTCCTTAGTAAAAAGCATTACTTGTCTTCACATGCCACTACAAATCCTCACTTAATGTGATTTTACTCCCTCAAGAAAAACACCTCAATTAATTTGTTATCGCATGCCTCCAACTCGTCTGATTTGGTATTAGGCATCTCACTACTCTTCTTATGTGCTATGCATAAGTCTATGAACCATAAAGTGATTTATGCAACACATATCATTAAATAAAAAATTCCCATCAATTAATACATCTCATCAATCATGATAGTGATGGAATGTTAACCAAGTATGCCTTGTAGTAAATAAATATATATGTAAATTAGTATGATGAATATGATCCCACATTCATATTTTTCCCAGTTATTACCTAATATTCCATATTGAGTCAAGACATCCCTTTCCTACACAATACAATAACATGAAATGAGGGTTAGGACATCCCTTTCCTACACACTGCAATAACATGAAATGAGTCACTAAAAGTGAACTTGTAAAACATCATGTATGACAAAATAAGATTGCATGAAGCATAGAAAAGTGTATCTAAGAATAAGTAATGGTGAGCTAAGATTTATGAGAAATTTATTATCATCCATGCTTGTTTGGGAAGAGGAAATACTACATAAGAAACCCAAAAGGGTGGAACTGATCCATGTGGATATTGGTGGCCCTCCACATGTTTCAAATTTCAATTGGTTCATCTGAACAATTTTCAGTTCAACATGTTTCTCTGTAATGGGGACATTTCTTTGTAATTATGGGTTCTGTACTTCTTAGGTTTTCTTGAAGCCCTACAGAACATCCAGGTGGATATTGGTGGTTTCCCATGATCCAGGTGGATATTGGTGGCCACCCACCTTTTCCAACTGGCTCAAAACAATTTTCTGGCAATTTTGGCAATTTACTATTTTTAGCAATTTTTAACTTTTGGGGCCAGCGTGAGGGCCTAAACAATGATTTTTCACGATCGGGAAAATTTATGATAGGAAAAGGCTCTCTTTGAGCCCCCTAAATGAATATCCTCATTAATACCTTTCCAATGAGCTATAGTGCACCCTAAATAGATATCGTATGCAAAAGTTACGACCCTAGTAAGTTAATGTACTAACTTACCCCAACGAGGCCCACATGAATTTTGGTGCTTCATCTCCTAGGGTTAGGTTTTTGGATGTCTAGGGTTTTGGCATTCATATTTATGGTAAAAATTCCTTCAGATCCTCATTGTACTCATCTTCTTGCGAATGAGCATAGTCGTCACATCTCTTCTCAAAGATAAGTTGTCACCATTCTAGCAAGCTTGTTTTCAGTCTGCATTTTATAGTTTTCAGCATATTTGTTATTTAATAGAAGTCAAGTTTTATTGTATCTTTGTTATTGTTAATTGTGTCTTTGTGTTAACATTATAAATCTGTGGTTTCATTTCGTTCCGCTCATAAATTTGGATCAGTGGTATCAGAGTGGTCTGCTCCTTGTCATCTTTTAATGCATGTCCCCAACACAATCAAGGTATAGAGAGTTGGGTCTCGATCTTGTTTCTCTTGAGGACAACTGCTCTCGGACACCCAAGAAACGTCCCATGGCGGGCAAAAAGAAAGACGATGGGACAGGAGATCCTTTCAAAATGTTGCTCAAGGAAGCCCTTGAGTGACAGAGGGACAAGATGATGGACAACTTCCCACAAATCCTTCAATGGTTGCCGACAAGTGACGCATCCACCTCAAGAAGAAACACCACCCCATTCAAGTTATAGATTAATTTTTATGTTCCTATATTTGAAGGTCAAATAGATGTGGATGCTATAGATAAATGGTTAAACCTTCTAGAAGGGTATTTTTTTTTCCACAACTTTTCCGATAGAGAAAAGATTATATTTGCGCTTCTCAAGGCCGTCCCCCTTGTCAAATATCGGTGGGATACTTTATGTGAGAAAAATGAAACAAAAGGATCCACATTATTGGCAGTTTCACCCACTTGGTATTCCTTTAGGGATGTTATTAAGGAACAATACTACCCTGTTGGAAGTTATGATGACTTGTATACAAGATGGACCACACTGTGGCAAGAAAGAGACCAAACAGTCCCAGAGTTCACCAATGTCTTCCATACCTTGTGCACCAAGTTGGGTATCAAATATTCTGAGAGACATCTGGTGCTCAAGTACTATGGCGGTCTCCATAGATACATCCAAATAGAAATGGATTTTTTGGACATCTCATCCTTGGGTGTGACCTATCAATATGCCATTAAAATCGAGCAGAAGCTTAAACAAAAGACGTAGCAGTTTGGGTCTGGGAACCCCTCACAGCAGAAGAAGGGAAAGGACTTCCCTAACCTACAAAAAAAATGACAGAGCAAAGATGAGAAACCTCATGACAACCAGTCCAAGCCACAAGCAAAGAAGGACAATGGGAAGACGAAGAAATATACCAGGAAGTGGTGCAACTTCCATAAGAGCCCCTAGCATAACACTGTTGATTTTCAATCAAAGCAGACATTAGTGGCTGAAGTAAAATCCTTTGAATTGGATGTCGGTTCTGACTCTAAGTTAGAACCAGAGAAGGGGATATGGATCATTGACACGGAACCTAGTGCCACCGTTTCTACCACCAAGATCCAGCCTAGTGAACCTGATGAGCCAAAGGAAGGTGAACATCTCTTTCATTCACAGATGTGGGTGAAAGGCACTCCACTACACTTCATTGTTGATAGTGGTAGCTAGAAGAACCTCATATTAGTAGAGGTCGTCGAGCGTCTAGCCCTGCCGACAGTGCCACACCCACAATCCTACACCATCGAATGGCTCCGTCAAGGAAGCGATCTTCACGCCAACCAACAGTGTCTCCTAACGTATGACATCAAGCCATTAAAATATGAGGTATTGTGTGATGTTGCTCCCCTTGAAGTTTGTGATGTTCTTTTGGGACAACCTTATTTATGGAAACGTCATGTTATATATGAGTCTAGGCCTTGTAATGTTATTATTACTTTGAATAGGAAATTGTACATGATACCCAAGGTAGTACCACCTAGTGATATTTCCTTGATCTCTGCCAAACAATGTAGGAAGTTCGTTTCTCAGAATGGGAAGTTTGTCTTCTTCATGATTCACTCTCAGAGTTAGAGAAAGGTTGCAGCCACATCCATGGCCTCCGCGACCGACCTCTCCATGTAGCAGAAGTAAGTGGATAAGGTCGTGGAAGAATGGAAATACATATTCTCATCACTTACTAGAGTACCTCTGCACTATCAGGTCAAGCATCCCATTGATATGACCCCTAACGCACCGCTACCAAATGGGACAGACTATTGTCGCTCTCTACTAGAAAATGAGGAGATCAAGCGTTAGATCCAAGAACTACTCCCCAAGAGGCACATCCGACCCATCTCATCACCTTGTGGAATCCCAATCGTGTTGGTGCGACAGAAAGACGGGACCTGGTGACTCTACATTGATTATCGAGCCCTAAACAAAATCACAGTCAAGAACCAGTACCCTATTCCCTGAATCGACGATCTCTTTGATCAGATCAAGGGGGGCCAAATACTCTAGTAAGATTGATCTGAAGTCTGGCTACGATCAGGTCCTAATAGAACAGACAGATGTATGGAAAATTTCCTTCAAGTCAAAAGAAGGTCATTTTGAATGGTTGGTCATGCCCTTTGGTTTGACGAATGCCCCAACAAATTTCATGAGGTTGACAGAGGATATCCTGCAGCCTTTCACTAATTATTTTTTGGTGGTGTATCTAGATGACATCCTGATCTACAACAAGACTTGTGAAAAACACTTGCATCATATTCAACAGGTTCTTCACACTCTATGGCCGCACAATCTATATGCCAACTTGGGAAAATGCTCCTTCGGCATGGACATGGACCAATACCTAGGCTATATTGTTGATGCACATGGTGTGCATGTTGATCCAGCCAAGATCCAAGTCATCCATGACTATCCAGCCCCAAACACGCTCACTGAGCTTCGAAGCTTCTTAGGCCTTGCCAATTTCTATCGTAGGTTCATGTTGGGATTCTCCCATATTGCATGGGCCCTCAATCAAATAACCAGAGGGGGTGGTAAGGAAAAATTTATGTGGGGCTTGTCCGAACAGAAAGCGTTTGATGATCTAAAGTAGCGCTTGTGTTCAACACTAGTGCTCTCATTACCTGACCTACAACATCCCTTTGATATTGAGACATATGCTTCAAACTATGTTGTGCGCATAATCCTCACTTAGCACAACTACCTCGTGGCCTATCATAGTGAGACACTATCATATGTCATCAGTAAGTACCCTACTTATGACAAATAAATGTACTCCATTGTGTAATCCTGTCGCTAGTGGAGGCATTACATTCTCGGGAAGGAGACAGTCATCCACACTCATCATAAGCCACTGCAGTTCATGCAGACACAAGGAAAATTGCAAAATGACCGCCATCAGAAGTGGTCCACATATTTGCAGCAGTTCCACCTCAACATCAAGTATAAAAAAGGAAGTACCAACTGAGTCGTTGATTTTTTCAGCCGACCTCCAGTCGTGGCACTCACCACAGTGCTAGAATATTGCATCCATGAGATCTCTGAGTGGCCCCACCTCTATGAGACAGATCCTGAATTCTCCAACACCTACCATATGTTGGGCGCCAACACAACTATCAATAGTTTCCATATTCAGGATGGGTTGTTGTTCCATCTAGGCCATCTCTATATTCCATCAAGTGAGTGAGAAAAGATGATTTGGGAATCCCACTACAGTCGGATGGTAGGACATTTCAGAGTGGAAAAGACAGTGGCAGTGTTGTATTGACATTTCTACTAGCCGAAACTTTGATAGGATGTCAACAAGTATATCCGGTCCTGCACTGCCTGCGCTATTTCCAAACCGACCATGAAGAACCAAGGCATGTACACTCCTCTGCCTACTCCTAAAAGGCCCTGGGAATCCATCTCAATGGACTACATGTCGGGCCTCCCTTCCACCAGGGAGGGAAATGACTATGTTTTTGTGGTTGTTGATCGCTTTTCCAAGATGGGGATTTTGGCCGCCTACAAGAAGAGCATCACAACGGAGGACATTGGCAAGATTTTATTTGAACGAGTGTGGGGACACTTTAGGATCCCACAAACCATTATTTAAAATTGGGACAAATGATTCCTCAACACCTTTTGGTCAAGATTCTAGTCACTACTGGACACCAAGTTCACCAATTCCACTGCCTTCCACCCCCAGATGGATGGCCAAACCAAGGTCGTCAACTGGATGATCGTGCACATCCTGTGCATGTACAATTCCAAGCACCCTCGCACCTAGGATGAGATTCTTCCATATGTTCGGCACAACTAAAATAGATCCATACATAGTTAAACTGGCCATAGCCCCTTTTAGGTGGTCTTGGGATTTCAACCATTGGTTCCCATGGGTGTTGCACTACCCCTTGCGGCCTTATTTTCCACCATTATTGGACACCTCGAAGATAGCAGAACAATTGACACCAACACAGCTCAACCTTGACTGCATGGAATAGGAATCCACTAATCATATCGTGGACACACAGGTCAATAGCACTATTCAACAAAGGATTCAACTTTATTGGGTTGTCAAAGCAGGGAAACTCTTCCACCAAGGCAAGTGGCTCACCTGGGACCAAATTCAAAAGAAATTTCATCATCTAATGGGGGCACTCAATGCAATGTAGAACATTGATTCCTAATGAGGGAGGATTGATCCAGGTGGATATCGGTGGCCACCCACCTTTTCTAGCTGGCTCAAAATAATTTTCTAGCAAATTTGACAATTTACTAGCTTTAGTAGTTTTTAATTTCTAGGGCCAGTTTGAGGGCTTAAATGAAATATTTTCATGATCAGGCACCTAAATGATAGCCAAAGGCCCTCATTGATCCCCCTAAATGAATCTCCTCGTCAATACATTTCTAATGAGCTATCGTGCACCCTAAACAGAGATGATATACAAAAGTTGTGACCCTGGGAAGTTAATGTACTAACTTACCCCAATGGGGCCCGCATGAATTTTGGCACTTCTTATCCTAGGGTTAGGTTTTTGTATGTTTAGCATTTTTTCATTCATCTTTATTGTAAAAAGGCCTTCAAAGCCTCATTGTACTCATCTTCTTGCAAACGAGTGTAGCTGTCACATCTCTTCTTAGAGATAAGCTACCACCATTCTAGCAAGCTTGTTTTCAATCTACATTTTACAGTTTTCAACATATTTTTTATTTAATAGAAGTCAAGTTTTATTGTATCTTTGTTATCGTTCACTGTGTCTCTATTTTAACATTATAAATCTGTGGTTTTAGTTCGTTCCGCTCATAAATCTGGATCATCCCATCTAGTCTAACTGACCTATTTTGGCAGTTTTCATATCAATACATCTTTATGTACTTCTAGGGCCATTTTGGGACCCTACACAGTGTTTTCTTGGATTTACACAGTCAAATTGTAGACAAAGTCAGAGTTTGATGACATAATGCATAGTTCTCCATAGTTCTCAAAAAGACCTTTCCAACGGGCTATCACGCACCTAAATTGGAGATCGTATGCAAAAGTTACGACCTTGAGAAGTTGATGTACTAACTTACCTCAATAGGGCCCACATGATTTTTGACACTTCATCTCCTAGGGTTAGGTTTTCGGATGTCTATGGTTTTGGCATCCATGTTTATCATAAAAAGGCCTTCAAAGCCTCACTGTAATCATCTTCTTGCGAATGAGCGTAGCCATCACATCTCTTCTCAGAGATAAAGTTGTCACCATTGTAGCGAGTTTTGCACTCTGTATTTTAACAGTCTCTGTACATTTCTTTCATTAATAGAAATAATGTATTGTTGTATTTCTTTGTTTCTAGCAATATTTAAGTGTATTTCATTGTAATATCTATGCTTTCATTTCGTTCTGCTCATAAATGTGGATCAAGAACACATCTCATGCTTAGGTGATCCACTATTGCAACTCCTCTACTAACATGATTTGGCTTTCTCGACACTTTCATATATATTGAGGGATCCAATGAAGCTTTTCAATGAAATATGCACCTTATGCTTCATTGATGTGTTATTGCAACCATTTAAATTATGTGTTTTGTTTTTTTAGGAAAAATGCATCATTTCTTATCTTAAAATGCAACTAGATATCAAAAATTCTTTAAAAAAAAAAAAAACTAATTATAATTTTCTAAAATTTAGTGAGCTCCTTTCCCCTTCTAAGATTTCCTCTAATGTAGGGCTTGAAATTAATGTGGGCTTGAAATGGTTGCATTGAGATTTGTTGCAAAATTAAAGTAGCCATAGTTTGTTCAAATTTCGAGAGAAACTCTATATTAACCTTTTGATCACTTTTCAATTCTTAAGAAAAAAGTTAAATTAGGTTGTTTTATGACTCAAATTCATTGCTATAGGATTTGTGCCAAAAATTAAAAAATACTCAAAATGGGTGAAAACTTGTTGAACAACTTGGTCTCAAGATTAAAAAATAAAATCCCTATTGTAAAAGAGTGATATTCAGCTTCCTTTCCCTATAATACATTGTTTCTTGTGTTGATATCCTACTACAACTTTCCATTGAGTGTGTTTTTAGCTTCATTGGTGAAAATTCATTAATGCTTGTGTTGCTGCACTATTGCAACTGCTTTTTAATTTTGTTTCTACTTAGGATGGATAGAGAAATTATAATGAAGTCAAAGATTGCTTTCACAAGTAAAATTTTTAGTAAGTTGTTGCACATGTTCAAACAGTTCAATTTAGCTTTGAAGAACTCACTTCTTCTTTACATAGTGAGAAACATCCATCAAATGTTGCACAATCACTATGGAAAACATTATATCCATGCATTGCATCTTGGAAATTTCCTACGTCAAATTGTGATGCCTAGAGGCCTAGGACTAAAACACAACTATCTCTACCTTGTCAAATCAATGATGATATTATATTAGGCTTTAAATGATGAACTACATTTCATTGAATAAATGTGGATGCTTATTTATCCTTTGAAATGCTTGCTTGCATCTGTAATAAATAAATATGAGAAACTGAACAATAATCATTGCATTGATGAGTGAAAGTGTAATCTAGCATGATTAAAATGATTTGTGGATTGTGATCAGGATTTTGTGTTGCTAATAAATAAATATGAGCAAATGAACAATAATCATTGTATTCATGAGTGAAAGTGTATTCTAGCATAATTAAAATGATTTTTCGATCATGATCATGAGTTTGTGTCACTATGATATGATAGAAATAAAACATTGCTTCATTTATTTTAGAAGGATATAAAGAGTTGCTTTGTTCTCCCATCTTCTCTGCAAAACTAAATCATCCATTTCATGAAGGAATATTACACTTAGTAGGCTAGATGGTTGTTAATAAAAACATATCTATTGTTGCACTATTTCACTACTGTGGAGCTTCATATTTCTAATTCTCTTCATTGATTACATTAACTAAACATATTTATTTTTCATAGGGAAGATAGTGCATTGGTTAAGCTTAGGCAATGATTCGCAGCCACATAAATGTTAATAAATGCAACCCATTGATATATATGTTTAAATAATGCTAGTAAATGACCTAAACAATAGTGGGAAAATTAATGCCTATGTAATGTAAAATTGGTTAAAACTTTGATTGTAATCTAGAAGATTGTATATGTCATGATCCACATTTGAATTTGAACTTTAAGCATGTATTCCTTTAATTCCTTATACACCCATGATACATTTACAATCATAATAAACATTCATTACACCCATGATATATTTACAATCATAATAAACATTCATTAGTGATCGACTAATAAATTGTGGGAACAACATAAGAAAGCATCTTTAGTAAAAGCATGCAAGTAAGTGGGATTTTAATTCATCAAACCGTAAGACATCAAGCAATTGAAGGAGACTCAAAACACCATCAATCCCAAGCCAATCATCCAATTAAACTTAAGGTAGAGACCAAGAAACAAATATAATCATAATAATTATATACAATTCAAGTAATAAAGAAAATGAGACAATCTAATCAAAGAAATTGAAATCATCTAAGAGTATCGATCACTTCAAGAGTTGAAGTCACAAAAGATAGTAAGATACGATCGATGAAACTTAAAAAAATTGCAGAGTGTGTAAGCCGCTATACTGAAGGCACTAACTCTAGTCAAAATAGAAGAAAAGGCTATGAAAACATAATTCTACTCAAGATAAAAGAAAAAACTATAAACACATTAACCCCTATAGTAATTCATAGTGATGATAGAATTTTTTTCAATTTAAAAATAATTACAATAATAATAATGAAGTTAAAAAAAAAATCTTCTTAATAATTTATAGTAATGATAGAATTATTTTCAATTTAAAAATAAGACAGTCATAATAATGAAATTAAAAAGAAAATATATTTTAATAAAATTATAATTGTTTAATCTAACGTGATGAATAAAAAGAAGAGAAGAAAGAAAAGATTGTGCACCATATTATAGGGTTGTACTAAATTAAGTAGATATGTTTATTTTGAATTAGATATATACCAGCTATGGTGAACATGTATGATATAGAGAATAAAAAATTTAATATTTTTTTTCTAAAAAAAATTATATAATAATGTAATGTTTTGATTATTATTATATGGTAATGTTGATATATTATAATTAAAAATAATTTAATGAGTTAATTTAATTGATTTTAATTAATTTTTTTAATCTTTTTATAAAGTTGATATTATTTTTTTCATAATAATTAAATATAATTTTGAATTCTATAAATATTATTATTTTAGTTTTATTTGTCTTTGATGATGGATCGTTTCAATATTTTATACAAAAATCTATACACTCCTAAATACATTTTCAACTTTATTTGTCCCTGATGATGAGTGGATGTTTCAATATTTTATACATAATTTATCTCCAAAAAACTCAAGTAACATTATGATTAATTGTGAAAACATACACATTCATATTCAATTAATTATTTCAAAAAAGAATTCATCATAAAATTCTAATCCTACTAAAGTTCAAATTTAGTAGAATCTTTTTCAGTTACCAATGTTTATTATGGTCTGGGGTTGAGTTCCTCTCTTTAGATACTTTAAAGAAAAGGAGAGATCCCATAAAGTTTTCAATAAAAAAAAACCAACAAAGATTAGCTTAATCAGTTAAGCTATCCACCCAAAACAATGTTGTCAAAAAATAAAACTAAAAAGCCATATATCACACTTCAAATCTAATTTTGTCTCAAATAAATAGAATATTGATAAATTTTCTTTCGAATAAAATATTATAATTAAATAACAATAAGACATCATTATTCAAAAAGGAAAATAATATTATAATTAAATAATAGTAAGCCATCGTTATTCCAAAAATGAAAGAGAATCTTGCAATGTCCTAAATTTAATATTTTTTTGTAAATGTCACTAATTACGCTTGATGATGTGGCTACTGATAATTTAGTAATGCAAGTCTAGCCTAATGCAATTTCATATTGAAATAAAATTGACTTTAACGATAAATATGAGTTAAATAATTATAAAAATAAACAATTTTGTGTATAAGGTTAGCTCATTCATGTAAATTATATTATATAATTTGTAATATTTAAGTTTAAATTAAATGAGTGATATTTTTCGTGACGTATTGGTTGACCTAGTATTAAGGACAAGGTAATCTATCATAGTTTGGACATATTGGTTGACCTAGTATTAAGTGCAAAGTAGTCACTACATAATCCTTAACGTTATCATTAAGTAATCCATATTGGTTGACCTAGTATGTAGGAGTTGACTTGTAGGCCATAACTTGATCACTAAGTTATCTTTTTGCGCTTAAGAAATTGTTAAGGAAAATCAAGACAATTATATTAATATTATTAATATTTAAGGATAGGATTAAGTCTACTTGCATCAATTTTAATATGAAGCATGTGAGGTGCGTGTGAATGGTATGGTATAATATTTGATATAGAGGAAAAAATGATTCTCTGGTGCCTTCCTACCAATAGATTTGGATTTATAAAATATTTTTTCATAAGCATAGGAGACCACAAAAAACAGGTTAGAGAATATTATCCTGAGCTAGGTAAATATGAAGCATGTGAGGTGCGTGTGAATGGTATGGTATAATATTTGATATAAAGGAAAAAATGATTGTCTGGTGCCTTCCTACCAATAGATTTGGATTTATAAAATATTTTTTCATAAGCATTAGGAGACCAAAAAAAAGTTAGAGAATATTATCGTGAGCTAGGTACCTTACAGTAGGTCAACTAAGAGAATATGTACCATTTATAGTTATGTACCATTTATAGTTATAAGATGTTTATGCACATTCATAGAGATCAATTATAAAAATATGATTGATTGAGCACTAAGCAGAAGGGTTATGGATTCAATGCAATCATAGAGATTAAAAATAAAAATATGATTGAGCACTAAGCACAAGGGTTATGAGTTCAATGCAATTTAGGAAGAAAAAATATATAAAAGAAGAGAAAAAACATTTAATGTTATATGTATTGAATATGAAAGAGCATTTAATGTTATAAGTATTGGATATTTAGAATTTTTTAATGAAAAGTACAATTAATGGAAAAATAGTGGTTTTGTAATATTTTATTGTGTCAATTAAAGATTCTACATGATATTTTTTCATTAATATTTTACAAACTCATTTGAGTCTCCATTTTTAAGAAATCATACAATTTAAAGTGGAACTTACCATATGTAATAGCCCTCCGTTACGTATGAGAAAAGTCGAAATACAACAAGTAAATTTTTTTTTTTTTTTTTTGTGTTAGGAAATTTAAAACATCACAATTTATAGCAACACCATTGACACATCATTTACATATATAAATGAAACAATATTAACGCATTAACAATCAGTCACAACTCAAGACGACACATTATCACCATGAATAACGATATGCATATCGACGCAATAACACAAATACATAGTAACCCATAATCATTGCATTCATACAATTAATAATGACGCAAAAACAATACGGATCATAAGTCTCTCAACACATCTCATAAATAAAATCATCAGATAACACCAGGATGACATGAGATAACATAACAATAAATTAAGGATCACAAAGATAATCATAAGAATGACATAAGATACTACCCACCCAACCTACCCTGCAAGGTTAGGACCTCTAATCGATTCCAACTATCAAAGAACCATTAAGATGGCACCATTAGAGTTTCTTTACGGGCGACTGTGTCAGAGAAATTTTTTTCATCAATGTTTCACAAACTCATTCAAATCAAGTCCATCTTTAAAAAATCACACAATTTGAAGTGGAAGAAAGATATTAGGATCTCTTTATCATAAATGTATAGAGAGACTCATTCAAATCAAGTATATATTCAAGAGGTGGCACAATTTAAAGTAGTATGAGAGGTTGTTAAGATCTATTTGGTGCGTGTGTGTGTAAAGTTTTTTATATCAAAGTGATTTTATTTTGAGAAGTGATTTTGGGAAACCCAACAAACATCCACGTGAATCTCAAGGAAGGTGCACTCCCTCAGCCAACTGGATTCTTGGAAGGCACACTCTCTCTTCTTCTAGGAGGAGAAGAACAACTAGGCACAAGTCCCAAGGAAGTAGTTGATCAGATCTAGCTATCTCATTGTTATAAGCAAGGTGTATATTGACCTATTCAATCCATCATGTAATAATAGGAATCTATATAAGACTGCCTCCTATTCTAAATAAAGTGATGGTCATTTTTCTCTCATTTTTGGTGATAGTATTAATTTTTTCCTATTCTAGTTAATTTCCTGAGTATTTCTATTGCATATCAAATTTTATTTTGAGAATAAGGTTTGCATTATCAATTTTGGTACATTATCAAATATAATTAACACACATTATTGAGAAGCACTAAGAGAGATTAGAGTTTATTTTATTTGTTTTGATCTCTCTTGACTCCTCAACATGTTCATATCAAGTCTCCATTTTTTGCTTAGTTTAAGACTATCATCTCTTTTTAAAGTGTTGGCATACCTTTTGATTTATTAATCTTCTTGACTTCTTCTCTTCATATGGTGCTTTACTTTGGCTATCATCATTGCATCTTTGATGAAAATATGGTTATTTGTGTTTAATGAGTGTTCTACATGATCCAAATTATTTTCGGATCGAAATGAAAGAAGAGATATTACAATGAAATACACATAAAAATTTCCCGAAATAGAGAAATACAACAACACATGATTTCTATTAATGAAAGAAATGTACAGAGACTATAAAAATACAGAGTGTAAGACTCACTAGAATGGTGGCATATTTATCTTTGAGACGAGATGTGATGGATACGCTCATTCACAAGAAGATGATTACAATGAGGCTCTAAAGGCCTTTTTATGATAAACATGAATTTCAAAATCCTAGACATCCAAAAAACTAACCCTAGGAGATGAAGCACCAAAAGTAATGCGGGCTCCGTTGGGGTAAGTTAGTACATTAACTTCCCTAAGTCATAGCTTTTTCATACAATCTCCGTTTTAGGCATGTGATAGCCCATTGGAAATGTATTTTCGAGAAATATGCATTGTGTCATCAAAATCTGATTCCATCCACAGTTTTATTGTGGAAATCCAAGAAAACAATGTTTGGAGCCCCAAAACAACCCTCGAAGTACATAAATATGTACTGACATGAAAACTTCCAAAATAAGCCAGTTGGAATAGGTGGGAGACCACCAATATCCACCTAGATGTTGTGTAGGGCTTCAGGATAGCCTCGTAAGTGCAGAACCTACAATTACAAAGAAATGTCCCCATTACAGAGAAATGTGTTGAACTGAAAAAAGTCAAGATGAGCCAATTGGAATTTGGAATAGGTAGGTGGCCACCAATATCCACCTAGATCAATCATGCCCCCTTAGAAAGTAATGTTATCCATTGCATTGAGTCTCCTGGGAAGAGTGGAAAGTGTTTTCCGAATCTGAATCTTGGTGAGTTACATGCCTTGTTGGAGAAGTTGTACTACTTGGTCTGTGGAAGGTTGTCATGAACTTGTTGCTGGCAGGGTTGAATATGTTCCACCAACCTGTTGTCTCTGGGCTTGATGGGGCATTGTGTAGGAACCATAGTAGGTGAAGAAACAATATATTATTTCTCTTCTACAATCTGCTTCT
>JASDQU010736191.1:46017-61690 GCA_032191745.1 Picea mariana
AGAATGGAGTGGCTGAAAGGAAAAATCAGACAATAATGAATATGGCAAGAACACTTCTTAAAGAGAAACACTTGTCAAATACTTTTTGGGCTGAAGTAGTAGCATGCTCAGTTTATCTTTTGAATAGATCACCAACCAAAATTCTAAAGATGAAAGTTCCCCAAGAAGCATGAAGTGGGACAAAGTTCAATGTAGCACATCTAAGGACATTTGGATGCATAGCATATGCTCACATACCTTCCGAATTAAGGAAGAAACTTGATGATAGAAGTGAAAAATGTATTTTCACTGGCTACAGTGGAACATCCAAAGCTTATAGGATTTACAATTCCATCACCAAGAAATTAATTCTCAGTAGAGATGTACAATTTCTGGAAAATCAATTCTGGAATGATTCAGAAAATCAACAAGTGGACAGTCAAAATCCATTGCTGCCAAGTTCTGAAAACACAGAAAATTCAGAAAAGAAAGTACCTCAAAATATTCTTCCAAGATTGCAAGTACAAAGACAACCTGAGCATTCTCAGGATAACTCAACTTCCAGCAGAGAGTCATTCTTTGAACCACAGAATCAAAGAACTCGAAGTTTGAGAGAAATCCATCAGCAGTTGGGTGACTTTGAGAAACACAACCTTTTTGCTTTAATGTCATGTCAACCTACATCCTTTAAGGAAGCAACTAAGGAGCCACATTGGGTTCAATCCATGAACCAAGAAATTGACTCCATTTAGAAGAACAAAACATGGAATCTTGTTGATTTGCCAAGACACAAGAAGAGTATTGGTGTCAAGTGGGTTTACAAAACTAAACTCAATGAAAAAGGGCAGATTGAAAAACACAAAGAAAGACTTGTTGCCAAAGGATTCTCACAACAACTAGGTACTGATTATGGTAAAAATTTTGCTCCAGTAGCAAGATTAGACACTGTCAGAACTCTATTGGCCATAGCAGCACAACACAAATGGCAAGTATACCAGATGGATGTCAAGTCAGCATTCTTGAATGGTTTCTTAGAAGAAGAAGTTTATGTCGATCAACCACTTGGATTTGAATTCCAAGAGCACCCAGCCAAAGTGTATTGGTTGAACAAAGACTTGTATGGATTAAAGAANTTTTGCTCCAGTAGCAAGATTAGACACTGTCAGAACTCTATTGGCCATAGCAGCACAACACAAATGGCAAGTATACCAGATGGATGTCAAGTCAACATTCTTGAATGGTTTCTTAGAAGAAGAAGTTTATGTCGATCAACCACTTGGATTTGAATTCCAAGAGCACCCAGCCAAAGTGTATTGGTTGAACAAAGACTTGTATGGATTAAAGAAAGATCCAAGAGCTTGGTACAACAGAATTGACACTTATCTGATCAAAAGTGGTTTCAGCAGAAGCCAAAATGAACCAACTCTTTACACCAAAACAGATAAGCACGGTAAATTTTTGATTGTATGTTTATATGTTGATGACATGATCTACATAGGAAATCTTGAGCTAACAAATTTCAAACATGCCATGCAATCTGAGTTTGAGATGACAGATCTTGGCATAATGAAATATTTTTTAGGGATTGAGGTTAATCAATCATCCAAAGGCATTTTTGTTTGTCAGCAAAAGTATGCAGTAGACATCATCAAAAGATTTCACATGGAAGGATGCAATATAGTAGAAACCCCCATACCTTTAGTCACAAAATTGAGCAAGAAAGATGAAGGTCCTGTTGGAGCCGCCCTTGTTTTATTTTTACCCTTCACAATTTTAAATTTTTGATACTTGAAATCTAAAGATGGTCTTTTGATTTTTCCCCCGAGACTTTGAAAACTCTGCAACCTTATTACATAAGCAGCGATGCTTTTCCACTCTCGAAACAAATCTACTTTCGTAAGAATGTCGCTCTCTCTGTTTTACTTCGAGATCTTGCAGGTCGAATACTTTAACCCATGAATTCACACGTCCCGAGTCACGAAACGGTGAACTCATTTTAAATTTTCACTCAAGACAGAAACCAGGGTAAAGTCTTTTAACTCAGTGATTAGACGTCGTCGAGGTTTCGCGCCTCGACGTTCGCCAAGTTTAAATTTTTATTCTTACAGCTCCGAGAGCCGAGAACATGAGGTTCTTTCGGGCTAACCCTGTTCAAGGATTATAGGCAAGAAGGCTAACCATGGTTAAAATCTGTTCTCGGCGTTTCGCCACTCGACACTATCTTTTAGAAAGTTACGACGTCTAAAACCCCGACTCATGAAGTCGCGACGAAATTATAGCATGATTAATTAATCGCCTAATGTAATATTTTATTTCCCTTAATTGAGTCTTAATTATCGCCATCTCGCATTTTCGCGACTCGGCATACAAATCTCTCAGAAACTTGTCTTCGAAGTTCCGAGTCACGATATGGCGAATAAAGTGATTATGAAATTAATGATGCTCCAAATCGCGATTACTGTTAATTAAGCAAAAATCGGTCCTCGCAGTCTTGCGAGTTGAAGACTCAAAATGTTAAAAGGAAATCCACGATGCAACGAACAACGAGAAATTTATTAACGTTACTAATGTTTTGATATAGTAAAATAAAGCAAGATATGTCCCGCGCATCGAGGTTTGCATGTTTCCCAAGGTAGCTATTTGCTCTCCATACTCCGACTGACTATCAAACCGCCAAAATTTATGACATTAATGGGAAGATAAGGTAAATCTATGTGTAAGATCGGATTTTTTACGGCATAAGTTTATTTCTAATTTCGAATTGACAGGCTTGTTTTGAAAGGTACCGTTTTTTCAAATATATGTAAGAGCTACGTTTCATTATTCATTTTTCATAGCACGCGGAGCTCATCCTTTCTGAGTTAACTACTTTCTGCATGTATACGCAGTTCTATCGAAGGAGAGAGAAAACGCAAATTACGGCCATGGCTCTGCAGAAAGAAGCAAAGACAAATGTCGAAGTCGCGGGACAGGGCTCAGACAATGTCACCGAAACTTCACCCCGAAGTGTTGAATCGATCCCCGACTAGTCGTTTGTGTCAAATGTTATGCAAGACGAATTGGTAGATTACTCAAACAACTCCGACGACATCGAAAGGGATGATCTACACACCAAGTACAAGATAATCGTCCAATCCGAGATGCACAGAGTGGAAACCAGGCCACGGTTGCTTCCGTATTATGACATGATCCGGTGGGCGTTGGACCACGTAGACTTACCTACCAGGACGATCATGAACATCCAGCGAGTTACTGTCAGAAATTTTAGGCCTGAGCATCTACAAACCATGTACAAGCTACCTTCTATGTCTGAATATACATATGGTGCTGATTTCTTGGAGGAATTCAAAGAGAAAGAGTGCACCCAGTACGACAAAAGCATGCCCAGTTTGATCAAAGATTGGGTTTCGCACTCTGCGAAATTCAAAGCAAATGACCAGGGCATTTATTTTATCGCTTCTTTGGAGCCACAGTATAAATATGTGCCCCTGATGACATGTCGGATGTTTGGGAGAGAAGACACATCACATTTCTACATCGCATGGGTGCCTCTCATGTTTTGGGTCGCAGAAGGTTGCTCGTTTAATTGGGCAAAGATGCTCTCAGACAGTTTGGCCAACAGGGTCACAGAGTATCGGGAGCAGAAGGCAAGTGGGAAGTCGTCCTTATTTTTCATGTTAGCATATATCATGGAAGCAGTATGTTCCATGACAGCATTCCCCTTGATGAGCTGGGATTGGAATCCATCCCAAGAAAAACCCGTGCACGAGTATCATGACAAACTGTGGGAGAATAAAGCAGAAAATTTCACATATGAGATTTTTAACTCGATGATGGTGCCCCTGCATATCGCTATTTTTGGGCACCCACCACCTCGCGTCTCAGACAACATTGCAACATGTCTGAGTGGCATAGCAGAATGGTATGTGGAGGCCGAGTTTTCGTATTTCAGAGTTTTCGGGGCTTTTGTTCCCCCTCATGCGCTGTCCTTGTTCATCCCCGACAAGCTGGCTTGTCGAGAGGTCGCCTGGAAAATGGTAATTGGAGGGGTGAGCAAAGAACTCAAGGGTTACTCAAAAAAGGTATGGCCTTCTTTTCCCATTCGACCGAATTCCTATTCTTTATTAGATTTTGAGCATTCCAAAGCCGAGGCTGCCGCCCTGGAGGACCTAAGTTTGGTCTCCATCGAAGTTAAGAAACATGATCCATAGAGGGTTGTGAGCAACCATTTGGCTGATTTTGGGCTCAAGAGATTTGAGCATGAAATTTCACCCTCGGACGACATTTTCCGAGGGGCAAGATCTTATGAAGAAGTGCTAGCCCAGATCCAATCATTAGCACCCGAAGACACAACATCTGTATTAAAATTCCAGGAAAATAGACGAAGATGTTTCCCTGCTGTGTTGGGAGGTTTGGATGCTTCCGAGACAAAACAGAAGGATGCTGAGGATTCTGAGGACGCAATTTCTAACCTTGGAAAACACCAGGAAGGGGAACAAATGAAGAATCCCGAAGCAAAATAAAAAACTCCAGGCCCACCAAGGGAACAAAATCCGGAGACTGAAACATAGACTCTAGGTACGCCGAAGGAGCAGAATCTCGTCGGTACTCCAAGAGAATCGTCAAAATAAATAGGAGAGCCCATCACCTCGGTCACACCCTTGTAGTCGACACATGGAAATGTCGACGAGGGAAGGATATTTAATGAAGAACTGAGGCCCATAAGAGTCGAGGAACTCCCTCCAAATGAGTTCTCTTTTGATAAAAAGAGGAAGGCAGTAGTGCAAAGAGAGTTCTATCAAGAAGGAGAGTCCACTGCGAAAAAATATAAAATCATGATCGATGGAAAATATAAGAAAAGTGACCAACTCGCCACTGAAATTGCGAGAACACTGGGGGCATATGCTTTAGCAAATCAATTCTCAGTTGGGCTTTTGAATAACCAACTAAAAAGAAAAAAGCACTTAATCAGGACCCTCGACGCTAGATTGGCCACAGCCATAGAGAATGCTAAAGGTCAGGGTAGCATGGAGATAGAACAGGCCAGAATGGTTGACAAAAATGAAATAGAAATGCTCAAGACCAAACTTGAGCAAGCACAATTGGTGGTCCGAGATGGTAGAGAGCAGGTGAGCCAACAGAGAAATATGATGGAATAGTTGCAGGCTTGGGCAGAAATCGCCGAGAGCAGAGAAATAGACATCGACATATTTAAATCCCGAGCCAGCGAGATTCAGAGAAAAATATTTTCGGCACAGCAGAATTTGCTTGCCAGGATAGGAGAGATCCGGGAGAACTGTATGTTGGTGGATCAAGTGTCCAAGAACCTGATTGCCAGGGAAAGGGAGGCTGAAGTGGCTCGGGTCGCTTTCCAGGATGCAGTAATCGCCACAAATAACATGGTTTCGGCAGGCGCTCCTAGGCTTGCCATCCCTGAACAAACTAGAGGCAATATTCTATTGAAATATTGGGAGCATAACATTGCCCTGGGAAAGGAACAAGTCCAAAAGGTAACCCACTCTTTAGAAGAAGCTTTTAACTCCATAGATGGCGAGCTATTGGATATTGACAACCGAGGCGATGCAGAAGCATTGATGCAAATAAATGTGGAACATATCTCACTCGATGTGAAGGAAAAGGATGAGAGAGATTCGGCCGACATCTCTCAGATGGATACGGTGGACATGGCCAAAATTGATAAGCGCATGATCAAACCTAGCACGCAACTAAGTGCCCTCAACATCATTGATGCACAAATGGGGGACAAGCTGCAGCAGTTAGCTCGAGAATGTTACTTCGTCGAGGCCAACTGTCAAGCGGAACCTTCACAACTCGTATCTCAGTTTGTGGAAAGATGTATCGCCTGCACCGAATCCATGCGAAGACGAGCACCTGGCACCAAGTGAAGATAAAGTAGGAGAAAGGGAGCGATTGTACTCCTCTCGGTTGTAACCGAATTTGTGTAACTGTTGAGATTCTAAATGATCTGTAAAATTGTATAAATATATCACAAAAAGAAATAAACAGGGCTGGACCTTTTTTTGTGTCGATTGTAATAGAGTTTTTGCATTCGATAAGTTAATACAAGCAAATCTGGAGATTCTCTATCCTGTCAAGACTGTGTTACAAGTTTGTTTCTTTGTATTTCATGTTTCATTTAATTCCATTATTCATAATTGATGTGCTTCGTTATACTTTATTACAACCACTACTATAACGAAAGGATTTTAGTTTTCTGTGATTGTTTATTGTCCTTCCTCTGCACCAGCTATCAGCGGGTGTAAGACCAATCTGCACTTTCAGAATTCTACATATATTCTTTGCTATGTCAGTTATTTCCTTACTAATTTCCTCTTCTGTTTATATGTGAGTTTTCTCTTTGACAGGAACCTTTCGTTATATGCAGCTAAATGTTTTTCTCTCACCTCACACCTTTATATTAAAATATAATACAGTTATAGGAAAGAGCCTTCAATCTGCATTCCTATTTTATTCTTAAACCGTAAAATTCTCTTTTATTCGACCAAATTGAGACAGCATTTAATCTCTTTTTGAATCCTTTCCTACTCTTACTGTTCCTCCATGACTGTCCCTGCACCAACACAACCTAATATCGAACCTGGACTATCGAACCAAACACATATTGCTTTAAACCTTTTTGACATAATCCTTAAAACTGCTAATAACAAGGACGAACTTGAACGTTCATGGGCAGCCATTGAACAAGATATAACTACTCAGGAACAGATGGAAGCTAGACAACGCCAACGTAGAAATATTCCCTAGTTTCCTTTACCGAAGGTTGACGTTACCCTCCTACCCATCTTTCACCTACTTTCGGATGCCTTGACACTGTACTTTTAAGACTTAAGTACAGACTCAGGAAAAACATCTTTCTGGCGCAACGACGCCAGAAAGATGTTGTTCCCGAGTCTGTACTTAAGGCTTAAAAGTACAGTGTCAAGGCATCCAAAAGTAGGTGAAAGATGGGTAGGAGGGTAACGTCAACCTTCGGTAAAGGAAACTAGGGAAGATTTCTACGTTGGCGTTGTCTAGATTCCATCTGTCACCTACTTTCGGATGCCTTGACACTGTACTTTTAAGCCTTAAGTACAGACTCAGGAACAACATCTTTCTGGCGCCATTGTCGGGGACCGAAGTTACGAAATCTTTTTTCCTGGGAGAACGAAATTTATTTCGTTGAAAGTGCTACTCCTTGATAGTGAACATAGAGTACACACAATTTTAAGGATTTTTCAATCATTCACTTGGCGACTCCACGAAAAAATAAACTGCCATTCGGAAGAAGGAATACTAGACAGAACCCGGATGGTAAGCTGATTACGCCTGTTACTGATCCCGAAATTTTTTTAAAGACTAAAAACCCACTTTTAAAGACTAAATGCCATTCAGAACCTTCTACTTCACGCAGTCCTCTGTTTAATACCAAATATCTGACGTCAAACTGCTCTGAAGTTAGGAGTGATATTCATTCAACTTTCCCATCCGTACACAAGGGAAAAGGTCCTCTAGAAAGTTCATCGACAGTTGACATACCATCTTTTCTTCGACAGAACTTCCCAGTCTCGCCTGATCCCAAAGAGTGTGTTACACACTCATTTTCTACACCCAAATCAATGGCAGCCGCCGGAGGAAGTGGTGGAGGCGCTCCTGGAGGAGGAGGTGGAGGTCAAGGGCATGTCCCTCCTCCCAGATTATTCGCAAAAGTAGCAGCGAGATGCACTCCCCTATTTTTTCCCGTCCCCCTTCATGATCTTCCTGAAAATTACATCAAAAATCTTCCTAAGTTCACTGGGGAGGGAGATCTAACCGCAGTCGAGCATATAAATTTCTTTGACCAATTCGTAGATGTCTGTGGTATCAAGCATGAAGATGTCTATTTGAGACTCCTTGTCCAGACCTTTGAAGGACAGGTCCGAACTTGGTTTCGGAGCCTCTCCGCAGCTTCTATCCAGACATATGACGCTTTGGAAGATGCTTTCCTCAGACAATGGGGAGAGTGAAAAGATCACTTATATTACCTTACCGAGTTTGGGTCCCTAAAAAAAAAGAACTCAGAAGTAGTCATGGAATTTATTCTGAGATTCAACAAACTATATAATAAGATTCTAGCCATAGTTAAACCCTCCAAACCCTCAACCAATGTAACCTTCGCAGGAGATTTTGAGCCGGATTTTGCATTACTTTTGCGAGAAAGAAGAGGAGCCACCCTAAGTAGAATGCAATACAATGCTGTCGAAATAGAATCTAATATGATGGCTTCAGGTAAATTAAAGGATAAAATAGAAACAGTCAACCGCGAAAATAGATGCTATAGGGAACCAGCGGGTCCTTCGGGGTCAAATAGATATACTGATGACAGAGTAGATGATATGGCCCGAGTAATTAAAGAACTATCCAACAAAATCTCTAGGATGGAATTGGACCAGGTTAAAGATGATTCTTCTACTAAAAAGGACTTCAGGAGAAACCCAAATCCCCCAAATCAACAGAGACAAATAAAGAATGAGGATCAAAAAATACAAGCTCCACTAAAGAACGAAAATTTTATAGGAGAAAACGACCTCCAAGATTTCGGAGATTCGTAGGATGAAGTCGCGAATTTCGGTGATGAATATTCGCAGCCATATCTGACTCATGAAGACTATGAAAAATCTTTGAACAACCCACAACCGTCTAACAAGGATGAAGAAAGTGATCACACTGATCTCTGTGTATCTCAACCAGAAACAGAGATGATAATGGTCGAGTTTCAGCCAAAATACAACTTAAGATCTAAGAGTAAACCCACCTCAACGAATCAACCTAAGAAAATCCTTCAAAGATGTCAAGCTTATGAACCTCCTTCTGAAGAGACCTTGTTACCCAGCAACAAAACCAAGGTAGAAAGAACTCAAGAGTCCGAGGTAAAAAAAGTTGAAACTCAAACACAAGAAACCGAACCAGTAGATAAAGTTACGTCTTCAACTAGGATCACGAGTGATAAAGCGATCGAGACAAGTAAGTCGGAAAGAAAAAATTTGGAAGTCTCAACCAAATAAATGGACAAGGTAAACACATCTTTCAGTTTTGAAAATGAGTAAAACAAAATTAAGATACCGATTCCTTTGGTAGAATTAGCAAAAAATCCCGCTTATCGGAAGCAAATTGCCAAAGCGATGGGTGTCTATGAGCTAGAAAGTCAATCTGATGTTATAAACCTGGAAGATGACAGACCTAACATCACCTTTGGTCCCCATTTTGAAGGGCCCAAAGACAACATCGCCCCCTTTTATATCACTCTGAATGTATATGATCAATTGCTGCATAATTGTATGTTAGATTCTGGGGCTTCCCATAATGTTATGCCCAAGATTATAATGGACAAATTGGGTCTCCAGATCACAAGACCTTATGGAAATATGTACTCTTTCGATTCGAGAAAGGTTAAATGTATGGGGATGATAAAAGATTTGGTAGTTACCCTGGCTCAGGTCCCAGTCAAGAGTATCCTGATGGATGTGGTTATCGCAGATATTCCCCCCAAATATGGCATGCTATTATCTAGATCATGGGGAGACAAGTTGGGGGGTTCTCTACAGTTGGACATGACATATGCCACAATCCCTGTTTTCAGTGGTCAGTTCACTTGTTTGTACAGAGAAATGAGATTAGCGTCTATAGTCAGTGACCCTCAAAACCCAAATAACTTTCCCATTTACGTTGCAGACCAAGATCTGGGGAATTGCATTTTGTCTTTTGATGATGGTTTGGATGGGTGTCTAGAGGAACTCGATATGAAGCAAGAAGAGACAAGTCATTTGACAGAAGATCTATGTAACACCGGAGTTTGGAAAATGTATTTCGATGGTGCCTTATTTTCTGAAGGGGCAGGTGCGGGAGTGCTCTTAGTGGCTCCCAAAGGTAAATTCATTGTTCCTTTCTCTTACTGACTGCAGTGGGACATAGATTACACTAACAACGTATGTGAATATGAAGCATTGATTTTAGGATTAGAGGCTGTGAAAAGGCTAAATATAAATAACCTGGAAGTTTATGGTGACGCAGAGCTAATAGTTAAACAAATAAACCGACAGTACCTAGCCAAGCATCCCAGACTAAGAACATACATAAATTGTGCTTGGGATTTGATGGGAAAATTTTTCTCATCTGTAAAGGTCCATTTTATCCCTCGCACAGAGAATCCACATGCTGACGCATTGGCCAAGGCAGCTTCAACCTTTTCTCCTCCCATGGCCGTCAAACTGAAATATCACATTGAAATCAGATACAAACCCTCTATACCAGACAATATCCAACACTGGCAGGTTTTCGAAGATGACGAACAAATCAAAAAATTTCTTGCAGCACTAGGTGAGTTCTCCGAAACTCATCCAGACCAAGAGAATCAAAATGACCCAATGTGGATTATGCAAGAAGGGGAAGATCCTGAAACCTTCCGAGAAAAAATAGCGGATCATCGTATGTTGGTCCTTAAAAGCAGCCAAATTCCGAAAGGCTTAATTCCTTTAGAAAGACATTTTGATCAGAATGACATACCTGTGAAATCCACTTTGCATCCCCAACTAGAAGAAGTGGAGGACTGCGATATAGGAACTGAAAAATAATCCAGGGTAGTAAATATATCCAAGTTCCTCCCTCCCAAGGTAAAAGTCCAGTACACAGACCTACTCAGACAGTACAAAGATGTTTTCGCCTGGTCCTATGATGAGCTTAGAACGTATGACACTTCCATAATTGAGCACAAGATACCCTTGAAAAACGAGGTCAAGCTGTTTAGGCAAAAGATTAGGAAAATCAACCCCATTTTGTTGCCCGTGATTGAAAAGGAAGTTAAGAAGCTTCTAAATGTGAAAATAATTGTACCTCTGAGATACTCAGACTGGGTGGAAAATTTGGTCCCGGTTAGGAAAAAGAACGGAGAAATTAGATTGTGTGTGGATTTCCGAAACTTGAATAAGTCTTCTCTCAAGGATAATTATCCGCTCCCCAAAATGGACCATGTCCTAGAAAAGGTAGCTGGAGCAAATCGAATGTATATGATAGATGGGTTCTCTGGGTATAACCAAATCACCATGAATGAGCAAGATAGAGAAAAAACTGCTTTCACCACACCATGGGGTACATTCATGTATGAAAAAATGTCGTTTGGTTTGATGAATGCAGGAGCTACATTCCAACGTGCTATGGATATTTCTTTCGTAGGAGAAAGAGACAAGTTTATAGTCATCTACCTCGATGATTTGATGGTTTTCTCTAAAACCGATGAAGAACATTTGATCCATCTAAAACAGACTTTCGAAAAATGCCACAGGTATAGTCTGTCTTTGAACCCAAAGAAATCACATTTCGCTATGCGGGAAGGTAAGCTTATGGGGCATATCGTATCTAAGGATGGGATCATGATTGATCCTAAGAGGATTGAAGCAATAGAAACTATAAATATTCCCAGAAACGTAAAAGAAATTCAATCTTTCTTAGGTACAATAAATTTTTTACCAAGGTTTATCCCCAATTTTGCTGAGATTGTCAAATTGATCACAGGAATGTTGAAGAAAGATAACAGAGTAAATTGGATGACCGAGGCTAAAGCATCGTTTGCGCATATTAAGAAAGTCATCAGCGAGGCACCTGTGTTAGCAAGCCCAGATTACCTGAAAGATTTTCTTATCTTCTCGTTTGCTTCTGAACATACTATCGCTGTCGTGCTCCTGCAAAAAGATGACGAAGGATTCGAACGACTGATCGCGTTTTTTAGAAAGAGTCTTAGAGACGCCGAACTAAAGTATGACATAATAGAAAAATAGGCGTACGCAATGGTGAAAGCGCTAAAATCATTTAGAACCTATGTACTGCATTCAAAAATTATCGTGTACGTGCCAACCAGTGTTGTGAAAGATATATTGGTACAACCAGATAGTGACGGAAAACGAGGGTGCTGGCTCGCTAAAATACAAGAATTCGATCTGGAAGTCAAGCCGACTAAATTGATAAAGGGGCAAGGTCTGGCCAAACTCTTGGCTGAGTCGAATCTTAGAGCTCTTGATATTAATTGCCTCCAAGGGGAAGACGAAGACACACACCTGCACGAGCCGGATAAACAGATCCAAGCAAGGTCGAAGAAAAGTTCATATCGTCAGGCTGGTATAAATACATTGTGTTCTACTTGTTAAACCTRAAATGTCCAAATGGACTATCACCATCCAAATGCAGAACTTTAAAACTCCATGCGGTAAAATATTGCATCACCGAAAATCAGCTATACTGGAAGGATCCACTCGGTTTCCTACTAGTCTRTTTGGTTGAGTCGGAAACTCCACGGGTTATAGAGGTATTTCATGAAGGAGTCTGTGGAGGACACCACGCATGGAGAGCCACAKCCTACAAGATCTTGAGGGCCGGATACTATTGGCCGAAACTATTTTCGGATGTCAATGCCAAAGTGCGTGCCTGCAACCCATGTCAAATATTCCCTGGTAAACAGAAGCTCCCGGCACTGCCACTCGTTCCAGTCAAAGCTTAAGCTCCATTTCAACAATGGGGTATAGAATTTATAGGGAAAATTAATCCCCATTCCAGTGCTCAGCATAAATGGATTCTAACAGCTACGGATTATTTTACTAAGTGGGTGGAAGCCATTCCAACCAAAAGGGCAACAGACTCGGTGGTAATCGATTTCTTGGAGGACAATATCTTGTCAATATTCGGGTGTCCCCGAAAAATAGTTACCGATAATGCCCATGCCTTCAAATCTATGGCCATGATCAACTTCTGTCAGAAATATAATATCGTTCTTGGCCATTCCACTGCATATTACCCTAAGGGGAACGGATTGGCTGAATCATCTAATAAGAGCCTGGTGAACATAATCAAGAAAGTACTGGATGAAAATAAAAGGTCTTGGCATGTGCACTTAAAATACACATTATGGGCAAACCGCATCAGCACTAAAAGGTCTATCGGCATTTCACCTTTTCAAATGGTCTATGGCATAGATGTTGTTCTACCTATAAACCTAGCATTACCAGTAATGAAGTTATGGCAGGATCAAAACGAAGAACCCAATCATGTAACCAGGAGAATTAATCAGCTGATCGAGGTTCAACAACATAGAGTGGAAGTCGATGATAAAATGCAGAAGTACCAGGATGAGATGAAAGCTTTGTTCGATCTCAAGGCAAAAGATAGAGAATTCTTTCCAGGTGACTTGGTACTAAGATGGAATGCAAGAAAAGAGGAAGCCGCGAAACATGGTAAATTTGACCACCTCTGGTATGGACCATTCAGGGTTTCTGCCCCAGAGGGGAAGAATTCCTTCCTGTTGGAGAACATTGACAGAGAATTCCTCAGCGCCCCTGTCAACGGGCGGTATCTAAAGCATTACATGATGTAACAGTCGTCAGATTCTAAAAAAAAACGAAAAAAAACGTAAATAAATAATTTTCATTGTGTGTTTTGTACATACGTATATTTTCGTTTAAACAATCACTTTTAATTTTCATTTTTTGTTCCTAAACTCTCGACACATTTCCAGTAAGATTCATATTTGTTTTTTACAGGATTCCAGCTGCAGACGAAACTAGCAGGAAAAGTAATTTGCAGGTCGGTGTCGGAAATAGAGCGGCATAAAACAAGTGATACCTAAGATAATTCATAGTGCACAAAGAAAGTAAAAAGAAAAGATAGAGGTGAGATTTCTCAATACACAGGTTATGAAAAAATGTTAAAGCAAACTAAGGTAACATCTTTCAAACTGCAATATAAAAGGTTAGATAACAGGATTAGTTTTGGCTTGATAATCTTCGAGTTAAAATGATTTGAATGAATACACCAAATCTAAAAACAGTCAGTGATAATAACTGTCCCCAAAGATCTACGAGAGCCAGTCCCGAACTGTTCTGACCTTTTGTATATTAAGTCATTGAACCACTGCCTTGTATCCTGACTATCTCTGGGTCTAACTTTTAGCAAGTCAACATCTTCCCGAGTCATTGCAAAGGGATAAAAAAATTTCGTTTTAAACCTCGGGGGTTTCGAAACAGATCTTGATAGGAAAGAATATTTTCACAACTACTTGATCTCCTGCTAAGCGAAGGAATGTTTAGAGCGATCTTAACTTTCCTAGGTTTTTCAACGGCGTCGGAAGAATCAAAGCTTGCTCAAACGGGATGCCCCTTAAAAAATATAATTTCCTTTTTTCCCTAAGAATGAAGGTGTTGTGAAGGTCAAGGGAAGCTTGGTACCAAGTAATTAAAATGAGTTGACAGACCTCTGATGCAAAATATTACATAGATATCAGCCCTGATACAAACTGATTTCCCCCATCTTCATGCTCAAAAAGTAAATTATAAGACAAGTGGTGGAAAGAAATTCAGAAATGATTGCCCTCGTCTCAGCATTTAAATGCATAAATATTTTCCGAAGTGGTGAAAGGAAATTCAGTGAAAGGGGCAAGACAACTTCACCAGGGTACTGAACAGGCTCGCTGGCAGTGAAGCAATGTATGAGATATCTGTAAGGATGTTATAAATGGACATCACTCTACTCTGGTAACCAATGCTTTCTAAAAACCTGATCAACATCCCAAATTCAGATGGGACTTCCCAATTTAAAAATATATAATCTCATTCTTTTGATGCAGGCTGAGAGACACAAGATCTGTTGAATATCCTAGGGTCGTTTCGATTGTCTTGAAACATACCTAAAGTTAGTAGTGGGAAAGGGAAAATTGTGAAAGAGACTACAGCTGTGTTTGGAAAGAGTATCTGATTTTGGAAAAACTTCTCGAGGTAAAAAACGAAGTCTTTTCCCCCTTCGATCATTTTTCCTTGGAATTTTTCCGCATGTTTGAGCTTTTGACTCCATTTACCCAATATTGGCACGTGGTCTACTGTTCTTCCTACCTCGTAGGAAGGCGAGATCCCTAGTTGGAGCCTACGTTGGAGCCGCCGTTGTTTTATTTTTACCCTTCACAATTTTAAATTTTTGATACTAGAAATCTAAAGATGGACTTTTGATTTTTCCCCCGAGACTTTGAAAACTCTGCAACCTTATTACATAAGCAGAGATGCTTTTCCACTCTTGAAACAAATCTACTTTCGTAAGAATGTCGCTCTCTTTGTTTTACTTCGGGATCTCGCAGGTCGAATACTTTAACCCATGAATTCACACGTCCCGAGTCACGAAACGACAAACTCATTTTAAATTTTCACTCAAGACAGAAACCAGGGTAAAGTCTTTTAACTCAGTGATTAGACGTCGTCGGGGTTTCACGCCTTGGCGTTCGCCAAGTTTGAATTTTTATTTTTACAGCTCCAAGAGCCGAGAACACGAGGTTCTTTCGAGCTAACCCTGGTCAAGGATTATAGGCAAGAAGTCTAACCATGGTTAAAATCTATTCTCGGCATTTCACCACTCGACACTATCTTTTAGAAAGTTACGGCGTCTAAAACCCCGACTCACGAAGTCACGACGAAATTATAGCATGATTAATTAATTGCCTAATCTAAGATTTTCTTTCCCTTAATTGAGTCTTAATTATCGCCATCTCGCAGTTTCGCGACTCGGCATACAAATCTCTCAGAAACTTGTCTTCGAAGTTCCGAGTCGCGATATGGCGAATAAAGTGATTATGAAATTAATGATGCTCCAAATCGCGATTACTGTTAATTAA
>JASDQU010736191.1:61710-92406 GCA_032191745.1 Picea mariana
GATCCCTAGTTGGAGCCTACGTTGGAGCCGCCGTTGTTTTATTTTTACCCTTCACAATTTTAAATTTTTGATACTAGAAATCTAAAGATGGACTTTTGATTTTTCCCCCGAGACTTTGAAAACTCTGCAACCTTATTACATAAGCAGAGATGCTTTTCCACTCTTGAAACAAATCTACTTTCGTAAGAATGTCGCTCTCTTTGTTTTACTTCGGGATCTCGCAGGTCGAATACTTTAACCCATGAATTCACACGTCCCGAGTCACGAAACGACAAACTCATTTTAAATTTTCACTCAAGACAGAAACCAGGGTAAAGTCTTTTAACTCAGTGATTAGACGTCGTCGGGGTTTCACGCCTTGGCGTTCGCCAAGTTTGAATTTTTATTTTTACAGCTCCAAGAGCCGAGAACACGAGGTTCTTTCGAGCTAACCCTGGTCAAGGATTATAGGCAAGAAGTCTAACCATGGTTAAAATCTATTCTCGGCATTTCACCACTCGACACTATCTTTTAGAAAGTTACGGCGTCTAAAACCCCGACTCACGAAGTCACGACGAAATTATAGCATGATTAATTAATTGCCTAATCTAAGATTTTCTTTCCCTTAATTGAGTCTTAATTATCGCCATCTCGCAGTTTCGCGACTCGGCATACAAATCTCTCAGAAACTTGTCTTCGAAGTTCCGAGTCGCGATATGGCGAATAAAGTGATTATGAAATTAATGATGCTCCAAATCGCGATTACTGTTAATTAAGTCAAAATCGGTCCTCGCAGTCTCACGAGTTGAAGACTCAAAATGTTAAAAGGAAATTGACGATGCAGCGAACAACGAGAAAGTTATTAACGTTGCTAATGTTTTGATATATTAAAATAAAACAAGATATGTCCCGCGCATCGAGGTTTACACGTTTCCCGAGGTAGCTATTTTCTCTCCATACTCCGACTGACTGTCAAACCCCCAAAATTTATGACATTAATGGGAAGATAAGGTAAATCTATGTGTAAGATCGGTTTTTTTATAGAATAAGTTTATTTCTAATTTCGAATTGACAGGCTTGTTTTGAAAGGTACCGTTTTTTCAAATATATGCAAGAGCTACGTTTCATTATGCATTTTTCATAGCACGCAGAGCTCATCGTTTCTGAGTTAACTACTTTCTGCATGTATACGTAGTTCTATCGAAGGAGAGATAAAACGCAAACTGCTGCCATGGCTCCGTGGAAAGAAGCAAAGGCAAATGTCGAAGTCGCAGGACAGGGCTCAGACAATGTCACCGATACTTCACCCCGAAGTGTCGAATCGATCCCCGACTGGTCGTTTATGTCAAATGTTCTGCAAGCAGAATTGGTAGATTACTCAGATGACTTTGATGACATCGAAAGGGATGATCTACAAACCAAGTACAAGATAATCGTCCAATCTGGGATGCATAGAGTAGCAACCAGGCCACGGTTGCTTTCGTATTATGACATGATCCAGTGGGCGTTGGACCACGTAGACTTACCTACCAGGACGATCATGAACAACCAACGAGTTACTGTCGAAACTTTTAGGCCCGAGCATCTACAAACCATGTACAAGCTACCCTCTACGTCTGAATATACATATGGTGCTGATTTCCTGGAGGAATTCAAAGAGAAAGAGTGCACCCAGTACGACAAAACCATGCCTGGTTTGATCAATGATTGGGTTTCGCACTCCGCGAAATTCAGAGCAAATGGCCAGGGCGTTTATTCTGTCGCTTCTTTGGAGCCACAGTATAAATATGTGGCCATGATGACATGCCGGCTGTTTGGGAGAGAAGACACATCACATTTCTACATCGCATGGGTGCCTCTCATGTTTCGGGTCGCAGAAGGTTGCTCGTTTAATTGGGCAAAGATGCTCTCAGACAGTTTGGCCAACAGGGTCACAGAGTATCGGGAGCAGAAGGAAAGTGGGAAGCCGTTCTCGTTTTTCATGTCAGCATATATCATGGACGCGGTATGTTCCATGACACCATTCCCCTTGATGAGCTAGGATTGGAATCCAGCCCAAGAAAAACCCGTGCACGAGTATCATGACAAACTATGCGAGAATAAAGAAGAAAATTTCACATATGAGATTTTTAACTGGGTTATGGTGCTCCTGCATATCGCCATTTTTGGGCACCAACCACCTCGCGTCTCGAACAGCATTGCAACAGGTCTGAGTGGCATAGTGGATTGGTATGTGGAGGCAGATTTTTCGTATTTCAGAGTTTTCGGGGCTTCTGTTCCCCCTCATGCATTGCCCTTGTTCATCCCTGACAAGCTAGCTTGTCGAGAGGTCGCCTGGAAAACGGTAATTGGAGGGGTGAGCAAAGAAATCAAGGGTTACTCAAAAAAGGTATGGCCTTCTTTTCCCATTCGGCTGAATTCCTATTCTTTATTAGATTTCGGGCATGCCAAAGCTGAGGTTGCCGCCCTGGAGGACCTAAGTTTGGTCTCCATCGAAGTTAAGAAACATGATCCACAGAGGGTTGTGAGCAACCATTTGGCTCATTGTGGGCTCAAGAGATTTGAGCATGAAATTTCTCCCTTGAACGATGTTTTCCGAGGGGCRAGATCTTATGAAGAAGTGCTAGCCCGGATCCAATCATTAGCACCTGAAGACACAACATCTGTATTAAAATTCCAGGAAAATAGAMGAAGATGTCTCCCCGCTGTGTTGGGAGGTTCRGCTTCTTCCGAGACAAAACACAAGGATGCTAAGGATTCTGAGGATGCAATTTCTAACCTTGGAAAACACTAGGAAGGGGAACAAATAAAGAATCCCGAAGAAAAAGTAAAAACTCCAGGCCCACCAAGGGAACAGAAGCCGGAGACTGAAATAGAGACTCTAGGTACACCAAAGGAGCAGAATCCCATCGGTACTCCAAGAGAATCGGCAAAACAAATAGGAGAGCCCATCACCTCGGTCACACCCTTGCAGTCGGCACAGGGAAATGTCGGCGAGGGATGGATATTTAATGAAGAACTGAGGTCCATAAGAGCCGAGGAAATCCCTCCAAATGAGTTCTTTTTTGATAAAAAGAGGAAGGCGGTAGTGAAAAGAGAGTTCTATCAAGAAGGAGAGTCCACTGCGAAAAAACATAAAATCATGATCGATGGAAAAAATAAGAAAAGTGACCAACTCACCACTGAAATCATGGGAACGATGGGGGCATATGATTCAGCAAATGAATTCTCAGTTGGGATTTTGAATAACCAACTAAAAATGAAAAATTGCCTAATCAAGACCCTCGAGGCTAGATTGGCCACAGTCACAGAAAATGCTAAAGGTCAGGCCAGCATGGAGATAGAACAGGCCAGAATGGCTGACAAAAATGAAATAGAAATGCTCAAGACCAAGCTTGAGCAAGCACAGTTGGTGGTCCAAGATGGGAGAGCGTAGGTGAGCCAACAGAGAAATCTGATTGAACAGTTGCAGGCTCGGGCAGAAATCGCCAAGAGCAAAGAAATAGACATTGACATATTTAAATCCCGAGCCAGTGAGATTCGGAGAAAAATATTTTCGGCATAGCAGAATTTGCTTGCCAGGATAGGAGAGATCCGGGAGAACTGTCTGTTGGTGAATCAGGTGTCCAAGAACCTGACTGCCAGGAAAAGGGAGGGCGAAGTGGCTCGGGTCGCTTTGCAGGACACAGTAATTGCCACAAATAACATGGTTTCGGCAGACGCTCCTGGGCTTGTCATCCCTGAACAAACTAGAAGCAATATTCTTTTGAAAGATTGGGAGCATAACATTGCCGTGGGAAAGGAACAAGTCCAAAAGGTAACCCACTCTTTAGAAGAAGATTTTAACTGCATAGATGGCGAGCTGTTGGATATTGACAGTCGAGGCGATGCAGAAGCATTGGTGCAAATAAATGTGGAACAGATCTCACTCGATCTAAAGGAAAAGGATGAGAGAGATTAGGCCAACATTCTCTCAGATGGATACGGTGGACATGGCCAAAATTGATAAGCACATGATCAAACCTAGCATGCAACTAAGTGCCCTCGACATCATCGATGCACAAATGGGGGACAAGCTGCAGCAGTTAGCCCGAGAATGTTACTTCGCCGAGGCCAGCTGTCAAGCGGAACCTTCACAGCTCGTATCTTATCCGAATTCGTGCGAAGACGAGCACCTAGCACCAAGTGACGATAAAGTAGGAGAAAGGGAGCGATTGCGCTCCTCTGAGTTGTAACCGAATTTGTGTAACCATTGAGATTCTAACGGATCTGTAAAATTGTATAAATATATCACAGAAAGAAATAAACAGGGCTAGACCTTTTTTTGTGTCGATTGTAATAGAGTTTTTGCATTCAAGAAGTTAATACAAGAAAATATGGAGATTCTCGATCCCGTCAAGACTATGTTACAAGTTTGTTTATTCGTATTTCATGTTTCATTTCATTCCATTATTCATAATTGATGTGCTTCGTTATACTTTAGTACGAACACTATTATAACGAAAGGATTTCAGTTTTCTGTGATTGTTTATTGTCCTTCCTCTGCACCAGCTATCAATGGGTGTAAGACCAATCTGTACTTTCAGAATTCTACATATATTCTTTGCTATGTCAGTTATTTTCTTACTAATTTCCTCTTCTGTTTATATGTGAGTTTTCTCTTTGACGGGAACCTTGCGTTATATGCAGCTAAATGTTTTTCTCTCACCTCACTCCTTTATATTAAAATATAATACAGTTACGGGAAAGAGCCTTCAATCTACATTCCTATTTTATTCTTAAACCGTAAAATTCTCTTTTATTCGACCTAATTGAGACAACATTTAATCTCTTTTTGAATCATTTCCTACTCTTATTGTTCCTCCATGACTGTCCTTGCACCAACACAGCCTAATATCGAACCTGAACTATCGAACCAAACACATATTGTTTTAAACCTTTTTGACATAATCCTTAAAACTGCTAATAACCGGGACAAACTTGAACATTCATGGGCATCCATTGAACAAGATATAACTACTCAGAAACAGATGGAAGTTAGACAATGCCAACGTAGAAATCTTCCCTAGTTTCCTTTACTGAAGGTTGACGTTACCCTCCTACCCATATTTCACCTACTTTCGGATGCCTTGACATTGTACTTTTAAGCCTTAAGTACAGACTCAGGAACAACAGGTCCTACTGTGGACTCTACTTTATACAAAAGTTTAGTAGGCAGTTTGTTGTATCTTACAACAACTAGGCCTGACATTATGTATGCAGCCAGCCTTGTTTCCAGATTCATGGAATCACCAAAAGATTCTCATTGGAAAATGACAAAATTAATTTTGAGATATGTAGCAGGAACAATAAATTTCGGATTATGGTACACTAAATCTGATAGTAATCAACTCTCTGGTTACACAGATAGTGATTTTGCAGGCAGCTTAGATGACAGGAAAAACACATGTGGACATGTTTTTCAACTGGGCACGAACCTGATTTCATGGTCATCAAAGGAACAATCAATTGTTTCAATATCTTTTGCAGAGGCAGAGTATGTCGTTGCTACCTCAGCTTCATGTCAAGCTGTATGGCTGAGAAGAATATTGAAAGATATGTCACATACAGAAAAGGATCCAACTCCTATTTTCTGTGACAATACATCAGCAATTGCTTTATCCAAGAACCATGTGTTTCAAAAGAAAAGTAAACCCATTGACACTCGGTTTCATTTCATATGCGAGCTAGTCAATAATGGGGATATTGCACTACAATTTTGTGGTTCTCGAGATCAGCGTGCTGATATCTTTACAAAGCCACTAGGAAAGGCAGTTTTTGATTTTCAGAGACAACACTTAGACATAGTCAGTGCTGATGATTGTAATTGTTGAGTTTAAGAGAGAGTGTTAAATATAATGTAACCTCAACAGTCTGACTGTACACTGCCAGCTGTATTGGACAGTTGTACTTTCTATTTTTGTCTTGCTTGAGCCTATTTAGCTCAGCCATCTCCCATTGCATTGTATCTTCTTCCAACAATATCTTCTTCATACATTCCAATACACTGTTCTATTCTTTCTCTCTGCATTTCTCTTTACTTCACAATTTATCATAAATCAATGGTTTTGATTTCAACCACTAACTTCCTCACTATTATAAAGGCATCTGTTTACATGTTTATTTTTTTAATTTTACTTGATCATATTTACAATTTACTATGGTGGCTAGTTGATTGCCATGTCTGAGTGATTAACAAAAATTAAGGTTTTGTTACAGAGTGGTTTTATGGCCACGTTTCTTTTCTGGTCCAGCCAAAGACGAAAGGTTTTATGGCCGCTTTTCATTTTCTAGGCCAGCCGGAAACCTGTTCACCAGCCACGAGTGTGCGACTGTGCTAGTGCTAGCCATTTTTAAGTCGAAAGGTGTATACCTATTGACAATGGGAACATTTAATAGGTTTTATGTGCTTAATCAATTTTGTATAAACAAGATTAAATATTGATGGAATATTCTTAGTTGTGCCAATAAATCAATGGTTGTGTTTTCAACCACTAACTTACTCACTATTATATGTTTACATGTTTACTTTTACTAGATCATATTTAAAATTTACTATGGTGGCTAGCTCATTTGCCACAGTGGTTAACAAAAATTAAATATTTGTTACAGAGTGATTTTATGACCAAGTTTCATTTTCTGGACCAACGGAAGCCAAAAAAATTTATGGCCACGTTTCATGTTTCATTTTCTGGGCCAACCGCACCAGCCACGAGTTTGCGGCTGTGCTAGTGCTAGCGATTTCGGTGCCATAATCTATGGATACGCGGAAAGAGGGCTTTACGAAACAAAACCTAGCCGCTCTTTGGGTAGGTGGAACAGACGTCCTTAATCCAGCGATTGATGGAAAGTTGTATGGTTACCCCGTCGAGACTGGTTCATGCATCAAATCCAGAGAAATAGGGAAATGGAAATCATCAGGATCAGTGTAAATGTCCTCACCACGATGGATTGTGTCGAACGAAATATTGGAGCTCTCCAGTAGTTTCCAGGTTTTCGAACAGAAACCAATTGTAATTCCTAGTTCTCTCCAAAAATGATTGTCGAACTCTACATGTCGATGCGTAGGTCGATTCCCACATTTGGAACTAGTGACGGTTCCCTCGGAGGGATATTTTCTTGGACTGTTGCTACCTCTCAATTTTGAAGCAATCAAACTCCTACACACGAGACCTTGTTTCGAACAAGTCGAAGAAGCTAACAACGCCATAAATGATCTTGACAGTCAATGCAAGTCAAAGATTACAGTGAAAAAATTTCGATTCTGTAGAATACAAATTCAAAGGCTAATATAAAGAACCTTCAAGAGCTGAATCGATGCTTGTACAGATTTCTTTGTTGAAGTTTTGGGCAATATGTGTAGAAGAGTGTATAACTCTCCCTCTCTCCATTGCTTCATAGTTTTCTTTTCAAATTTGCCTATGATCTTGCTGCCCTGATATCAACTTGATCTGGCAATGAGCTTCAAAAAGTTTTCTCAGTTTTTCTCCATTCCTGATGTTTTATTGATTTCTCAAATCCACCTTAATAACAATAAACAACTTGCAAATCGGAATTGTTAATGGTGTTCACCAAACTCTAGCTACATCTCTGGATCTGCTTCAAGCAACAAACCATTTATTATTTCTTTTTCCAAACAGGGACTGATTCTCCTTTGCAAAATAGATACAATCCTCTCCCAATGTGGGCTACAATGCTCTCCCAATGCGGGGCTGAAATGCTCTCCCCGTGCGGGGTCGATTCTCTCTTTTACAGATGCTAAAGACTTCTACCAAGTGGGTCTCAATTCTCCCAATGAAGAGGCTCACAAGCTCTCTCAATTAAGGGGCTCAACTCTCCCAATTAAGGGGCTTACAAACTCTCCCGATTAAGGGTCTCAACTCTTCCAATAAAGGGGCTTAATAACTCTCCCAAATAAGGGGCTGAACTCTCCCAATTAAGGGGCTTACACGCATGACTTCTTGCTTACTCTTTTTTCATAGAGTTTCCTACTCTAAAAGAGCTTTACCCATCCCCCCAATTAAGGGGCTTACAAGCATGACTTCTTGCTTACTCTTTTTTCATAGAGTTTCCTACTCTAAAAGAGCTTTACCCATCTCCCCCAATGAAGGGGCTTAATGGTTTTTATATAGATTGACATGGTTGAAAACTACTTCAACATATCAAGGAGAAAATATCTCTCAAGATCCCATAAATTAGGATCTCGACACTAATGAAGGGATTGGTTTGAAAAAACATCTCAACCATGCCCATGAAAATCTCAATTCTCCATGAAACTAGGAAAATACAATCCATGAGAATGTAAACATTCTCTTTCCACTAGGAAACTATAAGCTTACATATCTTTTGCACTCATTAGTTTCCTTTTACAATGAATAATAAAATAATATGTGAGACATGTGCTCAACATAAGTATTAATCATTACATTTTATGTTTTCTCCATTTTATCCAAAACATAAATGAGCCGTAACTTTCACATATGAAATCCTCATGACCTCATTCAAATTGAACCACAATGCTCTTTGTGAGCTCTTAATTGTGTGGGAAGCTTTGGCATAAATGAAGAATTTTTCGAGTGTGGAGATCCTCCTAGATCATTTGCATACCAGGTGATTCATTTTGCATTGAGGAATTCACCCATAGTCTTTTCAAGGATAGTTTTCAAAGCCTTTCAAGAATATATTTATAAAATGATGGTCATCTACTTTGATGACTAGAAAATCTATAGATTACTAAAATACCACATCCAGTGGCTTAGGATGATGCTAGAAAGATTTCGACAGATCGATCTATATCTGAATATCGAGAAACTCATCTTTGCCACGCCAATTAATACTTTTCTCGGGCATATTGTATGCAAAGACAATATCAAAGTTGACATGGAAAAGATAAAGGTAATCCTTGACTTGAAACCTCCAGTAAACCAAAAAAAAAAAAAAATTCCTTGGGCACATAGGATGCTATAGAAGATCCATTCGACATTAATTCGACATCACATTCCCAATCTATGAGATGTTATGGAAATAAATCAAATTTAATTGGAGTCAGGAGTACAATGAGTCCTTTGAAGTATTAAAGAGAAAATTAGTAGAAGTGTCGATACTACCTTTCCAAAATTGGACAATAAAATTTCACATCCATGTCGATGCATCAAATGTCATTGTGGCTTCAGTCTTAGCACAACCATATGACGACCTAATCACCCATCCTAATGCATATTTTAGTTGAAAGCATAATAAATAAGAACACAATTACTCAAAAATTGAAAGAGAAGCACTAACCATGATCTTTTCCCTACAAAATCTCTCAAGTAGTTATTGAACACACTCGTTCACCAAGGGAAAATATGTTGATGGTTACTACTGTTTCAAAAATTCGACTGTGACATAGTAGTCCAACCAAGAAAATAGAATTTCAACCCAAATCATCTATATTGACTCAAAAGAGGGGAATATATAATTGGGATAAACGATGACTTACCCGATGCAAACTTATTCCAGGTCGAGGCCACTCCCAAATACCTAGAATAAATAGTGAAATTTTTGGAAGAGGGGAAGGCTCCTGATGATGTTCCGGAAAACAAAAAGAATATTCTAGTGCAAACCTCATGAATGGACATTTATATATTCTAGGAAATAATATGCGTGCTAGAACATGCAAGAGAAGATATAATTAACGAGGCTCATGCTAGCCCTACATGGGGCCACTACCAATATGACACGATAGCATGGAAGCTACTTTAGACAAGCCTTTGGTGGTTGAATATACATAAATATTGTCAAGAACAAGTGAAAAAATATGACAAATGCTAGAGGATGGGCCGACCTCTTTGGAAAAATTAAATTCCCTGACACTGGGTAAACCTTAGTTTACTGTTTGGAAAGGTGGGATATTAACTTTATGTACCCATTACCAAAGAGATATAAGAAGAAATGTGAGAAGTACATCATTACTACTTTTGAATACTTGACAAATGGGCATAAGCAGAACTAGTCGATTCATGCACAAAAGAAACAACAACACAATTTATATATGAGAATATAATAAGAAGATTCAGATACCCTCTAATGTTAATTACTTATCAGGGAACACACTTTGTTAATGAGATAATCCAAATCCTACTAAAAAAAGTTCATGATTGACAACATAAAAATGGCTTATCATCCACATGTTAATGGTGTAGTCGAGTACTTGAATAAAAACCTCCACAAGGGTCTAACATAAATCTATAGGATCGATAGGTATGATTGAGATGATAAGGTCCGTATAGTACTATGGGAATATAGGAATACTTATAAAAGGTCAACTAGTCAAACCCCCTTCAAAAAAATTTATGGTAAGGAAGTTGTATTTCCCTTGCACTTCTGGGAAAACACAGAAAGGGTGAAATTTGTTATAAGGTATGACCTTACCTTAAATACAAAACAATGCTTCTACCAATTTAATAAATTGGAAGAAGAAAGAATGGTGTCTTTGTAACATCAAGAATTACATAAACAACAAAAAAAAACATTGCATGATCGACACTTAAGGAAAAAAGACATAAAAGAAGGAGATTTGGTACTAATGTATGACAATCAAATTAAAGGAAAACCATAAAAACTTGAAACTACCTAGTTAGGCCCCGATGTTGTCAAATGTATATGCCCAATTAGAGCAGTCCAACTAGGAAATTTGCAAGGAACCCCATTTCAAAAAGTGGTCAATGTGGCCCGATTAAAAGAATACAATACATAAAAATCATAATACCTATTGGTGAAAACCTCTTTAGGGGTGTCAACAAGTCTCGACTAGGTTGGAAACCACTTGTAGCAGCCTAGGTCAATTCAAAAGAAAAATAACAAATAAAAATAAAGGAATGAATAGATAAAAAGAAAATAAAAGAAAGTAAGAAACAAAACAAAACAAAGGAGATTAATATATGTAATACAATAGTCGGTTACAAAGATTTAGGTATAGAACTGTCCAAAGACATCAGGCTAATTAAGAATCCATTAGTGACTTTGAACCATCAAGAAGCACATTTTCCAATCCAATGCATTAAATATGAAGAGAGAACAGAGTCCCTGGTCACCACAATGAATATTTAGAGAATACAAACAAAAGTATAAAGAAATTTCAATTCCAAAGAAGGACCTTCGATAACTTCTGAATAAATGAGGAAGAGAATCAAGTAAGAAAGAAATATCTAAGTGAAGTGAGTGAAATACCTTTAAATCAAGTGATCATGGATTCCTTAAATAAAGTGAGTGTGGATTCCATATATCAAGTGAGTGTGACCATCGTCAATTTAATAAGCATAAAACATATGACTTCAGAAAAACATATATAAGAAAAGTTGATAAGGGAAAAGAAGATGACCTCGTCAGTTAGTTTAACGAAAGATATAAAATTGACTGGGAGGATTGACTTGGCCAAATCACCTAAATTAGTCAAGGAATAAAAGTCAAAAACGTCGAACGAGTTCATAAAAAAAAAAAAACTGACCCAGTTGGAGTAATCGATCAACATAAACACCCTAATGAAATTAATGTCTAATAGGACATGGTTGACCACCATTTAACCATCAACACATTCAACCCCTCATAGGAACAATAAATTACGTCATTCATAAATAATGACATGTGCAAACCCAAAATACTACTGGCCGAATTTAATTCAACTTTTTCCTCCCTTTCTATAAATATGGAGGATGCATATGAATTCATCACTTTTCTAATTAATCCAAAGCATCCGAGCATACAAGCCTACGAACCTGAAACCAAGCATTTGACCCCAATGCCCTAGAATCCAACGACTTTTCTCAACCAAGATCGACCTGTAAACATGCCAAGAATGAGAGGACATGATCAAGACACTTTAGTGGGGCCAAGAGCCAAACAAAATTTCGACATAGATACAACAACCTAGCTCAAAATTTGAATGTATAATATTCAACAAGATCACATGGAAGATATTCATTGGGACAAACATTGGAAGAGTTTCATGGCATGGGGCATGGAGGTTGGGATTTGGAAAAAGGAAACCTAATCTTTTGAGAAAGTTAGAATTTGGAAATTCCTTGGAGCCCTGCAGATAGAAGATATTGAGGGATGGAAAAAATAAGTAACATAATTTATAATTAGTTGGTACCATGGTGCCCACCTCTGACTTAAATACGCAATTGGAATCACAAGGGGCCTAATAAACTGAATACAATATCTTATAGGGGAACATCTGTAAAGATTTCCAAAGTCTTGTTCATTAACAAAATTCTAGAACTGCATGACAAGTGGACCTACATTATTGTTTCATTTTTCTTTACCACCATGGGTCAGGCATCAAATTTGAAGTTAAAAATGTTTGAACACATTGGTCGAATCTTGCAAAATGGGGAGATGTTCAACTAGGAAGAACATCTTGTAGGAATCCTAAAGATCAATTGCAGGGAGTTCCAAGAGCATGGTCAAGCGATAAGGTTTTCCTCCATATTGATCTGGATCACCATGAGTCACTATATCCTAGTTAGAGAAGCAAAATTTAAAAAAAAGAATGTATCGTCCATGGAAAACTACAAAATTTTTTCACCAGGAGTAATGGGCTCATCAAAATCCCTTATAGTCGACAAAATTCTTAAAACTTGGGTCATTAATCTCAAGAATGCATCTCATAGATTGTGGGTCGATAAAATAGTTCATTGACCACTATTGAAATTGTATCATACTCATATAAGTATCGACACCACCAAATTCTTGTGGGGATTTGAGTCAACACCAATGCCAAAGGACTTAGATTATTAGCCAACACAGTTACAATTTTTTTAAGAATTACAAAGACAAACTAGATATGAAATGGAAATTCTTCCAGAAGTACTAAAAATAATTTGACTCTAATAATACCGCTCATAGATGTTGAGAAAGAAGAAGAAAAAAATTGGAAATATACACCATGTCATTTGTAGAAGATCTATGAACTCAAAAAGAACCCCATGCAGAGCAGGTCCCCGTGAAAATAAAATAACAAGAGAGAGGAGCAAACAATACGAAACTAGTCTGGTCATAGGAAGTTCCAATAGATATTGACAATAATTGGCATGAAATATTCCAGTTGGATAAAGTACTGAATTTTTAGGACCCCTTCATGAAAGTAACAATTGATAGTATTACCAACAAAATAGCCCACCAGGTGAAGCAGAAGGACAAACAATCCTGATAGGAGGCAACTATGAATAGAAAAATAATGTAGTTGAGAATGGTGTCAGGATTTAAAGAATCCATGTCCAATATCAAGGAAAAATGTGTTGAAGAGGAAAAATCCAAGGCTGGACTCAACAAACATGTCAAAAAACGAAGGTATAAAAAACAAAGAATGGAAGAATAATATGTGATAAGAGCAGTTCCAACCAACACCATTGCAGGAATTTGACTGAAACTTTCCCAACCTCCTTCAAGTACCAAGCCCATTCCAAAATGACATCGAACACACCATAGAACAATCAAATTGACAAGGGATTCACCACCTATCGACGATGTACCAATCATTGAAGAAAGAACACCAATAAAAATAGAATAAAACAAGGAGGATGCACCATCAAGTGTCATCTGAAGAATTTTTATAAGATTGGTTAGACAAGGAAAGTAAGGAAAATGAATAAATAAAATCGAACCCTTCTGGTTCTGAAGAAGCGGAAGTGACAAATAAAAATGGTGTTGTAGCACAGGAACAAAAAGTTGAGTCAGTCCACATGAGAAAGTCGACCCACACTAAGTCAACAAAGTGAAATAATTCAAATCAATATAATAAGGCTAAGAAACATTATTCGTGTCATCCCAATGTGGAGAAACACAAATACACAAAGGCATTGAAGTACAAGGAGAAATCCACAACCAAAGAATAGAGCACATAGTTCCTTCATAAAAATCAATAGAAAATGAGCCAATGAAATTACCGACAACCGAATTTGAAGTCCTGGAATAGACCAACAAGGGATGAGAAGAGAAAAAACACAAGGAGTGGGAGGATAAAGAACATGGATCAAATACTAGGCCACATGAGTCAAACCAAAATACCAACCCATAAGAAAAAGGAGAGAGAAACATTGGCAATGAATTCCCCCAAAAAACATCTCCTCCTACATAGATCCCAATTAAAGATCAATCAATTCTTCCAAAGAATAATGAAACTCAAGATAGGGATCAAGAAGATATTTTCGAGCAAGATAAAGGTGAAAACATTGAAAATAATGGAGAGGAGAACCAAGAAAATAGCGCTGATAAATACAAGGGGTGAAATACTGAGAGTAAAGGTGAGGAAGATCCCAGAAAGTATGATGGAAAGGAAAAATGAAAAGAGTCTAACAAAATCTACGATAAATATGTAGGGAAACACGAATTTGACAAACAATTGAATTTGAAAACAAAAGAAAAGAAGAAGAAGAAGGAGCACCATAAGAAAACCACATATTTGGTCACTACTTTCACAACATTCTGAACCATTTCCTCATCCAACCCGATGACATAAATGTTCTTCAATCCTTCAGTCGCATCTGATTCCCAAATTTTCAACTTATACAATGAAGTTGCAAAGGAATAGACAAGTATATGGAAAAGGGAAATTAAGGATGGAGATAAAATATTAGAAAGAAAGGATAAAGAGAAAGAGTTATTGTAGGATTGCATAACACTACTAAAAAAAAAATCAGTATAGAACAATCGATTGAGGAAATAGACCCTCTAGAATCTTTCAAAAAATTGGTTGAGGCAGTTGTCAAATCAAACATTCATAATCAACATGAAAATAGTCGACCTAGGGAAGAAAATAAGAAAATGAAGCAACAAAACCATCAAAGAATCAAAGCTAATAAAAAGCTAGTTACTGATTAGACTGCAACAATTCTCTAGGAAGAGCATGAAAAAATCAAGGAAATTAGGAAAAGTCTAGAAGAAGTGACTAAGAAGGAAGATGCACTAAACAATATGGTAAGAAATTGTCCATATTACTTCACCTCCACCTTTATTAAATTAAGAGAATAGAAGACAATGATTGAATACTTGAGGAAAACAAAGAACACCACACCTGATTCAAACTAAAGGTAGCTTTGGTGACCCAAATTTCAAAAGAGAAAGAATTGGAGGTACAACTATCAACAAAATAAAGAGAGTGGTTTTGACAAGGTAAAAAGGACTATATGGAGATAAATAACACCGTCATTCCTCCCAACCAAGTTATGGAAAAGATACACCAAGTAGAGGAAAATTTTGACCTTGAGTCAACCTGAGTACAAGATGCCTCTATAACATACCAATTATATTTCTTAACAAAAATGAAAAGATTGGGTTTGGAGGCGTAGTCTTCAATTGATGGGTGGTATATTTTTACCCAACACGTCCATCGGGTGGCCCCAAACACATATCATATTACATTTGAGATTCTGTCTCAACAACCTACACAACAACCACACTCAGGTGTTGCTTTACCATATAGGAAAGGGTTTCAGTTTTTCAACCCAAATATGTGATAGTCGAACGTCCTGACCACAAGTCACCAATTAGTAACCCCAAAAATTGTAGTAAAAGCAATACATGAGTCCAATTTAGATAAAGGGGTGATAACATTGGCTCTAGACATACACTACAACAATGGCCTAAAACAATCCAAGAAGAAACATTCGACAAGACAGAGAAGTTGGAAGAATAGTTGCAACCCAAAAGCACAAGAGGATAAAGTAGTCAAATAATATCTTCAATTTTTTCATTGTATGTTTCTCTATAATTTTTTTTTATAAGTATATTATAATTTCTTCATATCTAAAGAGGAAATTTTGAAGGACATGTCGACCTCATCGACATAGAATATAAATTTCGTCGTCCCAATTGACCAAATTTTTGTTTTAAATGGATTTGAGTCGAGTTATGGTGCTATAATATAGAGAGATCACAGAAGAGGAAATCAAATTAGGTAGTACACAATCATGATCGAGTGAAATCATGAAATTGGGTAACAATTTTGTGAGAATCGGGTCATAAAAATTGGTAATGGGAATTTTTCGGTCGAACAATTTAACTTTTTTTATATGAATTATTTAATTTTTCAGTCGAAATATTGTTTTAGTTGAATGTTAAATATAACGAAACCTTCTAAATGTATGCCACCAGATACATGTGTCGGATTTTTTGGTCCGAAAACCATTTTTTTGGCCGAAATAATAGTTCGTCCAAAAGAATTGTTCAATCGAACTATTATTTCGATCGAATAATAGTTCAGTCAAAAGGTGGTATTATATGTATTTTCCACAATTCTTCTTTCAATTTTTCTTTCCCTGTCATTTCCTCTAGTGTATTTCCCTACAATTCTTACCAGTTTCTTTCCCTGTCATACCCACCACCTTCATACCCGTGATACCACCACACCCACCATACCCACAATTTTATGTCTCCGTTAGGCAAATTTGGGTTGGTAGTGTTACTGCGGTATACTATACAACACTCGAGTGGCATGAGGAGAACCAGAGAAACACGAGGAGCACCAGAGAAACACGAGAAGCACCCAAGTGGCATGAGGAGCACTAGCTTCAGGTAGTTTCTAACATGTAATGCAAAACATCTTCCTCCGTTTATATAAAATTAAAGTGACAATTCCTTACTTTTTGGATAGTTACTTGTTTTTGTTTATTTTGTTGGAATATTTGAACCCCACAAATTAGTAGTATTGGTATGTTGAATAAATAACTATTTGAATTGGAGAAAATACAAGTTTAGATTCACATTACCTTAGCATTTTTGTTCAATAATTTCTAGAAGATATTTATGCATTGACTTAAAGGCTACTATGGCTATGATTTCATATTTCATAGGGAATGATCCAACATCTATAACATAAACTAAGCCTCAGATATTCCAAATGCATATAATTGGAATTATGGGTATCGGGAAGATTCCAAAACCAAGGGATAATTATAATTTTCTAAATTGGATTCTATGCTCTTCGATATAATTTAGTTTTTATTATCAAATCTATGTGCTAGAATGACCAATTGTAAATAAGGGATGAGAATCCTTCTATAAAACATGCATGTGGTTAATTATGGATTGTATCAATTTGGGTAACTGTTTTATGTTGGATATAAATATAGTCACAATCCTAATTACTATAAATTGAGCTTTCCATGCATAAATATATTCAGTTGTCCATAAGATCACAAACATAACATCCCAAAAATATGATAAAACTATTAAAATACAAGCGAAAACATCCCAATCAATGAAAACACAAGTTACAATGGGAATACCCTCCTCCTAAGGAAAACAAATCACTCTTATGAATAATAATACTTATCTTAGTAATTTTCTTGAAATATCGCTAAAAAACCCTTATCTTTCCACAAAGATCATCGTCCTAGTCATTTTATACAAACGTAACCACTTTGGATTTCCTTGAAAACCAATTTTCAAAATATTCACCAAAAACATGCTAACAACAATAATATAAATGGTATCATTCTATATGTGTGTGTGTGTGTGTATGTATGCATGCATGGATGTATGTATATTGGCTTGTTTGGTTATCTAAATAATCAATCAAGCCCTTCCTTTGTGCTTGTTTTACCCTACACGGGGTTACTTGATAATGGTTGGTCATATTTACCCCCAACTCTGTCTAACCCTGGAATGTTTGGTATCCTTCTAAATACTCCTTCGGATCATCATATTCGTTGGATTCTTTGGTTTATGGATTATGTTTTGATTCTATTTCTTCACTATTATTGATTATCGAGATTGGAGTTATTATTGTTTGTATGCATGATCCTTTAGATGTTCCTTGTCGTTGGTCCTAGTGTTTTTGTACTTATCTTATGCCTATCTTGATGTCTACTTTGATCTACTCTACTAAAGGTTTTACCTCAAATATTCTTGTGCATTTGGAAAAAATTGTTTGTAGGTATTCCTTTATCATATAAACACTAAGTTTTTCCTCCTAAGTGGTTGATATTATATATCATATATTTTCTATAATATATTCTTGACAATGAGATGTGGTTAATAGTGAAACTACATAAATATTCTTCTAATTGGCTTAATGTTGTTCTCATCAAAGATTTCTCTATCTCCTCTCCCTTTGATGGCTAGTCAAATCCCTTCATATTTTTGAAAAATTGGATCCCCATTTTGTGGTAATATTCACGGATTGGAATTCCCTATGTTTATGTCCTTCCACCTAGTGTAACTATTGTTGTAGATTCACTAGTTCTATTATTATTTCCTCTATTATTAATATTTTTGGCTCAAATTTTTCCTTCTTATATAATTCTAATTTTAACTTCACCATATTCTTATTCAATTTTGATATCTTGAAAATCCCCTCTTCTATTTATTTTATTTTATTTGTCTTTCTTGATGTTATGCACTTTTTATTGTATTCTTTATCATAGATTTTTTTGTATTTCACTATGGATTTCCCTAACTAGTTTTATCCATTTTAGATGCCTCTCCTATGAAACTTCCTTTTTCATCCCAACTACTCTATGTGATTTCATTTCCTTTATTGTTTTTTCTTTCTCCATCTCCATTGCTTCCTCCAAGTGCACTTTCTTTGTCACTACTTCTAGCCTTAGTAAAAAAAAAAATTCTTCTTTTGTATTTCCCCTTGGGATCTATATGGTGGGAAACATGTATCTGAATGTCTATTCTAATCTTTTTATATTCTATTAAAGAAATTGTATTTTCTTATCCTTAGTCTTAATTTCCCTTTTAATTTCTTTATAGATTTTGATCATCATTTGATGACTCTCTTGTTTGATCTGTAAGTTTTTTCCATCTCCATCCTCATGAGATTAAAACAATTTTATCTCTAGTACAAAAACCAAAGTGTCTAGATCTTTTATTTGGATAGGTAATGTGTTTTGTTTGATATGTGGGGCACTTTGAACGCTATGCATGTAGTGTATCTCCATGTCTTCACTTAGGTTGTAAAACTAAAAGTTACAATACAAAAATAAAAGTTGCAATGCCTCATGTTTGGGGTTAGGAAATTATTATTATTATTTTTTAATGTATTATTCATAATTTTTTAGATTACCATTGTTATTGCCATCCAATAAAGAAACAAGTTATTATTTTCTTTTTGTACATCAATTTCCGTAACAATATAAAATGCCATTCCTTCAATTCTCTTGACCTTTAAGACTTTTGTTATTCTTATACTCTTAAAAAGTGTTAAAAATTTAAAAATGATGACATTAGAAATATTTTTAAAAAATAACATGGTTTTTATATAACATAATCTTAATGTGGAAATACATATAAACTGCATTTTTTTTTTATAGAAAACATGTGTTGTTTAATACCAATGATTGTTGCATAGAAGTGACTGTAGACATTTCCTTTTTATGTTTTTTACATTTTACACCATACTGCAATGATCTTTTACCATATATGTTGTTGAAAAAATTTATTTTTTTGAAAAAGAAAAGAACATGAAAATTATACAAGATTATACTTTGGAAATGAAAAAAAAATGAGTGTATCAAAACACATTTACACTATGGGATTGGGTTCAAGAATAAGGAAAAGTGTAGGTTCAAGGAATATAGATAGATATGGTGTATGGTTTAATAAATGATGAGAATTAAAACAAGGAGTGCATTCAATTTGGGTATAGGTATAGTTTCAAAGTTCAATAATAAGCAACCTATTGTTTCATTAATAAAAGTAAAATATGGGATATTTTATTTGAGTTCCTTAGGAACGCTTAGGAGAAAACCAACCATCCTTTAATTCTTCATGGTGATTTCATATGACTTTATGTAGGAGAGAATGAAATGGAAAGCAAGTCAATATTTCTACAATACATGTATTTATAAAAAATAAATTAGTTATATTAATTTATGATAAATTTCAACTTCGTATTAGTCTATAACAAATATAATTTTTTATTTTCGGTAAGATTTCAAATCCAAATCTAATTTTTTCATAGTTGCATGTCTACTAAAACGATGGAGTTTCTAAAGGTTTCAACTCATTGGAGGTTCGATGTAAATTTCACTTGGTGATCATACTTGTGAAGATTAGTTGAGAAATTTGTACTATAATTGTACACTTTGACAGTTGTAAGTCGACTTGAGTATTGGAGTTTGAATTGAGGGTGTTGATTCGTTGAGGTTTGATGTCAAGTATCACTTGATGATGAGACTTATGGATATTAGTCATAGAAATTTGTAGCAAAATTGTACTTATTTACAATTTTCAATTGACTTAAGTGGAGTGATTGATAGATTAGAATGAGATGCAAGAGTACAACTTTCTTCTTTATATTTATTCTTTTATGAATGGTCTACTTGAGACTCAAACAACTTTTGAGAGGCAAATATATTACTCTGCAAGTTTACAATATCATTAAACATTTGATATAGGGAAAGAGACCTCCTTTCTCTATGGAGAAGGGTAAAATATGACTTACTATCATGTAACAGTATAAGGTCATGCTTGTTCAAGTCTAGTTTACTTTCCTTTACTAATTTTCTAGTAAACTTTAATCTACCTAAGTGAAGTACCCTAATAATATACAAAATAGGTTAGAATAATTAATAGCTAAAGAACTATTTAACCAAGTGTCTCCTCGTATTTCGTAGTTTTTCGCTAAAAATGTGTCTCAACTTCATTCAATTATTTTCCCTTATTTAGTAGTATGTTTATGTGCATTAGGGTGGTATTCCTTACCTACATTCCTACTTCATGGTAGAAAGAATCTGTTCACTCACTAAATTTTGGTGAGTCTAGTGGGGAGTTCTCATCCACCCTTCATACTCCCAATCAAAGGCTCCTCTATTTTTCTTCCCTTCTTTATCCCTGTTTTAGTAGAACAAAACTTGTAATATATTATTGAAGCATGTGTTTTACATAGAGTAGCCTTATTTCTATAGGCTTGATGAATACAAATGGTAAAAACTCACTTTGACTATGTCTCCCTCTTTATTTAAAATTATATGAACTACTATTGATATTGTGAGGAATTTCTTCCTCCGCTCCTCCTTTCTTTGAGGAACAAAATTAACACCATTTTTTATGAGGTCATAATTAGAATAAACGTCGAAACACATGAGCACTCAAAGAATATTCACTCAAGTTTGTTTATTGTGAATGTGGGTATCACTTCTTTATATACCTTCCTCCATGAGTATCTCAATGTATTCACCTTGAAATATAAGGATGTCAAATGAATGGATCCCTCTATTGTCATCCATAACATTGGGACTTATAATGCTACCTTGATTAGCCAACATTAGTGTGTAGTGAATCGTAAATGATAAGACCACCCAACATGTCAAACTCAATTTCCGCAAGCTCTTAGATGTTGGTTTTGATTCATTCCATCAACTAATTTTACATTGTTCTTCAACATAGTTTTCATCATCAAAGAGATTGGATTCATCCATGATTGTGTTTACTTTCAAGATATCAATGTTCATTATCTCAAAGAGAAATTAATCCTGAAAAATGTATTTTTATGGTTGAATCTAGTAGGATTATAGGGATAATAATTTATTATTGTGCAATGAATATTTACCATGCATCCCGTTTTTTGCAAGTTCTAAAATTCACCAAAACGGAAGGGAAAAACAAACAGTTGATCCAATAACTTTAATTCTCATCATTCTATTCATCAACATAGACATTCAAAGCGTTCAACTAAAAAATTGTTTTTTCCTTTATCTTTTCATAGGTTAGTTTCATTGTTAAGTAATTCTTCTTGTTGGACAAGCAGCTTTGGGATACAATTTTGATAAAAATTCTAAGCATAGAAGAATTGCACAGAAGAAGAAGGACGATTTGAGAGTGTGAAAATGAGGTGCATCCAGAAGTACAGTTCGCAGTAAGATAAGAATAAAGCAGAGAATAAAGCAAGATAAGAAATCAGGCAAAGAGGAAGGATGACAACTCGACGTGCTAAATATAGAAGGATATGGAAAATCAGGAAGAATAACAGTCATAGTGAAAAAGTAGTATGTAGAAGGAAAAGAAGGTGAAAGCAGCCTGAACAAGCCATTAAGTCAAGTAGTAATGCATTGTAATAGGGTTTTGGGAGGAGCAAAGAAGGGTTTTAATCCCTAGAATGTATGTATAAATATGTAATGGGTCAGGAGAATAGGGGTTCCTCAATTTTGGTTCTCTGCTAGTTTATTATTTAAAAGAGAGTAATCCATGTCTGAATGTAGAGGAGATGGTGCAGATAGAGAGAGAGGTTTTCATGCAGAGTGACTAGTCTAGGAGGAAGGATATATAACCATGATGTATCGTTGTAAGCATAGTGTGCAAGCCTAAATAAATTACCAAATGCATAATAAAGAAGATGGTTGTTTTGTACATAGCCCAGATTTGGGTGAACCATGTTAAATATTGTGTCAAATGTATTTTGTATGATTGTTCATGGATTATGTCTAGATGCATATTAGATTAGATTTATCTTATGTATAATCATTGCATGATTGTTACATTAATGGGTTATGTGGTAATATGGAATATAATGGTAGTATGAATATGAAATCACTAGGTATCTAATAAAGAACAGATACACAACAACACACATAGAACCAATAAGTAAGAATAAACAAAATGGTCACCTCTCATTCCCTCGCTACTATATAAACCTAGTTCTTCCAGTCCCAATACATACTATTGGGGTCTAAAGATGTCTAAAAATAGCCTTAGTTTAACATTAATTTATCAACCCGAGGATTCGTCTTTTATCTCAAGAATATCATCAAAGTATATGAAGATAGATCGAAGAGGCTAAAATCGTGTAGTTGAAGCAAATCTGAGTTTATCAACAATCAAGTTCCTCAAACATTCATTAAAGATTCTAGAATTTGAAATCTAATGTTGTGCAATGGAAATGAACTAATTAATCTATTGAATTCATTTTAACTAAAAGAAGTAATTGAATCTAAATAAAGACTTTCAAAATTGACTATTATTATGAATCAAATTATTGGAAAGGAAAAAGGCGAATTACTCTATCTATGGAAAGAAACAACAACTATAATCTAATCGAAGGAGACAACAATTGTACTTCTATTGAAAGGAATAGAAACTATATCTTAACGGAAAGGAACAAAAAATGTAAACTAATTGAAAGGAACAACAAATGTAAACTAATTGAAAGGAACAACAATTGCGAATCTAAGTAAAAGGAACAACGCATCTGAACTTATGCGGAACTGTCATGCATCAAATCTCATTGATAGAAATTGAAACAACAATCATTAATAGTCGAAGTAAATGTCTAGCTACTGCATACAATCAACATGAAATCGTTAACTCACTTATGCATTCGTCTTAATTACTGTAAAAGAGATTTGAATCACAAAACATAAATTGAACTGATACAATTACAGGTCGAACAGTAGCTTCTTCATACTGGGCCCTTGGTCCTTAGAAGCACTGCTATTCAAAACTCAGTATGTAGAAATGGTAAAACCGCTCAAATCTTTTATTGATTTCATAGATGGTACAACATTTACAAAAACTGTTGACGCATAGCAATTCTAAGTTCTGAGTTCTTGGGTGCCATTCTTCTATATCTTTTCAGGATCTATTTACCCCTTATATATTACAATAATCTAGGTAAATTAAGCTATCCTGAGGATCAAGAGATCCTCAGGATTGCTTTACTATTATAAAGTTACAATATAAGAAATTCAATCATCTTCAAAACTGCCTTGCACCATAAAGTCCTCAACTTCCAACAGCTTGTGCATCTTCAAGATTTCCTTTGCTATCTTGGTTTTGACAATATTTAACCAATCCTGTAATAAAACCAGACAATTCCAATCATATTTTACGATCTATGTAATCTAATTTCAAAAATAACGCTAAAAAGTATAGTATTCATTTTCTATCCTATTTTCTCCTAAATAGCCGAAAATTCAATCAAGATGATATCATGAAATGTGGGAAAAAGGAAGATATTTATACATTTTTCATAACCTAACATACCCCCCAACTTACCTTCTTGCATGTCCTCATGAAAGCTGATATCTTACATGAAAAGAAGTAATGTTGTAAGGTGGAAAGGTTGGTTCACCAGGCCTCCTGAATCCATTGCTTCTTTTGAGTTCTCCAAAAGCAGCATCCTCCCTTTTCTTGTTAATTTGATAATCTTTTTGGTAACTTTCTGGAGGAAACCAGATGATAGGGGGATTATATATGCACCCAATCCAAGTAGGCCCTTCCTCTTGGAGAAATCTAGAATACCTTTCTATTCTGAAGGTAGCTGCAAAGAAATTATTGTACCCAAAGGGTTCCCTACTCCTTACTTCACTGGAGGATGCATCCCATCTCATTTTAGAAGTAGCAACAACTTCTTCCTTAAGCTCTCTAAAATGAGTGATACCTGAATGTATAACCTGCAGATGGATAGGGGCTAAGGAGTCTATGACCCCCCCTCTTTTCATAAAGGTTTTATGTCACATAATGGTTGGGAAGGACTTTGGAGGCTCTCCCCTGACCTAGAGATATAGCCAAGTTTCCCTCTTTAGGAAGGTTTTATGAGCTTTACCTCATCCGACTTGGTTCTGAGTAAATGACAGAAATGCCTGAAACTGTATGTCACCTATGAATGGGCCAGGGTTATCTTTCCTTTCTTCTTCCAGAATGAAATTATGAAAGTATAACTCACACAGAAAGTATTGTACCTTCTCATCTTGCTCTCTGAAACATGAAATAAACTCAGGTATAGTGGAAAATAAAATAGGTTTACCTACTCTGATGGCCTTCACTCTCAATAACATATATCGTTCCAACAAGAATAAAGTGTAATTGGTGGCAGGGGCTCTATAATTAATAGCATCAGAGTAGACATCACAGATTTCTTTGATTTGCTCCAAAGCTTTTTCCAATTTGGTTTGTACCTTTTTTACCTTCCCTCGGGCTCTGGTGAGCTCAACATAGGTATCACTCTCTGTTGTTTTCATGTCCTTCAGTTGTTTAACAATCTTTTGATGTTCATCCCTAGTGACAATCTCATCTTGGTGTTGAGCCAATGCTCGTTGGGATTGTCCCAAATCTGCCTTATGTTTATCAATGGTGACACCCTATGCTTGAGATTTGGATGCTTGGTATTCTTCCATAGCGCCCATCTCCTCCCTAGATTGAGTTAATTCTTGTTGGGCCTGTGTAAGATCTGCTTCCAGTCTGTCCACAATAACACTCATTTTCTGGGACTGGAGTGCATGATGCTCTGCCATAGTCAGTAATTCATTTATGTTTTGAACCAAGGTTTGTTGAGACTGCATCAATTCTTCCTCCAATCTCCTGATGGTAGCATTCTTCTCAAGGAGTTGAGTTGTTTCCTTTAATACATGGGTATTTTTCTGCACCTTAGCATCAATTGTTTTTGTAGCTGTCATATTTTCTTGTGTTTCTAAAGGAATTACTTCCTCATTCTGAGCTATTGTTTCTTCTACTACTATTTCTTCAGGGTCTGTCTGTATCCCCATAGAATTTGTACTGATTGCTTCTTTAGGAAGAGGGTTTCTTCCTTGCATTCTAGCCCTTTTGTTTTTCTTTCTTCTATGGGCGTTATTTTCTTGTTCTATTGTCTTCCTCAATTCTTTAATAATTTCCTTGAGTTTACCCACCTTTTTCTTTAATACTTCAGCCTTCTTAGCCTTTTTCTTCAACAATTTGTTTTCTTTTTTTATCTTTCTAATTTTTTTATGGCTTTTGGCTGATTTCTGTATATGAGAGGTCTCAAGGTCTTCTTCATTCTGGCTAGCAGATGGTTGTTCCTCTGTTTCTTCCAAATTATTTGTCTGTCCAAGAGGGCTTCTTATTTCAAAATGAGGTTCTTCCTGTGCTGTGTCATATGGAAAAGAAATTTCAATATCAGGAAAATCTTCAGCTGGTTTTGAAGAGGAGGCTTGTTCTAGGCATTTTTTTGGATTATTTGTGCCTCTATCAATTGAGGTTCCTAAGCTTCCCAAAACCTGAGCTATTTCTACCTCATATCTCTTAAAAAATTGTTCTGTTAGATGCTCTAATGTCGGTTGGGTGTCTTCCTAATCATTCTTTTGTGAGGTATGTTCTGCTTGCCCAATTTCTTGAACATTCTCCTGTGGAGACTATTCTGTAGAATTCTGAAGTTCTTCAGGCTATTTTGTTGTACCCTGAATTGCTTCAGTTGTTTCCTGAATTCGTCTACTTCTCCTCCTTGTCTTAATGATGGATTTAGGGGTAGTTGTTACTCTCTTCCTCTTTTTCGTTAATTCCTGTGTTTGTGAGGTCTGGGCCTCTGTGATTTGGGCAGGGTCTGTCTCAGCTTCGGTTTGAGGAGATGGAATTTCTCTTTGGGTTGTAGTCTCCTCTACTTGTCTATCTTCAATTTCTTGTGGTGGGTCTTCATGGCATAATTTAGGCTGCTCCAGTTGTGGAGGTCTATTGGCTTCAATCAGACTATCCCAGGTCAATTGAGTTTGACTCAGTGCTTTATTTGTTATCAATTTAACTAATTTGTGGTGGCTGATAACAGTAACAGGATCCTTGGAATTTTGTGTTCTTAAGGCAACCTCATGTAATATGACATTCATAAAGAAAGGTAGATTAAGCACTAACCGTTGTTTTAAAGATGCCAACAATTTGAGGTGGCGAGGTCGAATTACATCGTATCATCCATCACAGGTGATGTACTGTTGAATTACCCCAGCCAGTTCCTTCCATGGTTCTCTGAGGGTAATGGGATTAAGTCCTTTTCCCTTCTTATCCAATTATTCCCCAAGGTCTTTGAAAGTTTCCATAGCTTCCTTCAGTGCCGTGTATCTTCCTGTCCACTGAATGCCCATGTTAGGGAGGCCTGTGACCTCTGTTAATATTTCTGGGGTGATTGATATTCGTATGCCTCGCACCATAGAAGTTTCTCCTTATAGATTCTGAAAGAATTCAACCGTGATATTCGTGTCATATCCTTGCAAACGGTTGAAGTACTTCATCCACCCCATATGGTGTAGGATTTATCTTTCCTGCTCTGTAACCTGTAGTAAAGTTGGCTCCCTGCGCACACTTCTGCCACCCATTTTTTTGAGAAAATGTGGATGACTATCGTTCTTGGTAGCAGACTTGGTTAGACCAGCTTTGAGGAAAAATTACTAAAAATAACAAATATCAGAGAACAACAAGTGTTTGGAAATGTGGGTATTTATTACAATCATTACTATCTTATCGAGAAGTGTGCCGAGCATCCATTCCCCTCATTAATATAAAGGTCTACCTCGATCGTCATCGTAGGGGAAAGTAATGAGTGTAGGTATTGATGGTGAGGGGTAATGATTGTACTGTTGCTGCCAATGGAGATCAATGATTAATTTTCAAACACCATATTTTAACAGTAATCATTAAATGTTAGTCCTCTTTTGTGGAATTGAAATATACCTATACTCAAAATAATGCTTTAAGGATACGTAATATCCCAGCTATAAATTAAATCTGTTCATTTAAATAATATCCCACATATCATAATGTTGTTACTTTTCCATTTTATTGAATACAACCGAAATGATAGCCTCGTTATTGAGTGAAGGAAATCTAGAGACACGCAGAAACTTGGCGTTTAAGGTAAACTTCCATACCACAGGCAGAGCCACTTCTTCCAACAGGCATCCATAGCCTTGACATGGTTTCCTTTTAACCCTTAGATGAGTCTGTATCATTGATAATTATTTGAATCATCTTTTCCAAAAAGACCATTATCCTGGTTTGGTAGCTAGATGGTGATAATGCCACTCACTAGATTGTAACTTAGGTGAACAAGCCGTCTCGTGATGAGACCCCTTGTTCTTTGAAAATAAAATGTCAAAGGCCATTTCCCTGGTGTGGTAGCCACAATGGGAATGTCACTTATGTTATTATCCTATGATCATGGTAGGTTGGCTCGTGATGAGACCCCCTATTCTTTGTGGAAATTTTTTTTTTATTACTTAGAGTTTTGTTTTGTTTTGTTTTTTTATTTAAGTCATATTTTCCCAAAAAAAGACCAATATCCTAGTTTGGTATCCAGATGATGATAATGCCACTCACTAGAGTGTAACTTAAGTGAACAAGTCAACTCATGATGAGACCTCTTGTCCTTTGACAAAAGAAAATGTCAAAGGCCATTTCCCTGGTGTGGTAGCCATAGTGGGAATGTCACTTAGGTTAGTATCCTATGATCATGGTAGGTTGGCTCGTGATGAGACCCCCTATTCTTTGTGGGAAAAGAAAGAAATTTTATTGCTCTTTTTCTTTTCTTTTTTAGAGGTGTATGAAGGGAGGATCATCTACTCCTTAAGAGTAAGGGATGGCGTAAAGAAGTGTAAGGATGCCAAGTAAAAGTGTGTCGCAGACTCCTTATTATAATATAAAGACGAGATATCATTTAAGTGTATTTGTATGTATAAGGGAAAATAAACGAATTATGGTGGTTATAGGTTATGAAGAAGGTTTAAGATATTTTGAAGAAAGTAATCCAAAAAAAAAATTGATAAGGTATGGGAGATAGTCCACAAAATAATGATAGATAGTTAAAAATAATGCTGGTGAAAATTATTTGTTGAAAGTTGTACCCCAAAGGAATGGTTTGGAGTTTTATCAGCAATGTAGGGAAGGGATGGCAAAATGAACAATAGGTGTGCAAAAGGAACAATGAGCGTGCAAAAGGAACGACAATTGTTCTGTTCAAAGGAACAATGGGCACGTAGAAGGAACGACAATTGTTTCGTTCAAAGGAACAACAAGTGTGAAAAAGGGAACAACAAGTGATCAAAAGGAACAACGGGCATGCAAAAGGAACAACAATTGTTCCGTTCAAAGGAGCAGTGGGCGCGCAAAGGGAACGACAATTGTTCCGTTCAAAGGAACAACAAGCGCGCAAAAGGAACAACAATTGTTAAGTTTTTAATGATCGGAATAGGTAATTTTTAGAAACATGGAAATGTGTTTTGCTTGAATCCAAGGTTGATTAGTCATCAACTAAATTCATTTATGGGTTGGTTTATTTCAAAATTAAGTAGTGGATGGTTTGTTAATGTTATGAGTTTCATTATAGTTGCCTAATTGCTGCTGCTGAACATGACACATTCATTTCTCTGCGAAAGACAGGGTCTGGGTGATGAGATGAAGTAGGAGTTCGTAACAGAAAAGACTTCTAATTGAGTTCATTATATTTATCCTCCCTAGTTCTTATTTTTTCAAGTGACTGTAAAAAATAATGAAAAAAACTAAATAAAATCTACAGAAAAAAAATATATATATACAGTATATATAGTGTCAACAAAATTCGACATTTATGGAGTTGGGGTGGCTGGATTACCTTCCTAGCCAGCTAAAATTCGAACGGTAGGGTCCTTACTTACTTCCTGGTAGAAAGATTCTTTTGAGGGAAGTTGATGATAGAGTCGTAGCTAGTGTCCATTGACCTGAAATGGAGATCCGGACCCGTCGATGGTTCTTAGCGTGACTGTACCATTATCATGTACTTCATTGATTTCGTATGGTCCCATCCACCATGTCTATAATTTTCCTGGAAAATCTTGAAATCTAGAATCATGGAGGAGCGCCTAATCACCTTTTTAAAATGTTTTTTTCTTGATATGCTTGTCATGCTAGGTCATTCTCTATTGTTGAATAACGGTTGTGCACTCTACAACAGACATGCATGCTTTATCCAATTCGTTGAGTTGTTGAAGGCACTGTCTATGTACTTTTGTAAGATCCAATCCGATTTCCTGGGCCATCCTTAGAGTCTTGATCTCAAACTCGATTGGGAAGATGGGTTCTTTGCCATAGACTAAGTGATAGGGATAGTAGCCAGTGGTGTTACACCATGTTGTGTGATAAGACCATAAGGAATTTGGGAGCTCAGTAGCCCAATTCTGTCTATTTGTTGAGATAGTCTTTGTCAAGATTTCCTCTAGGACTTTATTGGTGCTTTCTACTTTCCCATTTTCTTGTGGGTGGTATGGAGAAGTAATTCTATGTTTAATATGATAATTATCTAGGGTGGTGGTGATTCAATGAGATGTAAATTGTGACCCCCCATCAATAATTACCTCTCTTGGTAGTCCATAGCATACGAATAATTTGAAAAGAAATTTAATGACTACTTATTCTGTTGCATTTGGTAAGGCTTCTTCCTCTACCCATTTAGTCATGTAGTCCATTGCAACTAGAATATAGGCCTTCTAATTTGACTTTGGATTGAAGGGGCCAACGAAGACTACTGCCTATCTCTCAAATGGTTCTGCAACTACTTGTGCTTTCAATGACATTTCATCAGCCTAACCTAGTTTTCCTATCTGTTGACAACTATCGCAGGTCTGGACATATTTCCTCGTGTCTCTGAATATTGAGGGCTAATAATAGCCCATCTACAAAATTTTGTGTCCAGTCTTGCGGTCTACAAAATGCCCACCACAGAGCTCATCATGTCCAGCCTTTAGTATGTCGTAGATTTTGTCATCTCGTACGCATCTATGGATCTGGAGATCAGCTCCTGTGTGGAAGAGATATCCATTGATCTAGGTGAATCGTGCGCTATGCTAGACGATCAGTTTTCTTTCCCTAGATGATAGATGTGTCAGTAATCTTCTCACCGCCAGATAATTTGCCACATCAGTGTACCAAGGTGGCTTTGTAGTAACGACAAACATATGCTCATCTGGAAACTGATCTTCA
>JASDQU010736191.1:92456-166415 GCA_032191745.1 Picea mariana
CATCATGTCCAGCCTTTAGTATGTCGTAGATTTTGTCATCTCGTACGCATCTATGGATCTGGAGATCAGCTCCTGTGTAGAAGAGATATCCATTGATCTAGGTGAATCGTGCGCTATGCTAGACGATCAGTTTTCTTTCCCTAGATGATAGATGTGTCAGTAATCTTCTCACCGCTAGATAATTTGCCACATCAGTGTACCAAGGTGGCTTTGTAGTAACGACAAACATATGCTCATCTGGAAACTGATCTTCAACTGTTAAGGAGTCGTCTGTTTTGGGTATGCGGGATAGGAAGTCTGCGACAAGATTTTCTCTTCCGGGTCGATCTTTGATGCTGATGTCAAATTCCTGCAATAGTAATAAACATCGAGTGACCCGTCCATTAGTAATCAGTTTATTACCTAGATATCTAACAATAGAATGATCAATATACATAATAACTGGATAGACTGTTATATAATGACGAAATTTATTGATGGCATGTATAACAACTAATTTTTTTTTTTCTATTACTGTATAATTAAGTTCAGCTGGAGTAAGATTCTTGCTAATAAAATAAATGGTGTAGGGTTTCCTGTTTTCTTCCTGTCTGAGGACAGTGCCTATAGCAATATCTGATGCATCGATGGAGATGTGAAATGGTATTTTCCAATTTGGTCCCCTCAACACCTATGTTGTCGAGATCAGATTCTTGAGTCTTGCAAATGTCACATCACACTTTTCAGACCACTGAAACTTTACATTACCAGTCAAAGAATGTAAAGGTGCAACGGTTCTTGCAAAAATTTCCATAAATCTACGATAGTATCCTGAAGCGCCAAGGAAACTACATACCTCAGTTTGTGTGTGTGGTGTAGGTAGATTAAGGATTACCTCTATTTTTGTTGGATCTACTCTAATTCCATCTTTAGAGATATAATTCCCTAGTACCACAACTTTCGTCATCATCATGTGACATTTTTCATGGATTAGACATAACCTGGTCATAATGCATCATTCTATTACCTTCTCTAGATTATTCAGTTCTTGATCGAAGTCGTCGCCATAAGAAGTGAAATCATCCATGTAGAATTCAAGTCCTTCACTAATCAGATCACTGAATATGCTCAAAATGGCCCTTTGAAAAGTGGTTGGAGCATTACAAAGTCCAAAGGGTAATACTCTGTAGGCAAATGTTTCCCAGGGGCATGTGAATGTAGTTTTATCTTGATCTTCTGGGGTAGTCTGAATCTGATTGTACCCACTAAAAGTGTCTAGGAAAGAAAAGAATTTCTTCCCTGCCAAAGTATCCAGGACCTGATTGATGAAAGGCAAAGGGAAGTGGTCTTTTTGAGTGGATTTGTTAAGTTCCCTGTAGTCAACACAGATTCACCATTTCCCATTTTTCTTTGGGATGATTAGTAATGGGGAAACCCACCAACTATCTATAAAATCTACGTCCAACAACTTTTGTAATTCTTCTTTAACGATATCCCTAATATGGGGATTCAGTCTCCTCTACGACTGTCGAATAGGTAAAGCATCTCTTTCAATGTAAATGTGGTGTGTGCAGAGTTGTGGATCAATACCTCTCATATCAGAATATTCCCATGCAAAAGTTTGCTGGTATTTGGAGAGGAATTGAATTATCTTTTGTTGTTGTTTTTCATGTAAATTGGCATTGATGTCCATAGACCTCCTTGGTGCAATATCAACGGGTTTGCTGTTATGAACGACTGTAGTTGGAATTTTTTGTTCCATTAAATCTTCCAACAGGTCTCTCTATGCTTCATAGTCTAGAAAAACTTGGAGCACCTGGCAGGTTGGGTTGCTCACGGTGGATAGACTATTGATAAACCCATTGATTACGTCATCCTCTAGCTGGTTTCTAAGTCTGAGGGCTTCTTCCAATGTAAGAGGGGCTCGTAAATCCTTCTCTAGGTATTGTGGTGGTGGCAATTGTGGATATACGAAAGATGGGCTTGGCTTAGCAGGAGGATATAAAATGAGATTCTTTGTGATACCCCCTCTAGCGATTGTCATATTACTCGTTCGCCATCCTATGTATGCATCCACTATTGCAAGCCATGGTCTACCCTGTATCAGTGGATGCCCTTCAAGTCCACTTCTTGGGTTGATGATGAGGAAGTCCATCGGATATTCCCAAGAGTCGACGAAGATGGCTATATCATGTAATGTGCCAACTGGTCGAACTACCGATCGATCTGCCAACTGCAACATTATTGCAGTGGGTTCAAAGGAGTCAAAACCCAGGGTATTGCAGGTTTCTATAGTCAAGATGTTGATGGCTGTTCCAAAATCAACTAGTGTATTTGGAAAAGTAGATGTTGTTATTTGAGTTTTTCCAGGATGAGGTGGGATATTGTGAGTTAGGCCAAGTGGAAATTGCAGTTGGATGATTCTGCCAGGTAGGATTTGCAGCGGGTTGGTTTTTCCAAGTGGGATTTGTAGGTGCGTATTGCTGGGGCTACCAATTTTGATTAGTAAACGACTGACCCTGCCATGTGCTACTAGGAGCTTGTTGTTGATTATACTGTCCATAGAAAAAAGAGGAAGGGTCATGTAGTGTATTTGGAGGTCGATTCTGCCATTGATGACGCTGAGCCATCATATATAATGGCTCTATTTCTTCTTCTACTTCTCTAAAGATATATTTCAGTCCAAGGAGCGATGGGAATTGTTCTGTGTCATGATCTTTGGTGCAGATAGCGCAAACCCGAACCACATCCAAAGGGAAATCCCTTGGACCATGTTTTCTTCTGCATCTGTGGTAAAATATGGCCAACATTTGTTCTGCTTCTGTTTTTTCTGTTTGGCCTGCAATACATCCAATTGTGTAGTCAGAGTGCTCATAATATCTGTTTTGAATTTTAATAAATGATTACCAACTTCAGCTAGCGTAACACCCCCGTTGGTAGTATTTCTATTTCTGGTGAGGGGGATACACATCCCTGATCTGGTCCATGAAGTTCCTCTTGAGCACCTGATGCACAATAGGACGATGCCATCATGAGTTTCTTGATAAATTTCACCCTTCCCCATCAAATTCAATGTTTCTACCCATTCATCTTTCATACCCTTAATCAGAGTTGCTTTAAGTACTTCACCTGGTAACGTACCATAGGGTGATCTTTGTAAATTATACTGAAATCTCTTAACATACTCTTTTAATGATTCAATTTCTTTTGTAGTCATTTGAAAGATTTCATCTTTTAATTCTCAGGTTCTACAATAATCCTGATATTTTTTCAAGAAGGTCTGTTTCATCTCATCCCATGAGTTTATAGTTCCACCCCCTAATCCCATAAACCAGTGTAGAGCTGCTCCTTTCAAAGTGAAGGGGAACAATTTTAATTTTTGGGGTTCAGAGGTGTAATCATACCCTCTACATAGGACATCAAATTCAAATGAGAATGTGTCCGATTCTTCTGAGATTAATCCATGAAAGGTTGGTAGGTTTTGTAAGGGAATTGCCTTCATGGGGGCATTGGAGATTGGATCAACTATTGGATATTCCAATGTGGAAGTCTGGGGACATTGTGGATTTGGTTGTGCCATTTGATAGAAAATATGCCAAAAATATTCAGGGATTTCTTGATCCAGATATTTTATTTGAATTGGTTGGTTATCTGATCCTCTAGAGGATTTGATTGCACTCCCTCTATCTGGAATTTCGGGTATGCCTTCTTCTTTCACAGGAGATTTAGGATCAGGTTTTGGGTTTGCCTTAGCTATCTCGTTGGTTTCTCCTTCTCCTTCCTCCATATTACAAGAGTTTTTCTCTTCTAAAGGGTTGAGAGGTGGAAGATCTATGCTCTGAAAGATTTTCTTAGTCCCTTCAGTTTTGCTATGAATCTTAGCATGGGCTGTAGTTGGTGAAAATTCCACCTGAGGAATTTGGGTAGATCCTTTTCTAGGTCCAACCGAAGCTTGAGATTCTACTTTTTGGCTGATGTTGTTTATGAAAGTGCTTCTTCCAGGGAGCACCGAGCCCTGGGATTTGGTAATTTTTGGTGGGGGTTTTGGTTTTTCAAGATCTTTCTTCTTAGTCATACACACTTTGCACAAAAAAAGAAAATCAAGAAAGAAAAACACCTATGCAACCTCTTAATGCCTCAGTTGGAGCTAGTTGCTGGCATAAGCATCTTACTTATTGTTTGTGTAGGTTCTTACCTTCCGTCTTCAATACCTCGTCCTCTAGAGGCACAATCTATGCTACCTTTGACATTCTCCCTGGAAACGACACCAGAATGTTGGGGTCTAAAGATGTCTAAAAACAACCTTAGTTTAACATTAATTTATCAACCCGAGGATTCATCTTTTATCTCAAGAATATCAGCCAAGTCTATGCAGATAGCTTGTAGAGGCTAAAATCGTGTAGTTGAAGCAAATCTGAGTTTATCAACAATCAAGTTCCTCAAACATTCATTAAATATTCTAGGATTTGAAATCTAATGTTGTGCAATGGAAATGAACTAATTAATCTATTGAATTCATTTTAACTAAAATAAGTAATTGAATCTAAATATAGACTTTCAGAATTGACTATTATTATGAATCAAATTATTGGAAGAGAAAAAGGCGAATTACTCTATCTATGGAAAGAAATAATGATTGTAATCTAATCAAAGGAGACAATAATTGTACTTCTATTGAAAGGAATAAAAACTATATCTTAACGGAAAGGAACAACAAATGTAAAGTAATTGAAAGGGACAACAATTGCGAATCTAAGTAAAATGAACAACACATATGAACTTATGAGGAACTGTCACGCATCAAATCTCAGTAATATAAATTGAAACAAAAATCATTAATACTTGAAGTAAATGTTTGTCTACTGCATACAATCAACATGAAATCATTAACTCGCTTATGCATTCGTCTTAATTACTGTAAAAGATATTTAAATCACAAAACAAGAATTGAACTGATACAATTATAGGTTGAACAATATTTCCTTCAGACTAGGCCCTTGGTCCTTAGAAGCACTACTATTCGAAACTCAGTATGTAGAAATGGTAAAACCTCTGAAAGATTTTAATGATTTCATAGCTGGTACAACATTTACAAAAACTACTAACACAGAGCAATTCTGAGTTCTTGGGTGCAATTCTTCTATATATTTTCAGGATCTATTTACCCCTTATATATTACAATAATCTGGGTAAATTAAGCTATCCCGAGGATCGAGAGATCCTCAAGATTTCTTTACTATTATAGAGTTACAATATAAGAAACTCAATCATCTTCAAAACTTCCTTGCGCCATAAAGTCCCGAACCTCCAATAACTTGCGCATCTTCAAGATTTCCTTTACTATCTTGGGTTTGACAATATTTAAGCAGTGCTGTAATAAAACTAGACAATTCCAATCGTATTTTAGGATCTATGTAATGTAATTTCAACAATAACGCTAAAAATTATATTATTCATTTTCTATCCTATTTTCTCCTAAATAACCGAAAAGTCAATCAAGATGATATCATGAAATGTGGGAAAAAGGAAGATATTTATACCTTTTTCATAACCTAACAGATACCTCGAAGGGTATTTCATATGTACATGCAGGTGATGTCGAAAGTGTCAGTGTCTGGTGTTTTTTTTGGTCAAAGATAACTCGAACCTAGGGTCTTACAATCGGGCACAACACCAACAAATGGTTTTGTTGCTGGGAGCTCGACTTTGCGATTGAGGGAATGTTTTGGAGGTCAAATAAGAAAGAGATATCAAAATGGTTGGAAAGGAAAGAAAGATATTTTTATCGACATGAGAACAAAAACCCTTGGATGAGTTATAAGAAATGGATGCAAAGGTATGTGTATACAAAACTACATGAAATTTTCTTTGGAAAATTTTTAATTATTCTGACTGAGTGGATAGAAATATTAGTGGAGAATACTGGAAGATACCGAACTATAACACTAAGGAATTGGACTCGTGAGTTGGTAAGACAACTTAATTATGTAAGTAATCCAACTACTTACGCAATTGATTTTTGGTTGGATAGGATACTAGGAGCATGCATTAGATAGTTTTTAGTAGATTATACCCAATCATACAATGTTGCAGAGAGGGAATTTTTCAAAGCCTCATGTGGAAGGTTGATGAAATCATTAGGTAGGTGGATAAAGATGCTATTTTGTGAAAAGTGCATGATGAAAATGCAATCTGACTACTAAGGGTCTTCATACATATAGGGAAACTAGGGGATGACATGAGGATAATCTCAGAACATGGGAGAATGAAGGAAGAAATGAAGATTAAAGGGAGGGAATGAGGATGTAGAGGACTGAAGAAGGTATACCAGAGGAAGAAGATTATTTTGGAGTATTGCATGGGGGAAGGAGGTACAAGAGGTAAAATACCAGGGCTAATAAATGAGAGTTGCATAGAGATCCAGAGGGGAGAGAACCTTGCGCAATAGTCCAAATTGTGGAAATACATCACATAGAAGGAGAAGAAGAGGGGTTCCACTCCAATTCGATAGTAGAAGAATTTATAATTCCTACTCAGATTGGGTCCTATGTCAGATCCATGACCCCATGTATGTCACCACAATCAAAGACAACAATTGAAGACTTATCAAAAGAACTTATAGTTAGAAAGGGAGAAAAATGTAGTAGCAATCATAGAAGTGGAAGTAGTGCGTAGAGTTAGAGTCAACCAAAATCACCAATAAGAGGGACTACAAAAAGAAACATGGAAAGGGTAGACGATGCCCTTAGACTACCTGAGTTCCAAGGAGTTGGGTCAGAGGAACCAGAACAAAATTTATATGTCTACGAGACAATTTGGGCTACAAAGAATTTCCAGGATGACGTTGTGAAAATTATGCATTTAGCAACAAAATTTTGAGGCCATGTAATAGTATGGTACATGAAGCTACAAATTACCACACCTACAGGACAAGCCATGACTTTGACAGAGATAAGGAAAGAATTGTTAAATGAGTTCAATAAACCAAAGTATGAGTCACAGTACATCACAAAACTAAAGGAGATTAAACATGTGTAAACATAGTCGGTATGGGACTTATATCAAAGGTTCAAGGATCTTATGGGTAGAATGACTTTCCAGATCATCGAAAAACAAAATCAAGAATAGTTTATTGTAGGACTTCTACCACACATTTGCATGCCATTGAATCAACAAAAGGTTGCGTCGTAGCCCAAGGCATTAGAAATTGCAATGAAATTGCAATCATCCCTTGTATGAGATAGTGGAGGAATGGCACAAGTTCAGTCACAGTTGGATTCCTTGATGATTCAACTGGAATAAATTACAAAAGGAAAGGATAAACGATAGCAAGTTTGTTGTACCAAGTGTAGGACTCAAGGTCATCACAAAGACAAATGCCCAACATTAGTGCAATATTTGAAGAAGGGAACACCGAATCCATTACTGGGAGGGGGATATTGCGAGATATGTAAGAAATGGGGACATCATCCAACTAATTTTCCATTATTACAGAAGTATCAGAGTACACCAAGGAACATTTTTTGCAATTTTTGTAAGTCTGTTGGACATGAAGAGAAGGATTATTGCATGTTTGACTTGATGAGGGAGAACACTTCAAATATGTACAGGATTCAAGAGGATAATCTTGCAACAAACTGGGGTGGTATTCAATATAACCATCAAAGAGGCTTTAATCTAGGGAACAAAGAAAATTTTGGCAGAGGACGAGGTAGAGGAGGAAGAGGACTGATTATATGTTAAAATTGTAATCAACCAAGACACTTGGCCCGTGACTGCCCAAATACGAGTAAAACATACACATACTATAGAGCAATGGAACATGTGACATAATATTTTCCTCAACTATTTGTGAAATGGTAGGCCAAAGGAAACCAAAACTAGAATACAAACCAAAATGTACAGAAAATATCATCTAAACAATGTAATGATGGACCAAGAACAAACGTTTTTATGAGCGAAGGAGATAAAACAAGAGTTTATGTGACGAGTGAAGGAAATCATACTGATCCATGGGTAAGGAAGTCATCCAAGCCTATGCCAACCTTTGATCCTCAACAAGAAAAAGATACATATCAAAGGGAAAGAAAAGAAGTACTTGGATAGGATTTGCGAGCATCAACATCATATATGCCTCATGTAGGAGATCACATTGTGCCAGAGAAACCAACTGGAAAGGTAAGCACACTAACAAAATTCACGAGGATTTGTGTAGAGCTAATGAAAGATGAATATTCTATGAGTACGCTCAATGAAATGATTGATCACTGCACATGAGGAAGGGGAAATTCCATGAAACAAAGGGTGGTGAATCAGGTACTGCGCAGGAAGAGGACCAATGGAGAATTCAGATTTAGTGCACAAATTGGGAAGTATGATGTGGATAATGTCATCTTGGACTTGGGGTCTGATGTGAATTTTTTACCTAAGAAGACATGAGAGATGATGGGAAAACCCAAGCTAGTATGGTATCTTATTTATTTAAGTCTCACAAATCATCACAAAATAGTATTGATTGGTCGTTTGACATGAGTTCCCATGGGCATAGATGGCGCGTTTCATGTGGCAGGCTTTGGATTTATTTAGATCGTGGATGGCATTCGACCATATCCATCACCGATGGGATTGAAATGGGATTTTGATAACCATGAGATAATTAACTTGAAGAGAAGGGAGATGATATTTGAAGTTGGAGATATGAAAGTTACAAAACCCTTGGACCCATAAGAGGGGAAGAGATACATAGAGACTGCCATAGGAAATGACATTGACAACTTATATAACATGACTACGTGGATGGATGATTATGTAAACCCTACTACAGATGGTGCACTAAGTTCATGAAATATCAGTTCGTGTGCATCTGATTTTGAAGAAGGTATAGAGAATTGGCAACAGAGAATGCATGATGTATCAACTAGAAGATGTGAATGCATAACCCGATCCTTGTGCTAGATTGGAACATAATTATGTGATCCACCCATGTATGATCGATTGAATGAAATACGTTTGTTTGTAAATGAATTTGAGTTGCAGGTACCCGAACCTCAAATGTTGTTAGCACTAGATGTTTTCCTAAAAGAGACTCTAGCGAGATGGTGGGATGCACACAAAGAAGGAATGAAAGACTAACCACAGTGCAAAAGAATAATGCAAGTAAGGTTTGGAACTGAGGTAGAAAATATTGAGCATAAGTATACATGAGAGAATGACCCAACAGGTCATTTTGAGTAGTGCATAAATTTAAGGAGTTATGTACCGGAAACATAATTGATACATAGATTTATACATACCCTAGACATAATTATGAAGAACTGGTACCTGGAATTGGAAATGCGCAGAGAGACAACAAGATGGGAAGAGTTGGCTCAAAGGTTCACAATCACATTTACATTTGAACATGAATCTCCTTCAATAGATGCAGTGCTATAGGATATTTGAACTAAGATCTTCTTAGAAGAAGGGACGATGGAGGTGGTACCAGTATGCAGTGCGCACATAGCTACTGTGACCATCCATGATTTATTGGAGTGCTAGAATGTGGATTAGGAAGACCATGATGAATAAGATCCCAGAAACATACACGTAACTGAAACAAAAGGAGAATGCGTAGTATAAGGGACATATATTGAATCTGTCACATACACCCAGCTAATAAATACTTGAAAGGTAAACATTGGGACAATAGAGAATCAAAACTTTGCACAGATAGGGGATTATTGGAGTGATGAGACAATAGAGAAGATTGCATACTTGTTGTGTGAATATCAAGACCTATTCCCAATGAAATTTTTAGAGATGAAGGGGTTAGCAAGGGACTTAGGTGAGATGAAAATTCCCTTAAAACCAGGGGCTAAGCCAGTATGAGATATACCATACTAATTAAATATGAAATACAAGGAAAAGGTAAAAGCCGAAATAGATAAAATGTTGGATGCAGGAATCATTGAACCGGTAGAAGAATTTGAGTGGATCATTCCAATCATAGTATAAGACAAGAAGAAAGGAGGAATTGGAATCTGTGTGGATCTGAGGAAGTTGAATGATTCATGTTTAAATGACCCATTCCCAACACCATTCACAGATGAGGTACTAGATAATGTAGGAGAAAAATAAACTTATTCTTTTAGAGATGTATTCTCGAGGTGCCATCAGATAAAAATTGCACAGGAGGACCGACAAAAGACAATTTTCATGATAGAGTGGGGGAGTTATCAGTATACAGTAATTGACTTTGGCCTGAAGAATTCCCCTATGTTTTTTTCCAGAGTTGTGGTTGTAGCATTCAAGGAGTTTATTCATAAGTTCCTTGAAGTGTACTTGGATGACCATACTGTGTTTAGTCTACTGAAGGATCACATATAAGTACTCAGAATATTGTTGGATAGGTGTAGATAGTGTCAGATTTAGTTGAACTTGAAGAAGTGTATTTTTTTCACATCGTTTGGAATTCTGTTGGGACATGTGGTTTGCAAGCAGGGATTACTAGTATATCTAACCAATATTGTAGTAATTTTTTATTTATAAACCCCTACATCAGTCATACAACTAAGGGAAACTCTAGGTCATACATGTTATTATAGGAAATTTATCAAAGGATATGCACAGATCACAACACCAATGGAAAAGTTGTTGAAGAAGGAAGCAAAGCTTCAATGGAACAAGGATTGTTAGAAGGGTTTGAACACTTTAAAGAAAAAACTAGTGACTTCAATGAATCTAATGTTTCCATATTGGAACAAGGAGTTCCATGTACATGTAAATGCATCGTCCATAGCGTTGGGTGCAATACTATCCCAACCAGGAGAGGGAGACATAGATCACCCAATTGCTTTTGCAAGAAGGAAAATGTCCATAGCATAGAAGAATTATACTACAATGGAATTAGAAGGATTGGAAATGGTTTATGCACTTTAGAAGTTCAAACATTATTTATTGTGGTCTCACTTTAAGACGTATACAAATCATTCTACATGAAAAATACTTATCAAACAAGCCAGTGTTGGGGGGGAAAATATGCACATGGATACTATTGTTTAAGGAATATTATTTTGAGGTTGTAGTGAAACCAGGGTAGTTGAATGCAGGACCAAATCATCTACTACACATATTATCAGTAGAAGATGTAGGAAATTTAGATGACAACTTCCTAGATGCACATATGTTTGCATTTAATATGGTGGAGGATTACTTCTCGGAAATCATGCAGTTTCTAAGTATATGTATGGATCCATCAGACATGATGGTTGGGTAGAAGAAACAACTAGTAGTGGAAGAAACATATTATCAATTAATTGCAGGGAGTTTATACAAGTTGGGTGCAAATGGAATCTTGAGATGATGTGTGTTGGAACACGAAAGACCGATGATACTTGAAGAAGTGCATGATGGGATTGTAGGAGGACATTATGCAGGGAGAGAAATTGAATCAAATATTTTTTGCACGGGGCTTTGCTGGCCTACGCTTCACAGAGATGTTATGGAATACTATTAGTCATGTGATGTATGTCAAAGAGAAGGAAAACCATCCAGGAGGGATGAAATTCCTTTATATATAGAAGTTACGTTGCAAGCATTTGGGAACTGGGACATAGAATTTTTGGTGCCAATCAACCCACAAGTAAGAATATCAAGGGCCAGGTACATCATCACTACAACATAGTATTTGAAAAAATGGGAAGAAGCAACCCCAGTTACCGACTACACCATGGGGACTGCTACAGAATTTTTGTTTGAGAATATATTCACACGATTTGGATGTCTAGGAATATTACTCAATGATTAAGGAACGTACTTTCTAAATAATACAATTGTAACATTGACTGAGGAGTTTCAAATTCATCATCAGAAGAGTACACTGTATCATCCTCAGGAAAATGGAACAGTCAAATATTTCAATAAAATCCTAGAGAATGCTAAATTAACCAATACCTACAATGTAGGGAGAGATTATTGGGACTTAAGAGTTACTACAGTATTATGGGCCTACAGGACAACATGAAAAAATTTCATAGGATAGAAACCTTTCAGGTTGCTATATGGGCAAGAAGCTATGATGAAACTGGAGTTTATTCTACCTATCCTAATTCACATTGTGATAATCATTGATATTTCAGACTCTGGTAAAGTAGAGGAGAGACTATAAAAGTTTATACAACTTGAGAAAGATCAATTTGTCATAGTTTTCCATGAGCAAGTTCAGAAGGAAAGAGATAAGGAATGGCATGATAGAAACATTAAATAGAAAATGTTTCTAGAGGGATATCTTGTATTACTCTATGAAAACAAGTTCATGTAGCATCAAGGAAAACTCATAATGCATTGGTTAGGACCCTATGTGATTTAGCATGTAACAGAGACATGTGTTGCACAGTTTGAAACCATGAATGGAGAAGTCCTTGGAGGAATGGTGAATGGAAATCATCTAAAACTCTATGGAGATGACTGACATTTTGCATAGTAATTTTGGTTGCACCAGAACAGATGGATCATAGTAACTGTACTATAGTAGGAAGATAAAACCACAAAAAAACAAGTAAAAAGTAGAAAAAGGAAAAAAACAAAAACAAATAGAAAGTAGATATAGAAAAAGAAAAAGGTTACACAATACTAAGGTATAAGAACTTCTACAAAAGGGATGACTATCACGCATCATGATGGAACTATGCCAATTCAGAAAATAAAGAATAGAGGAAAAATATTGTGAAGCAAACTGATGAAAAAGCAACAAGAGTTGCACATTTTAGCATTGACAAGAACATTGGAAGCATTAAAGCATGGAAATGATGGAGATAATATGTTAATTACAGGTCATAAAGACATCGTATAATATTAAATGGTAAAATTTGTCATAAATCATGACATATTGGAAGTACGAGGGAAAAATCACATGAAGGATTTGGTAATAAAGATGAATTTATTTAACCACTCATCAACCCCATTGGTAGATTGGACAAGTTTGTTAAGGCATGAAGATATATGCACAGTTTTCAAGGAGGCACAAAAATAGTCGAAGGTTGTTAAGCGTAAATCATTGTGACTAAGAGTGCATCTGAGAGAGAATAGACCAAAGAAATCCAAAGTGAATTTTAGTGAATTAGAGTCGAACCACAACTTCTAGAGAATAGCCAAAGAGATAGTAAACGAACCTATCACACAATACAATGGCCCCATCAAAATTTGGAGCGCCATCAGTAGCGACATGAAATAAATAAAAATGACCAACAGATGCACCAGAGTTTGAGGAAGTTCCTATAGCTTTGGCTTCATCTTCACAAAAAATATTCCACAAGGATTATATTCCATCGAGGAAAGATGATGTGCGTCACATAAAAGTATGAGTCAATGGGAAATGCCCACTGAAAACAAAACCAGTCCCACCTGGTGTGAGTATTTAAGGAGATATGCTCGGAAAAGTAGGTGCTCTCAAGTTCGAGTACCAAGACATCACAAACGAAAACAAAATTCTCGAGTTGGCCAGGGAGAATTATTTGTGAACTAGGAGCGTACCGAGCACATGATTGATACTGCTAGAAACACAAAAGTGGGAAACATGGCTCGAGAATTCGGGCATAATGAACTTGTTAGAGGTTCCACACTTTGGATACATTCCGAAAATCAATACCACCGTGAAGTTACTCTGTTGCATCCATAGAGGGACGTCATGGCTTGACCCACCAGTGTCAATTGAAACTGGACTAATTGCGCAGATCACAGGGCTACCTAAAGCAGGAGAGAATCCAACCCTTTTTTTTAACAATAGAGGTGAGATATCCCTCTCAGAATCATTGAAGGAAAAATTCCACACTTTTAGAGTGAAAAGGGGATTAGATTTCGCAAACATCAATGAAAGTGGTGTTTGGTTTGCAACGCATGTGTTGGCCTACAAATTGATGAAAAAATGTGAAAAGGATGAAGTATTGACTGCAGTGATCACAACCACAAATCAGTGTTTAGAGGGGGTCTAAATGAACTGGACCACTTTCTTGGTGAACCAAATTTTTTCAATATTGTATCGAGACCCGAGAGATGGGAACATAATTTCACTATGAATGGATTTTGATTTTGATCGCAATGATAAGGTGGCAAGAAATAGGCTAATATCAACGCATGGGTACATTGGACACAAGTAATATGGATGGAAGATATGACAACTTATGGAATACTATGCACACAAAGAGGAAATAGGGAAATCATGTCACATTTTTTGTATACTTTGAAACTATCAAGTATCTAGTCGAACATACACCATGCATTTTCTCCCAGATAGTGGAAACCTATAAGGATATCAAGCATTTCAAAGTAGGCATGCACCACATGTATGTGCAAGAAAACAAGGAACCTGAATGCCAGTGTGATCCAAGTGGATCTCCATGGCCACCCAAATTTTCCACTAAATCAACACTTCAATCATATGGTTTTGATAAACCATGATATAATTTCACCCTTTTGATGGGGAATGGAATGTAATACCATCTTCATTTGTTAATTGCAGACATAATGTAATGATCCTATGTAGATTCTTAAAGCATAGTGTTAATGCACATGATCCCATTAGAACTCCACAATTAAGTGCGCTTAGGTTAGAGTAGTACCGGGATGGGTAACCGCCTGAGAATTCCAAATGTCTCACATGCTTATGGAAGTTTATAAACTTATATTAATTTATCCCACATGCATCATGGGAATTATTCTCCTCTCACTCTCTCATATATAATTGAGGTGAAGGAGGCTATTTAATCATGCAATGGAGTGTGATGTAAATCTTGTTGCGAATGAAGCATCCCCATTTTGCCAGTTTGTGTTCTACAATGTTTTTTTCTCTTATTCATCAATATAAGTTGGGTTTCACTATATTTATATGTTCTCTTCTATATTTTTTTTTTTGTCTCATTTCGTTCTTAGCATAATCTGAGTCAGTGGTATCAGAGAAATATTCTTCTTTTCATTTCTTTGAGCATGTCCTCGATAAGGTCAAGCTATAGAGAGTTGGATCTCAAGGTAGCTTCGCCTAAGGAAAACTACTCTTGCCAACACAAGAGACCTCCCATGGAAGAAAAAAAGAGATATGACAAAGCGAGAGATCCTTTCAAGACATTTCTCTAGGAATCCCTCATGTGACAGAGGAATGAGATGATGGAAAACTTGTCTCAGATCCTTCGAAGACTACTAATGGTGGTGGTCAAGGCATCTTCGACAAGAATCCATTTCTCAAGTGTGACACCCTTCAAGGTATAATTCAATTTTGATATCCCCTTATTTGAAATCCAAATAGATGTAGATGCTCTAGAAAAATGGTGTAATATGCTAGAAGGTTATTACTCCATCCAAAATTTTTCCGACAATGAAAAGATCACCTTTGTGCTCCTTAAATCCCTTCCCCTTGTCATATCTTGGTGGGACGGTTAATGGGAGAGGTACACCGCAGACGAATCTACACCATTTAGGAGAGAACCCACTTGGGCAGCCTTTGTATATTCCCTAAAGGAGGAGTTCTACCCTATTAGAAACTATGATGATTAGTACATGATATGGACAACTTTACGTTAGAAAAGGGATCAAATGGTTCCAGAGTACACTAAAATATTTCATACGTTGCGCTTAAATATGGGTATAAAAGACTCTGAGTGCCACCTATTTTTGAAGTATCAGAGTGGTATGCACAGGTACATCCAAATAGAGATGAATTTCTTGGAAATATCCTCACTGGGAGTTCCTTATTGATATGCAGTTAAAATAGAGAAGAAATTCAAGAAGCAAATTAAGTGGGAGTTCGTGTTTGAAAATATGCCAAAACAACATCATATCAAAGGAAATGCTAAATCAAAGAACAAAATATAGAGAAAGGAATGTCAACCTCAAGAGAGCCAGTCCAAGACACATGAAAAGAATGGTAACAGGGAGTGTAATAAAGACACCGAAAAGTGGTGTGAGTTCCACAACAACCCTTGGTGCGACACCGATGAATGTCACTCGAAATAGTCATTGGTGGTTGAGTTCAAAGAAAAAGAATCAAAAACTTACTCTGATTCAAATAACAATAAAGGGAAATACATCATCGATTTAGAACCCACCTACCATAAAAACCACAACAATACAACAAGAATAACGAGAGGAGCTTGAGGAAGGGGAGCACCTCTTCCACTCACAAATGTGGATAAAGGGGACCCCATTACATTTCATTATTGACAACAAGAGTCAAAAAAATCTGATCTCACCCGAGGTTGTCAAGAGATTGAATTTTCCAATGATGCCACACCCCCAACCATACACCATCAGATGGTTGAGCTAGGGATGAAACATTTGTGTCATTGAACAATGTTTCTTGTCCTATGGCATCAATCCCTTCAAGGATGAGCTAGTGTGTGATGTTTCCCAACTTGAAGTATGTGATGTTATTTTAGGAAAACCATATATGTGGAAACATCATGCTATCTATGAGTCTCGGCCTCGTAGTTTCATTGTTAGTCTGGGAGGTCATGTTTATAGGGTACCAGAGGTATCTCCATATACTTCCACTTCATTGATCTCAAAAAAAAAATGTTGCAAAGTAATCTCTCAGACCACAAAGTTTTCCCTCTTCAAAATCCAGTCAAAAGGTGAATTGAAGGTCACTATGACCACTACAGCCTCATCCCAAGATGTTTCTATCCAAAAAAATCAGATCAATAATATTGTAGAGGAGCACAAAGAGAATGATATTCTTCCATATGTTCAACATAGTTGTATTGGTCACGGCCATTTTCAGGAGTGCTTGGGGTTCCAACCAATAGCCCCCAATATTGATATAACTCTTCTTGTTAAGTCTTCATCGATAGAGTCCTCCCACGCTCAAACCAAGGAAGACAATGTAGCCATATTTGTTGAATGGATCCAACTCCTCCAACAAGTTAATGACATCCTTCCATAGGAAAAGTACAAGCAGGACATCTACTTCAAAAAGGTAAGAGAATCACCAAGGTTTAGATTCAAAATAATTTTCTCCATCTCCCGAGGGAACATGACGCAATGGGGACCATTTTTTCCTAAAGGGGGAGGAATTCTCCAGGTGGATCTCGGTGGACACCCACCTTTTCCACTAAATCAACATTTCAAGAATATGGTTTTGATAAACCATGATATTCTCCCTTTAGATGGGGAATGCAATGTAATACCATCTTCATTTGTTAATTATAGACATCATGTAATGATCTTATGTAAATTACTACAACATAGCATTAATGCACCTAATCCCATTAGAACTCCCCAATTAAGAACACTCATGCGAGAGTAGTACTAGGATGGGTGACCACCTGGGAAGTCCTAGTGTTTTACATGCTTATGGAATTTTATAAACTTAGATTAATTTATCCCACATGCATCATGGGAATTTTTCTCCTCTCACTCTATCATATATAATTGAGGTGAAGGAGGCCCTTTAAGCATGCAATGGAGTGTGATGTAAATCTTGTTGTGAATGAAGCATAGCCAAAATATCTTTCTTTTAAGAGATAAGCTACCCCATTCTGTCAATTTTTATTCTACAATGTTTTTCTCTCTTATTCATTAATAGAAGTTAGGTTTCACTGTATTTCTATTTTCTCTTCTATATATATATATATATATATATATATATATATATATTGTCTCATTTTGTCTCAGCATAATCCAGATCACAATGGCTTCCAACTAGCTATAGGTTGACAACAGAGGATGTATGTTTGATTGTGAATTATTGGGAAGATGGGTAGAAAATCCCAGCAGAGAAAATGAGGCACCCACAAGATGAAGAAAAATAGGATAATAATGGTGAAGAACTAGAAGAGGGCCAAGGGAATGATCATAATAATGGTGCAGGATATGGGCCCAGGCCATCAACAATAGAGGAATAATAGATAGTCCCCACAGTAAGAATTAAATGCAAAGATAAGGGGAAGGATCCAATAGGAGGGGTGTGCAAGAATAATAAAGTTCACAAAATACCCCCAATATACAACTTAACCAATGACAATATGGATCACATAGGCTACCAAGTATGGGATGTTGCAGAGGAAGTCATGGAGGAACCGATGAGGAAACAGGAAGAGCAACACTAGAAGTTGCAGGAGAAGTTGATAACACTACAAAATCTCTTGGAAGCATCCAACATAAAAAAAAGAGAATAGGTTATAGCGGGAACTCCCATGATTCTAGTGGAAGAAGTAGAGATTACGCATCTATCCTTAACCAAGCTAGAAGTTGGACATATAAAACTACAAATCAAGGAAGACATCATTGAGTTCCTGATGGCAGAATTAAAGGAAAAAATCAAGGGGATCATCTATCTAAAACTTTTGGTGTCATGACTACCGACACATATACTACAAAGCCTACAAATGGGAATGATGCATGAGATTAGGATCTTAGGAGACGAAGCATACCAAGAACTGAATAAAGTACATGATGAAAGGGCCTAGTTACAAAAACAATATGAAAGTATTCTCCAACAAAAGAGCATAGTGGAAGGGAAAGGTTTAGAAGTAAATAAGAAAAAGAATGAGGTCGAGGAAAGGGCCAGGAAAGCCCAAAAGGAAAAGTATAAATCCAAGAGAATGGCATAAAAGACATAAGAGGTCATTCATAAATTATACAAGGAAATGATAGAGGTCCCGATAATAGTTGAAGCTACTATGAAAGAAAAGGCATTGAATATTGGATAATTCATCAAGGGATTCCAAAAGAATATTGAGGACCTATAGCTTCAAAGTACACCAGGCACAATGCGATAAGTCTGAGAAGGAAGAGAAAGGACGGTGATGACAACATTCACCAACATAAAGAATATATAAGAACAGTGTGCAAAACTCTATGAGGAGATGACACAAATCTAGACAAACTTAGTGGAATATCCAGAGATGAAGGTTGTGGAGACCAAATTAAGAGAAGCACAGGAAAAGGCCCAACAAGATTCAGAGAGAATCAAGACACTTCAACCAACTGAACGTATGACAACAATTTTGTCATAGTGATAGTCATATGTGGAAGTGAAAATTATAATGGATTAGAAAAATATCCTTCAACATCATTTAGGACCACTATAGGAAGAAGAAGTAATTATGATTGATGAATTGGCTACTACACAGGGAAAGGTGAAATAATAATTCCATGAAGAAAAAGAAAACCTTACATCCTTGACTACGTAGGGGGTTGAAGAGATTGTGGAAACATAGAAACAAATAATAAAATAAGTTGCGAAAACCATGCAATCCTCCAAGAAGTTCATCTAAGAGAGGAGAGGCATGCAACAGGCCTAAGTGGCTGTGGAAGAGCCACAGGTGAGTGTTGGGGGCCTATTCGATAGGCAATTTTGGGATACAATTTTGATAAAAATTCTAAGTATAGAAGAAGTGCACATAAGAGGTGCGTAGAAGAAGAAGGAAAATTCGGTAATGCATAGTTGAGGTGTATCCAGAAGTACAACACATAGTAAGAGAAGAATAAAGTAGATAGATGAATAAATAATAGAATAAAGAAGGATAAGAAAGTGGGTGAAGAGGAAGGATAACAACTTGACATGCTAAAGATAGAAGGACATGAAAAAGATGGAAGAACAACAATGCGAGTGGAAAAGAAACATGAAGACAAAAAAACAGGTCAAAGAAACCTGAACAACTAGTTAACTTAAGTAGTCATGAATTGTAATAGGGTTTTGGGATGAAAAAAGTAGATTTATAAGCCCTAGAATGTCTGTATAAATATGTAATGGGTCAGGAGAATAGGGGTCCCTCAATTTGGGTTCTCAACTAGTTTATTCTACAAAAGAGAGGAATCCATGTATGAATGTTGAGGAGATGATGCAGAGAGAGATAGAGAGAGGATTTCATTGCAGACCAACTAGGATAGGAGGAAGGAAAGATAACCATGATTTATATTTGTAAGCGTAGTGTGAAATCCTAAAGAAAATACCAAACACATAATAAATAAGCCAGTAATTGTGGACGTATTCCATAGTTTGGTGAACCACGTTAACTCTTGTGTCAAATGTATTTTATATGATTGTCCATGGATTCGATCTAGATGCATATTAGATTATATTTATCTTATGTATAATCGTTGCATGACTGTTATAATAATGGGTATGTAGTAATTTGAAATATAATGGTAGTATGAATCTAAAATCACTAAGTATCTAATAAAGAACAAAGAAAAAACAATGCACACATAACCAATAAGTAAGAATAAATAGAATGATCACCTCACGTTCCCTCACTACTGTATAAACTTGGTTCTTGCAGTCCCAATATATATCTTGGGTGAGATTTCATTTGTACATGAAGGTGATTCCAAAAGGGTCGATGTTTGGTGGGTTTTGTTGGTCAAAGATAAATCAAACCTAGGGACTTACAACCAACACTTATGCACTTTAGGGACATGTTTCTTAGGGTGTATGATTGACGGGGCTTCTTGAATTGCAACATGCACTTTCTTATAGAACTCTTCAATTTGTTTCAGGTTCTATAAATTTCTTAATATACTAAGAAAATTGGGATTGAAACTTTGGAATTTCAACATGAATATCCACTAGACAATTAAAATAATTTTATTGTGTCATATACACTGAAAGTCTACAAATCCTTCCACCACCAAGCATCCCCTTTTTGGGAAGTTATATAATTCACCAAAAAGGAAGATAAAATTGAATATTTAATCTAATAGCTTAATAATTTACTCATCATTCTCTTCATCCACACTGACATTCAAATCATTCAAGCGAGAAATTAATTGTGCCTTTATCTCTTGATGGGTTAGTTTCATTGTTAGGTAATTCTTCTTCACTTTAGAGAGATGTTTCTTACTGTGTTTGATTGACATGTATACTCAAATGGAAACTTAAATAAACTTTGTACTTTAATGGAATTTCTTACTAGGATGTAGAAGAAATTATACAAATTTTTTATATTCAACGCATAAAAATATAGTCAATTTATGTATTAAAATATTGCCAATTGTCAATTTGCATCTTGGTACACATATATAATATATATTGATTTAGAGGAGTCTCCAATTATGCCTCAAAAACACTTTAGGATATATAATGAAAGCAATAGAGAGACCCCTATTTCAACATGGAACCCTAGTCATCCAGGGGAAACTAGTCACGTAAGGAAGTCTAGTGAAAAAATGAGATCTAGTCAGTCTAGACGATGATAAAATTCATCTAGATCTAGTCAGGTTGGAGATCAAGGTACATGTATGTTTATATGAACATGCTAAATTGTGAACACACATATGTTGAAATTGATATAACTAATTGAAATTGATAAATTTATTTTGAGATGTGTCATTTAGTAGATCACAAGAAAGAGCATCATGAGAGAGTGCACATCCATTTACAAGGGGTGCTCAATTTTATACATTGCATCATGTATCATCGTGATATTTTTCTAATCATGATTTTGGGGAAATATTTTATGGGGTAGAGACTCCTATGTTGACCAATGTACAGCAACTGCAATCACATCAACAACATATGGTCGATAAATTTATTTTATTATTTTATGTTTTTATATAAATCACTCATGCATATGAACATGTGTATATATTTGATTGTGCATTGTCCTAAATATCTACAAATATTTCTAAATGTGTACATGATTGGGCTTCTATTGGGGACAATCATGAAGCAGAGGGTAAGGGTTAAGGTGAACAAGGGACCGATTATTTTCAAGAAAATGACCACCTATCCCACAAACATTGTTGTGGAGTTTCCTTAGGAAGGTCAGGTTCAAAAAATGACTATTCAACATTGCACAAACCACCATGAAAAGTTGAAGCATGATATTGAGAAAATGGATCTCCCAGGAGAGAGAAAACAAAGCTTGGAGATACTTTTGCATTTTTTAGAGAACTTCATTGATTTATATAAGAACCTTGGGCCAAAAGATGTGGAAGATGAGGGAACAAGAAGGTGTTAGCTAGTTTCTTACCATGAAATGGCCCTGCGATGGAGGGGCTTGGTGGGTCAACCAACCTGTAAAAAACATTTAACTATTGAAGTAATTACAAGCATATTCTTTGCATAAATATCAACACAAGATAGGTTTAGAGTGGAAAATAAGCAGAGTGGGAATGAAAACCAATCGTAAATGCAAGTTAAATAACAACCATTAAAACTATAACCCTAACCTGGAAGTAGAACGACCTCTGTGTTAATATTTTCTAAGTTTGTGTTTGGAAAAGGAGATGAGGTCCATAGAGTGAAAGGAAACAAATCTGAGTTCTACATTTTTCCTTCAAATTGAGCTTGTGAGAGAGATGGTAGGGTAAACACACATAATAAGGATAAGTTAATAACTCATACAAGTACTGGCATAGTAGTAGTTGGAAGTAATGGTACCAATAGAGAGGATCTGAACTGGAGATAATATTGTACTTGTATTTATTATCATACATGATTTTATGTTATGCTGACATACCTATCGTATATAAGAACAACTAGTTACTATTTAACTACAACTCGAAGTTATTCAATGTTAAGTTGTATGCACTCAAACTACAATGGAAAAAAATGTTTGTATAAGTTATTCATGGGTTCAAACCACTGTACCTTTAATAGGGGTGTTAAACTCATTAATATATATTTGTATCGAAAAATATCTAAGATTTGGATCGAGGAGCAATGTAGAATGAGTGGGTTAGAATCCCATGAGAGAATATCTGATTTAAGGTTAACAAAAATTGTTCGTATATGAAAAGGGTAGAATTGAGGTTTAAGAGTTTATGTTGGTGTAGATTTTGAAATTCTATATATTATGAACAAAGTGTATAATATATGGGAAATTATATCGTGGGCATAAATAATTTAATGTATAGATCGATCTTTGGAATTAAAGGGTTTGAGGAAATGGTTGCAATACATATAACCGAGGTTTAGATGCACTAATTATGGAATTCTTGTTTAAGAACCATAAAGATCGTAATGTTAAATATAACATGCTAAATTTAATAAAGAAAAAAAATTAGAATAAATTTTGAAACAATGGTTGCTAGATGAGATTGACGAGCAGTAATAGGATGAGATTTCATTTTGGATAATCCACTACTTGAACCTTTAACTTGTTATAGGGAAAAAATATGACATAATTAAAGAGAAGGATTGTTATTAATATAATTTAAAAGAACGAGAACAACCATAATGATGAATATACTATCTTTGACATGATAATAGTCATTATTCTTAAAAATATATATTTGGTGTTTGGTGACATCACAATGAAACTATAACTTATCAATTCCTTGCTTCCATAAGAATGTTCATGTGTTTAAAATAGTTCATCAATTAAAATCCATATTGATTGGATACTTTTATAGGCGATCATTTAGAGAGTTTTGGGTCTAGGAGGAGGACATCACATTTTTGTAGGGAGGCATTACAGATAGGTTTGGGTCCAGGAGGAGGAAACCACATTTTTTTAGGGAGGCATTATGAATATGTTTTGGTCGAGGAGGAGGAGGAAATCACAAAAGAGAGTTTTCACATATGTGGTGAGTTTTTGCAATAATGAATTGTGAAATTTTATTTTTCAAGTTTTATTTACAAGTTTCAAATTTTAATGTTCTCTTTTCATCATATATACGGGGAAATGAATGAAGATACAAATGTTTTGTCAAAACCAAGTACACAGATTAAATTTATGGTTTAAATATACATATGGTTTATCTCCAAATATGTATAGAATTTAGAGATTACTTATTGAAAAACTATGGTGTTGTTATTACCATAGGTTTTAGTTCTAGTATTTCTATAAATTTTCCAAACAATACATATGGAAATAGATGGTTATTTCCATATATGGAAATATTATGTGCATGCCATTCATTTTTGTCAAAAACTATGTTACCAAACTTATTAGGGATGAATTATTGAATAAAACATTCTACAAGCAATAGATGATCGCTGAGGAATTTTAACTTTAGACTATGTTGGATAATTTAAAGTTTTTTTTGGTAAATGATTTAAAATTTTGATGTCAATTGGGTTTAGTTAATTTTTTGTCATGTGCACGTGGTAAGGTTCAAGACCCTGGGTTTAGAGTAATTTGTCCAAAAAAAACCCACAGATATAATCCCTTTTGGCATCACTTGGGAGGAGGTGAAGTCTCACCCGAGGTATCTTTATGGGAACTGAAAGAAACACGATTATGTAGCGGTGATGGAACAATGGGAGACACACCCTATTGTATATAAAATATCCTCTCATGCACTATATCCTAAGTGATCTGACCTCATTACTTACTTCTTTATGTGTGTCAGGTTATATTCTTATCAATTATCAGTTAAACATAGAATTAACATTACTGTGAATGAATCTTTCTACATAATTATTAAAGAGAAACATTCATTATAGTAAAATAAGAGATCAACATCATACAAACATGAATTAATAGATTACAAACATTAATCAACATTCCTCAACATAATTTGACACAGAGTTACTGTGGCTCACCCCCTCTTGGTTTACGTCCACAAAGATTGGCATCTTTATTATAGTTAATGTATTTTGGCGCACTATGAGATACAATATATGTTCAATAAAAATTCCATTGTTTACATTCATGGATTATTTTCATAGAATATTTTATGACCACAAACATTACCCTCGAATTCTTCTTCTACACCGCTGGTATTTTTCGAACTTCTCTACTACTTCTCTCTGATCTCTCACATCTGAGCCTCACAACTACTTACTCTCTTATTATTTTTTGTTTAGTTTTCTTTCCATCTCATAATGAGTTGGATTCCACTCCCGTTCAGCTCCTGAAAACTCATTCTAAGATGGATACAACTCATGCTCAACTGGTTTTCCCATATTTTATGGGACCTTGTCCCTTCTTGTCTCCCATATTCTTCTCTTTCTTCTCTCTTCCTTCTTGGTCTTCATGATCCTACACATTTTCTCTGCATGCCACTTCTTCTCTCTATTCTCAATCCAACCTTCTTTCTCAATAGGTCCCCAACACTTACATGTGGCTCATCCCAAGCTACCTAGGTCTATTGTGTTGTGCTCTTCCATGCTTCAATAACTTTCTGGAGGCTCTCTTTTGATTTTTGTACTGTTGTTGTGACTTTGGCCTCCTTGTTCACAATTTTTTGGACTATCTATTCCATTCGGATATTAAGTTTGGCCTTGGTGTCTTTTGCTACTAATATTGTGTTGGTTTGCATAGTAGCTAGTTCCTATAGTACCCTGAGTGCCTTGTCCTGTCGTGGTCACAAATCATGTGAAATATTCTTTTATTCTTATTTTTAGTGTTCCACTACAAGATGTAATTTCATGTTCACCATTAGTGTCATCATCCTTTCGGTTGGTGGGAGGGTATTTGCGCATTTTGTGGCTTGAATATCGTTTTCCTGCGCAACCCTTATTTTCTCATCCAACGCTTGTAGCTATGGGGTTTTCGTCATCTCTATACGAATACGTGTGCCTTCTTCACATATCTTGATACATTCCTATTTTAATCTTTTAATCTGCACCACCACTATTGGCGCCATCCTTTCCATTTGCGCTCTTTCTTCTGGTGGTGTCCATAGTGTCGTGATCCCTTCCAATTCTATGATCTTCTTACAAAGGCCTTGGATAACCTTGTTGATCTTCCCTACTCGTTATTTTATCGTGGATTTGAACACCATTGGTACTTCTGGTACCTCTTCATACAACGGTTGTATCATTTCTTGAACTTTATGTTCCAATTGCTTGGCTTACTCCTTTTCCTTCCTTATTTCCTTAGCCTTTTCCTCTGCTTCATTATTTTCCTTCTCGACTTTCTCTTCTTTCTGGTTTGCTTCAATCTTTACTTCTATGGATTGCTTGGATTTATCTTCTACTTCAATATTCTTCCCCGTAGCTTCATGTGCCTCATTGTATGCTTTGATTTTTTCCTTTTTTGTGAGTTCTACTCGTTGTTCTACTGTGCACTTTTCCTGTAGCACAGTGTTGTATTTTCTATGTAGTTCCTCTTTCTTTGCTTCCTCCTTTGTTATTTCTGTGTCTGCAATATCTGCACGAAGGAGTAATTCTTGTGTAATCCTTATATATAAGCTTTGTACCCCTCCGATACTCATTTGGGATATGACTTAGTCCCTATAACCTCTCTAGACTGTCGAGTGTGGGTAGTCGGACTACCCCTACTATCATTTTTATCACTCTTCCCTGTGCTATCGCTTGAACCAATCCTATCATCACTGTGACTTCTATCAGACCTTGTTACACTGCATCGATTCCTTGTGTAGGTGTTAATTGGGTTGTCTCCAGGATCTTCTGGATGACCCCTATTTATTCTTGTATTACATCATGTTTCATGGTACATTCCTTGACTACCTTGTCTTTTGATCTGTTTTATGTCCTACTGCATTTAGTGTCCATCCTCTACTAGAGTACTACCAGTTGATATTGCATCTCCTTGTGGTGTGATTCTTTCTTCTTATCTTGTTTCTCCCATATTTCCTCTACAATATCATCCATTTATTCTCCAATTATTTCCATGTCTCCTTCGGTTAATATTTAGAATGGTAGTGGTGGTCTTTGTGCCTTATTTTTCTTGTGCTCTATCTCTTTTTTTATTTCCTCTATGTCCTTTATTTTTTTACCTGTATGGGGGGTTGATGATGTATCCAATATGGCCCCTATTCATGTTGGTTGATCCTGTCCTTTGTGTATCCCCTAACTCTTCATAATTATTGTCGCGCTCCTCCTCTTCGTATAATGGGTCTTCCCTATTTGTTGGGTTCGTTCTCTCCTCCTCTAGGGTCTGTCCCTAGCCCTGGGTTCCCTTGCTCATATCCTTGTGACATGTTGTAATTTTTAAGCTCACTTCCTCTATTGTCACCTGGTATCTCATTTGCGTCCACTGTTGTGTTGGTTCCTTCGTAGCTTGAAGATACATATGGTGCATGTCGGATCTAAACCACACGAGGCCTTGATATAATGCTATTATTTCTGATAGAATGCATGGTGTATTTGTCACTATCCATGTGATATAGTCTAACTTGGTAAAGAATATGGTATTTATCTCGATTTTTCTCCTTTTTAGTGTTGTGTTCCATAAGTTGGTATACCTGTGAGATAAGGTGTGACTGCCTAATGTGTGCATGGACTAGTAATACGCTAGTTCCCGACATCTGATTGGTGAAACCAGTATTAACAACCACACATAATGGAACTCAAAACCCTTTTCCCAGGCCTCTGTGCAATCTTTTGAAAACTATGTCAAGAGAAAATTGACCCAATTCATCTAGATCCATTCTACACATTTCTCCACGATGATAATTACTACGGTCGGTACTTTGTCTTTACGACATTTGCACAGTAGTTTTCATGCCAGTACCTTTGTTTCAAACCTTAACTTTTTATTATTTATTTGTTGGACATCCATTCCCTTCTTTCCCTGTACTGTGTCGAATTTTTCTTTCATTGCCTATGACAATTCTCTTTCTCTAGCCTTGGTGAATAACACACCTGGGTATTCACCTATTTGGGGTAGTCCTATAATTTATGCAATTAGTGCAGTGTTAATATATAATGAGTGATCAAGCGAGAGTTTACCATTGTTAACACAACTAAGCAATATTTTCACACATGCATTGATTTTTGTACTTCCTCTGAAATGTGGGATTTATAGCACATTTAGTATTCCCTCCCTGTCGAGCCCTGACACCCATTCATGTGGCTCAAGTACAATTTATCCTAGTTCTTGCACTTTTGTGGCACATAAGTACTGGTCCCTTGCCAACTCTGGGAACTTCTATGCATCGGTAATGTCGTGATCCATATACTTTAGGTTGGAAATTTTTCCCAATATGTCTTCATCTGTACTCATGTCATCCGAAACTCGTACCTCCAACAATAAATACTTCAGACTGGCTTGAATTTGGACCTATGGTGCATAAATATTTCATGGTGGTAGGTAGTCTTTGTGAAATTTTTCCCATGGTGCTGGACTCAAGACTCCGACCACTTTTTCTACCATCATTATTTCCATTGGTTTATTTTCTTGTTTCCTTGTTGTTGTCGTCGACGACCCTTAAAGTTTTGGTGGTGTCATTCCTTATTTATGAACTATTCTAGGATTTGTACGATCCTTCCTTATGGTCATTTATCATTCTACTTTGGTGATCTTAGCTCTCTTTTCCTAGTCGTCTAGTTTTCTTCTCTGTCTTCTTTTGCTTGCAAGAAAAAATAATGTCTTTTACTTGACTTAATGCATGTCTCATGCTTTCCTGCCACTGGACCTATCTCATATAACCTTCATTGTTGTTCTTTGTATGCCATTGGTAGGATATACGGTTGTATGAATGAGGTTTCTCTTACTGAATTCGTCACCAAAATCCCATCCTATCCTACCAATTTGCCTTGATTTTCAGTGGGTTTTTCCATTTATGGCTCGACTGCAGATTTATGGTTTTTCATTATTGCTAACCATTGGTTCAATCCATGTTATCTTTTTAATGGTCTCATCCTTTTTGGACTGTGTAGACTATTATTCCATTATTCTTCCTCCAAGATAATATTAGTACCCAATCAACTAAGCCCCTCTCCCAATTGGACAAATCTCCTCTTTGGCATCTTGTTGTTTCCCCTGCTTCATGTTGCCTTGTTAATTTTCACCTCGATCCTTCCCTTGGTCGTGTGCAACTTATTGACCTCCTTATTGACCTTTGAGGTCATTTTATTAAAAAAGCATCCCCGGAGGCACTTGTGATGGTTGGAGTGATATGCTTATGTGCATGCTTGTGTGCACTAGGTTTATCTGTTTTATTCCTTGCTACTAAGCCTTCCTCCTGTCAGCCTCTCTGCTCTTATTTTTCTGTTATCACCCTGTAATGTGTATGTGGTGATTGGTTTATTTGTGTCTATTTCCTCTAGCGTCATCATCCCATTTGTTGAGATTATGTTCTTGACAATTGCACCATGTATGAACCTTCACTCAATAATTGTGTTTGATTGGTGCATGTCTTCCTAACTGTTCGTTATTCCATCGCTCTCTGCAATGTTTTGTTGTTACCACCTTCACTCTTAGTGGGTGATATATGATTGTTATCATATCTCAACGATTTTTTGTCCCTTTAGTGAATTCACCCATTTTTAATAACTTCTATTTGTAGTCGTTGCCTTCACATTCTAATCCGCAGCCTTATCAAGTTGTAGTCTTTGTACGAGTTTTCATGCTGGCGAATTGTGTGACCTTTTGTGGTGCCATTATGACAAGTGTGTAAATATTTTTTCTCACCTTCACTGATAGCAAGCCGTTGTCATAGTCAGTCTTCCCTTCCCTGGGTAGTACGTTTGTTGTCTATTAACAATATCATTTTTTCTTGGTTCCTTTGTCGTATGGTGTCATTATGTGGCCCTTTGACTTATGTCAGTTCCATCATATTTTCGCACAAAATTTCCATTTATGGAGACACAACGTTCGCTCAACTTGTGACATCATGGTCGCAACGCGGCCCCTTCACCACCCGCAGGTAGGAAGGTCCACGCGCTTCCACAGGATCTTCTTCTTCTCGGCCCGAAGAATGTCAATGGTTCTTCTGATCCCTTATCGGGAATCTTCCTTACCCACATATTCTCTTTGCTCAATCCTCCTTTTCTGCACTTGGAGGATCAGAACTTCGCGGCTTCGCGAGTTCACTGTCGATTTCTAGGCTCTTGAATCCCCGAGACCCGATGTGTCAGTCAACGCTGACTTTCGCCCACCTTGTCAAGACTTCTGTCCTTATCGCGATCTCGCCACTCATGACGCCAAGCGCTCGGTTTCCCAAACTCCGATAAACGAGATGCCGAAATGTCGAAACTCGTGACCTCTCTCCCTCGCGACTTCGCTACTCGCGAGATCAAATGACTCCTACCTCGACTCTCGATGCCCAAGACCCCGATACTCGAAATATAGCTACCTCGCGACTTCGCTACTCGCGAGGTCAAATAATTTCCCCGTCGACTCCCGATGCCCGAGACGCCGAACCTCTGATGGTTTATGCCACCTGTCCTCCACTATCTCCTGTGGCCCACACTACTTAAGTAGCTATCAGAATATCGCATCTCGCTATATCGAAACTTCCATTGCATAGATCTGGAGTCTCGCCTCACGAACTCCCGATATGCCGATCCACGAGTAGAACCAACGCTCCTCGTGATCTCGATCGACGGCTCCTGCCCTCCTGAGCTTCGAACCTTTTTCACATATGTACTGTGACCTCCTTACACCTCGCAAGATCCAACGACCCATGAAACTTCACGAAATCTTCTCGGAGAATTTCGTCCGTTCGTTTCTTCCTTATCCAATCCACGAAACGACGAGCCGTTCTTCCACATAACTCATCACCTTGCGCGCAACCCTGCGGCATTCCTTGAAACCTTCAAGGCACAACTTTCTCACTTGTCCTTCAACGGACTTGAAGGCCTATCCTTTCCTGAGCTCTTCTCACAAATTTCAAGTCCCTTTAGGAAACTCTTGCACGCACTCCTTGCGGCAAATATTCAACAACGTCTAAGTGTTGAAGCTTTTCGACTCTGCGCACACCTGCAGCATCAGTCTTTCAATCCCCTTTACTCAGAATCACAACTCTGAGACTTAGCTTGGCCTGTGCATGCCTTTCACGGCTCTGGTGCCTAATCTGCACTTCTGAGATGAATGGCAACAAAAGTTATCTCTAACTGAACCCTGCTGTCAACGCACTCCTTGCGGACAATTCAACTGCACTCCTTGCAGGAATCCTCTGGCTCAGATAGAGAAACAATTGAAACTTATTCACTCTTCCTCTCAAACTTCAGTTTAACCATGAAATAACATACACAGCATATAAAAGCAAATGTATGACAAGAAGCAAGCATTCATGAGCATAACATCATAAATACACAGAGAATAACACAAACCATGGAATTGAATCAAATATTTTTCTATTAATTCAATGTCTGTACATGGATGTTCTTCATACACTTCTCTGCTAGCTCTTCTCTACAACAGCGCTGCTTCATAATAATCATACAATGTATAAAGTAGGGTGTCTATATCCCATTTCCCTCTTGCACTCCAAAGCTATCAAATCTAGAATTAAATTCCTATCTACTTTACATTAAGTCTATTAAATGCCTCATCTACCTAAGGACGAGAGCTATCCGCTCAAGGTCCATTACAATATACAAAGTGAGCTTCATTTAAATCCACACATTAATGCTTGCGCAACAATATCAAGGCGCTTTCAAAATTTGTGCTGGCGCTGTCCAGCTGTCTTCCGCTCCCGCGCTGGCTCGCTTGATGTGTTGGCGATGCTCCTGCATCACATCATGTCATGATGATATATCTTTTTTTTATTGTGTTGTTTGTCCTTCCTTGCATAGGTAGTCTATTTCTTCTCTCTTTTTTCCTCGCTCTCTCTCCTTTTCTTGTGGGCCTATGTTATCAGTTGGGCCTTTCTTCTCCAATGACATCATGGGGCATTTACTTATCCATATGAAATGCTTGTTACCTTCTTCTTCATAAGCCTTGTGGCATGGGTCCATGACTATCGTCTCCTTGAACATTTTTGTGTCGGGTTTCCCGAGTTGTCACAGTTACCCCTACCTGTACAGTTTACATTGCTAGCCTATCTTCTCATGGTCTATATCTTTCTAGTTTAACATTAGGTTGAATATGGATTCTCATTTATCCTAGATCACCAACTATCCATTTAATTTTTGAGAAATTTCTCGGGAATAAGTCAAGGTACTTGTGCAATAATTCAACTATTTTTTCTATAGTTTTGTCACCCCAGTAGTTTCCTATCTGCACCAGCTTATTATTTTCCTCCATTCCAATATTGACTTTGTGTTTTTTGACTACTTGTTTTCCCTCTGTTTCCTATATCTGAACAGTCTGGGGATCTTCATCATCCTGATCCTCTTGGGTCACATTATAGAATTCAAGTAATTTATGGACTGTCATAGAAACATTATGTGTGTTGTATATCAATATGAATTCTATTTTTTCTTCTTTGTTTCCTATCGATCTTACTTCTAGTGGTTCTTTTCCATTAAATATTTTACGTTTGATTGCCTAAAGTGTTGTATATATTGAGGGTGACTTATGATGGACTGTAAATTATTCTATGAAACCTTGATTTATGTAACTCCATTATGTTGTGTCTATGTGCATTTCCATTTCTAAATACCATTTTTTTGGTATTTTCCCAAGAGTATGAATGAACCTGTGCATCCATTCTTCCTTGGCAATCGAATTCCATTGGTTTTCACAGTTCGCAACGTGCTCTGTTGGGTTTCCTTATCCATTTTATGTTTGTGTACTGTCTCTTTCGCCAATATAAAATATTGTATGGATTAATAGCCTACATTGTTTCCAGTCTTCAATGTTTCCTTTGTGTGCTTCCCACCACTTGGATAGTGTGTCTTTTAGCACTGCATTTAGTGCTAGCAGTCTCTGTTGCTCTGGTACATGCTCCTCAAATTTTGGTATGGATTTATATATATGTCGAGCCATTGTACTTGGGTGGGTTGCACAATTCTAGTACAATCCACCTTGTCATGCATGCACATTGTCGTGTTGAGACTTCATGCATCCTCTACTGCCAATTTTTCAGACCCTCCTATGAGTTTGATGAGCATGAACTAATACTTATCCAAATCATCACATTGTATACTATGGGATTGACATATTCCTCCATTAGTTCAGTAATATTGTATAATTTTTCAATGTCATATCCCCTAGTGGGTTCTAGGTATATTCTTCCCTCTTTCGGGTCTAGTGACATAGTCACTTTTAAGTCCCCTACTTTTAATGTCATCTCCATATTTTTTAGATTAATTATATCTTGGTTATTAAATTCCCATTCTATTCCCATGAGGGTCAGATATGGCTAGTTGTCATCAACTATTTTGATTACTTCGAAGTTTGTGATACTGCACACTCCATCTAGGTTTAATGATATTCCTGTAAGGCTACTGGTTGTCACTATCTTGTGATGATTTTCTAATATTAACTGCACTGATGACCATAATATATTGGGCCTCCCCATCCTCTCTCATGTTTTCTTGGGTAGTACATTTATGTCCGAACCCAAGTATAGTATCACATTCTCTATATCATAATCTATGACATGTGCACTGAACCTAAACTTTGCATTGGTTCTTTTCTTATGCAGTAGTTGATTAATGTATTTTATTTTGATGTTAAGTTCCTTTCCTTTTGCGCAATTATCGATCATAATGCATAAGGTATGTAGTGTCTCCCTGTTCTTAACTAGTGCTAAGCAATTTTTCAATAATCCTTCTAGCATATTTTTCTTTTTAGCTAGTCCTCTATCTAAAGTATCATCATATTTCGGTGTTATATCTACCAATGGTGGAACCGATGATGTGGTTGTTTCTCCTTCATGTCACAACAAGTATTTCCATGCTTGTTTATACATCTCCTTTTATTCTGAGTCCTGAATGTTCCAGTTCCGATTCTTATAGCAACATTGATATCTTTTGAATGTTCAGGTTTTGATTCTGATTCCCTCTGGCCTGCCATTTTTCCAACAATTGTGGACAGTCCTCTGCCACATGTTCTAGTGCCCAAAAATATGTACATGTTGTGCATTTATTTGGGAAATCTCATGCCAAGTGTCTTGGATAGTTATAGTTATAACATATTATGGGCCCTCTTCCTACTCGCCCATATTTTGTTCAACTTCACCCCCTATCGAATCCTCCTCAGTTTCCTTGATTGAAACTCTTGAAGTATTATGCTTCCCCCCTCCTTCTGTCGCAACATTCTCCTCCTGAATCATGTACATGTCTTTCATGCACTCCTTCATTATATCAAATGCATGAAAATCTTTGTCTTCATGGCCCAGTGATTTGAAAAATCTACAAAATAAGATTCTTGGGGTATATTGATATTTCTATAGTAGTTGGAACTCATGGGGGTGATGTCCCCACTTCTTTCATATCTCATAGTATCTTCCACCTAGTAAGGAGTTTGGTGCTCCAAATGGTAAGTACTACATAAAGGATAGACATTCATCCTTGTGGTGACCTTTTATCCTGCATTTGGTACACCATATATGTTCTTGTTTCTCTTTCTCCTTTGTAATTTTTTCCAGCTGAATTGTTAAGGTTGCTAGTTTGTTTTGTATCTGCATCATTCTGCTATTTTCTTTGACTTGAGAGGTTTCCAATTTCATTGAAATTTCCAATGCCTCAGACTGCGACGTAACCTTTTATTATATTAGTGGACTATGGATGTGAGGTAAAAATCCTGCAATGAACCAATATCTGTATTGTTGGTCCAGTATTTGAAATTTTAACCTCCCCATCACATCCTTGAACCTCTGTTCAAACTCCCATACTAACTCAGTCTACACCTAATTGATCTCCTTTAGATCTGTAATGTATTGGGATTCTAATTTCAGTTTCTTGAATTCATTTAATAGGGCCTGTGTAATCTATGCCATATTTCTCATTTGGCCTAATGCTATGGTACTCTACAAATTCATGTACCATACTAGTGCACGAACTATGATTGTTGTCACCAACTTCATGATCTTTTCATTATCACCGTGGACATTCTTTGTAGCCCAGATGGTGTCACATACGAACAAATGTTGTTTTGGATCCTCATATACAATTCCTTTGAAATCTAGTAGTGTCAGTGTATTATCTACCCCTTCCATGTTGTTGGGTGTATGATCCCTTCTTGATGTTGTTGGCTGAGTCTGGATACCTACACCGCTACCAATTCCCTAGGTATTTCTTCTTTGACTTCTTGTACTGATCACCAATACTCTAGAAATATCTTTGAACATTGTCTCGGATTGAGGTGATGTCCACCAGGTTATTGTTTTAGACTAGAACTCGGTTGGATAGGATGTAGTGATTCTTCTATGGCTGGAATGAGTGGGATATCTTCCTCTTCTCCCTCTATCTATTGTACTTATATGATATGGATGTGTACACAATTTTCTGTGTACTCAACATTCTTCTCTCTCTTCTCAAACGCGGCTCTTAACCTCTTGTACCTTCTCCCACTTCACAAAACTAAAAATTCATCTTCTCCTTCTGATATACCTTATTCTTTCTCTTACATTCTCAATATCCCTTTCCTCTATCCATTTTCATACCCTCTGATCAGCTCCTGGTCAACAAACCCGTGTTCTTAAGTTATATGATTCCATCATCATCACTTCCGTGTCGAAAAGTAGAATTTGTATTCATGTAGCTAACATTCTTACGAATATTCCTCATGGACCTTTAAGGAAGTCTCTTTCTACAACACTGTAAGATTGGGTACAATCTATGGGAAATTTTGTTATGTAGCCTCCCAAGATATTGCCAAACTAAAATTCCATTGCGCAGGACATCCTATTATCCAATGCTTCCACCTGTCTCACTAGTTTAGGAGTCCTGTTCTTTGGCGCAACTGGTCTATTTATACCAATATTTTCTACTAATATTTCCAACCATTCTTCTAAAATATTAGGAAATTCACTGAATAAGACCTCATGCAATTTTGTAAACACATACCTTTGTAGCCATTACTTATTCTTTAAGCGAGGGTTCTTACTCTCCTTCTGCACAAATTCTTGTTCTTTTTTCTCCATCCATTTAGTTATTTCTTTTCTCGTCAGTCTCCAAAACATTACCTCACTTTAGGATTTCGGGTCTCGGCAATAGAAAAATTTGTTGGTGTGCACACATGGTAAGGTTCAAGACCCTCGATTAATATTAAGTTTTCCAACAACACCCTACATATATCGGTCCTTTTGGAATCATCTGCGGGTAGGAAAAGTCTCACCCGAGGTATATTTATGGGGACTGCAGGAACCAAGATTCTGCAATGGTGAGGGAATGATGAGAGTCACGCCCTGTCGTATCTAACATATCCTCTCACACATTATAGCCTAAGTGTTATGACCTCATTACTTACTTATTTATGTGTATCAGGTTATATTCTTATCAATTATCACTTAAACATATAATTAATGTTATTGTGCATGAATCTTTCGACATAATTATTAAAGAGAAACATTTATCATAGTAAAAGCAAATATCAACATCATATAGACATGAATTAACATATTACAAACATAATCACCATTCCTCAATAAAAATTGATACACAGTTATCATGGTTCACCCCCTCCTGGGATACGTCCAAAAATATTGGCTTCTTCATTATAGTTAAGGTATTCTAGCATGCTTTGCGCTACAATAGATGTTCAATACAAATTCCATTGTGTTGGTTGTGGAGCCTAATTATCTTATGGATTCATAGATATTTCTTTTCATATGTGTTTATACCCCATGAAGACTTTACAACCCGGAATAATGTACACTCTTCCACGCGGGGGAGTGCAGATGGGGGTTACCACCTTTGCGAGGTCTAGGGTTAAGCGAGCCCCGGGAGGAAAACTTTCATTGTAAACGTATATTTTAATTTCATTTTAAATCTGGACCGTTCATTATATGGTCACGGTTCTGACAGTACAAGTTATGTTAGGTTTTTTTTTCCCTAAAAGGAAACCCTTTTCTATGAGGGAAATTTATTGTGGCTATGCATCATTGGGAATATTTTATTTTGATTGAGGAGACTGTGAGAGAAAGAAGATGAATTTACAATGGGTGTGTTGTAGGTTGTATCCCTTCATTGGTTGGATAATAATAAAGGAAGGACCTAGAAATTTCTCTAGTGGATGTAGCCCACACTGGGTGAACCACATATATTTGTGTCTCTATTGTATTGTGTATCTTATGTGTTTTATTTCCGCATTTTATTTTGTTTTATTTCTCCATGATCCTTTTTTTCTAAGAACTAGTATCAGAGTGAAAGGTAACTCGTAGGAAAAGAGGGTTCCTGGTTCAAGTGGGAGCAATTTTGGAAGATGGAAAGTTTAGGGTTGAGAAATTTAACAACCAAAACTACTAGTTATGGAAGATGGAGATGGAAGATTATTTATATTAGAAGGATCTATTCCTATCATTGGGTGGAATAGAAAAGAAGTCGATGGCCATGAAGGATGAAGAATGGGAGGTTCTTGACAAAAAGGCACTAGGAACGATACGACTGAGCCTAGCAGCGTTGATGGCTTTCAATAATTCAAAAGAAAATATAATGAAGGAGTCGATGGATGCATTGGATAAACTGTACGAAAAACCCTCAACATCCAATAAGGTATTTCTAATGAAGAGATTATTTAATATGAAGATGTCGGAAGGTGGGTGTATAGAAAATCATTTAAATGAATTTAATATGGTTACTAATTAAGTAAGTTCTGTAAAAACAGAATTTGATGATGAGGTCAGGGATCTTCTAATATTGTGTGCATTTCTAGAAAGATGGAACGACTTGGTCATGGTTGTCAGTAACTCTGTCTTTGGTTCAAACACTTTAAAATTTGATAATGTTGTTGGCATTATCCTTAGTGAGGAAATGCGACAGAAAAACACAGGTGAGACATCAGGTAATGTGTTAAACATGGAGAATAGGGGAAGACAAAAGGATAGAGGAAAGTGCTCAGGGAACCGCGGGAATTCTAGGAAGGGAAGATCCAAATCCATATTTGGAAAGATAGAGTGTTGGAATTGTGGAAAGAAATAACATCTAAAGAAAGACTACAAAGCTTCAAAGAAACAAAGACATGGACAACAAGAGAAAAATCAAGAAGCAAATGTAACAGGTGATGTGTTACAAGATGCTTTGATTCTTTCTATAGATAACATTTATGAGTCTTGGGTAGTATATTTACGGTCTTCATTTCATGCCACACCCCATAGGAAAATTTTTGTAGATTATGTTCAAGGTGATTATGGGCAAGTTCGTTTGGGTGATGATGCACCATGCAAAATTGTTGGAATGGGAAAGGTAAAAATAAAGCAAAGCAATGGAAACCAATGGTTGTTGAAAGAGGTAAGACATTTTCCATATCTAAGGAAAAATATAATTTCAACATGGCAGTTGGCAAGTGAAGGTTGTATATGCATATTTACATATAAGGTGTGGAAGGTCACCAAAGGATCATTGGTGATAGAAAAAGGAGAAAAGGTAGGTACATTGTATTTATGTACTAGTAATATTGAATCTTATATCTCTTTAGCTTCTACAAGAGTGGATACAACACTATGGCATCATAGTCTTGGACACATGAGTGAGAAGGGGATGCAGATACTTCACAAAAGAAATTGGTTGCTAGTGTTGGTGCCAGAAGTCACTTCTGGATCGCTAGCAGGAGCAGAGCCCGATGCCCATCAGTTTAATGTCACGATTTGTTTGAAAGGGGTGATCAAATGGAGGAAAATCAGAACAGTATCGTGTCAGCTCAGAAACTAGACCAGGCATGCATGAACGAGTGAGTCTTGATGAACTTCAAACAATGAGTTGCAATAAAGGGTGAGTAGGGGGAATACTTTATGAGAAGAGTGCACGGGTCTGTCATAAACGTCAGGTTCACAATCGACTGAAGGAGAAAGCATTCAAACACAAGATCCTCTTATATTCAAACACATAACACCAGAGGGCACAACAATGTCACAATAAATCCTTTATCATAACAAGATTGTTAAATCCACGCGAATCCTTCGACTGTGGATTCTCTGGCACAAGATGAAACAAAGATGGAAAAAGGAGAACTGTTTGTTATAAACCAAGAAGTCTCAAACACACAAGAATAACCAGGAAACCAGAAAGTTCACTGAAAACTCTACAGTCGGGAGCTTAGCTCTACCATCGATATATACAAAAATGGCGAAAAACGCCTACATATACTCAAAACAACAACAACAACGAAATCAAGACACTGCATTGAAAGCTTTGCGTCTGCATGGCTTCTGATAGTAAACCTCTGAAAGGTCGTGTAACTTATGTCAGATGCAATCTTAATTCTTTGACAGTTCCAACGGTGAATCCACGTGCCTTAAATTCATGGCCATGCTTTCCCATTAAGGCGGAGGCGATGCCTAACCACCACCAACTGCTTAAATAACTGCTTCTTGGGATTGAGGACGACCTGGACAACTCAGCACCTCGGGATATGGAAGACTTCTCGTGCCTCCACGTGGAATGGCTTGACTGGCTTAAAGGATATGCCTGGAGAGCCATCACAGAAGATGGGGGATACGAAAATGGAGCGATGAGGCCATGACACGGAGAGAGAGAGATTGCAGAAAGGAACACCTGGGAAAACGCGATAAGCAAAGGAGGTGGAGGAATATATGTGATGGACACACCTTGGGGGGGGGAAGGATGACGTGGAGGGAAGGAGACGTGTGACAGGTGGCGAGCAATGGTTGGATGATGAGAGGAAAGGATGACCACATGGACTGAAGATGGGAGATGGGTTGATGACACATGCCAGCAAGCGAATGGTGAAAAGGAAGATGACATGACAGGAGAAAAGGGGGCCAGGCTGGTTAAATGCAGGGCAACTGAGAAGGATGGGGCTGTCTTGGCGTCGTCGATCTGAGCACTGACATCTCAACCGTAGGAAGCTACCTGTCTGATTCCGGACCCCCCCCCTCTGCTTAAAGGTAGAAAGGCGGGGGGGGGTCCGGAATGGTCTTCATCGCCGTTGATCTGGGCGCGCTCATCTGGACCATTGGAGAGGTGCGCCCCCGATTTCAGACGCCCCCCCCTCTCGCTTAAAGGTCTAAAGGCAAGGGGGGTCCGAAATTTGCTGTGCACCGTCGATCTAGGCGCGCAAATCACCGCCCTTCGAACTTGCCCGTGATTTACTTTGGGCGCATTATCATCCAAAGCCTTGGACAAGTGGGTTTTTAACCCATCCTCTTGTGTTCTAGCCCCCCTTACAAGAAATATCGCTAACATTTTTTGGCTCCATGGGGGATAGAGTCGTCCCTGTGATGCTCTAAGAACTCTTTTGCAGAATTAGTGCCTTTACTGTTGGGCTTATGGAGTCATTTATTAGTCCGAAAAACATAGGAACAATATGTACAAAAACAAAACAAAAACAAAAGAGCCGACTGCGGCTCAAAGAAAACATATTTTCAAGAAATGCCCATTGACTGGTCTGCTAAAAACCTCATTTCCTTCCAGATCCTGCAACCTGTAAGTGTTGTTTGCAAAAACTTCAAGGATCTTGAAAGGCCCGATACAGATGGCATCAAATTTACTGTGTTTTCCCTTTTCCTGCCTGGGTGCATCCCATTTGAGCACTAGATCACCCATCTCAAATTCCTTCTTCTTTTTCTTCCTGTCAAAAGCCCGCTTGATCTTCTCCTGATGATTGTAAGCTCTGTCAAGGACCTGTTCTCTGATCTGCTGCACCTCCACCATCTGATGAATTCTTCTGAGCACATGGTTGGGCTCTCCTTCATAGTCCTGGAGGAGATGGGCCACAGGTAAGGCAAGCTGAGTGGGGAAAACGGCCTCTATCCCATAAACCAGTTGGAACAGTGAGAGACCCAGGGACTTCTTAGTTGTCACCCGATCAGCCCAGAGAGCAAATTTGAGCTTTGAGTCCCAGGCCTTTTGATTGTTCTCTAGTAATTTTTTGATGAGCTTAATTAGGCTTTTATTGGATGACTCTACCAGTCTGTTTCCCTGAGGATAATAGGGAGTGGAATGGATCAGTGAAATCCCAAATTGTTCACAAAATTTGATTAGAGGTTCGGACCTGAAGGGGGAGGCATTATCAGTGACAATTCTGCTTGGACAACCAAACCTGGCTATGATGTCCTCCAAGAAGCTAATGATTACTTTGTGAGAAGTGCTTCTAGTGGGGACAACCTCTATCCATTTGGTGAAATAATCAGTTGCAGTGAGGTTCCATTTGTGCTGGCCACTTGAGGGAGGATGAATCTCCCCGATGAAATCCAATCCCCACTGCTGAAAGGGTGCAGAAACTACTACAGGCTTTAATGGCAAAGATTTGAGTTGTTGTTTACCTGAGAATTTCTGGCATTTGATGCAAGCCCTGACTTCCCTGCAGACATCAGTAAACAAAGTAGGCCAATAATACCCAGCCCAGAGGATTTTTTGGGCAGTGGTTTTCCAAAAATGATGACCCCCGCAGAGACTGCTATGAAAATCAAACATCACTTTCTGCGCTTGCAGTGGGTCCAGACATCTTAACAATATCCCAGAGGGTCTCTCCAGTACAATGCTCGGTCAATGAGGCAGTATTTGACCACTTTGAGCTTAAAAGCTCTGGCCCTACTCTTTCCCAGTCCATCAAGGGGCTTTAATTCCTGTAGAAAGTACAAGATGTCCCTGTACCAGGCACAGGCTGCTAGTGATATGGTGATCTGGGAATTACTGCTAGATGATTCAGCTTGCTCATTAATGTAGTTAATCTCCAGAGCTTTGTAATTGGATTCAGCCAACAACTTGGCCAAACCTTGCCCCTTTATCAATTTGGTGGGCTTAATCTCTAGGTCGAATTCCAGGATCTTAGCTATCTATTTGCCCCTCTTACCATCTATGTCAGGCTGTATGAGGATGTCCTTCACAGAAGTAGAAGGGACATATGCAGTGATTTTCGAGTGCAAGACATAGATCCTGAAAGCTTTGAGAGATTTCACCAATGCATAGGCTTGTTTTTCCATGATCTCATATTTTAGCTCAACATCTCTCAGTGCCTTGCTGAAGAAGGCAATAGGTTGTTCTCACCCTTGATTGTTCCTCTGTAATAGGACTGCTCCTATTGAGTCGTCAGAAGAAAATGAGAAAATCGGGACTGATTAGCACAGGCACCTCAGTCAATGCTTTCTTTATCTGCACAAAAGATTCCCTGGGTTGAGCAGTCCATTTTATTTCATGGCCCTTCCTGAGCATGGTTGTGATGTGTTTCACTAGCTCAGCAAAATTTGAGACGAATCTCCTCAGAAATTTTATCTTCCCCAGAAATGCCTGAACTTCCTTCTTAGATCGGGGGAGAGACAAGGCTTGAATCGCCTCCACCCTAATCGGCTCAATCCTTACTCCTTCTGCTGACACTATGTGGCCTAACAACTTCCCCTCCTGCATAGCAAACAGTGATTTCTTGGGATTCTGGGAAAGGCCAAACCTATGACACTTCAAGAAAACTCTCCTCAAGTGGCAGCAATGCTCTCTGCCCGTCTTAGAGAAGATTTTGATGTCATCTAGGTAAATCACCACAAACTGGTCCTTTTCCCCAACGAAGTCTATGTCCATGGCTCGTTGAAACGTTGCTCCTGCATCCATCAACCCAAAGGGCATTTTGGCATACATGAATGTGCCCCAAGGAGTGGTGAATGTTGTTTTCTCTCTGTCCTCAGGCATGACTGATATCTGATTGTATCCAGAGAAACCATCAATCATGGACATTCTTGACGATCTAGTGACCCTCTGCAATATATGTTCCATGTTGTGCAGGGGATAATTGTCCTTCCTGGATCTTCTGTTCAGGTTCTTGAAATCGACACAGAGTCTGATTTCTCCACTTTTCTTTCTCACCGGAACCAAATTGGCAACCCATTCAGAGTATGTCAAGGGGACAATGATCTGGGCATCCACCAGCTTCTTCACTTCCCTCTCCATGACAAGTAGCAGCATGGGGTTTATCTGTCTTAGCTTCTACTTAAATGGCTTAGCATCCTCTTTCAGCGAGATCTTGTGCTCGATGACTGATGTATCATACGTTTTGAGGACTTCGTAGGTCCATGCAAACACATCAAAAAACTGCCTCAGCAACTTAGTATACTCGGCCCTCTGCTCCCCAGTCAAATTCTTTAACAGCTTGACCAATTTTGGCTTCTCAGGTGTGCCTATGTTGCATTTAGCTGTGTCATCATCATCACCTAAAAGCTTCCCCTTTACTGCCACATCATTCCCATCAAACAACCTTTCTAACAGGATTAGTCCTCTCGGTATGTGGTTGCTGGGTAGCTGAATGATCCGGTGATCAGCTATTTTATTCACAAATTCCCCAGGGTGATGGTCATCTTCCTCTTCAGGATTCTCATCTATGTGCATGGTGGAAAAGTCATCAATGGACTGGAGGAATTTTTCAATCTCCTGATCATCTTCAAACACCTTCCATTATTTGACGTTGTCTGGTATAGAAGGTCTGTATTTTATTTCAACATTAGACCTGGCAGTGGGCTGTGTGGGAATTTCGAGCACACTAGCTGTGAACGCTAGAAAATCGGCCGAGGCATTTTCCTCCCTTGGAATGTAGGAAATATTGAAAACGAGGAAGGAATTATCCACCAGGTCCCATACCTCATTCTTGTAGCTCCTGAGCCGAGGATGCTTAGTCTGATAAACATTTTTGACCTGCTGGACAATCAGCTCTGCATCACCAAACACAACCATCTCCTTGATCTCCATTTCTTTGGCAGCTCTTAATCCCAGAACCAGAGCTTCATACTCTGCCACATTATTGGTGACTTCGAATTCCAGCCTGTATGATAGGGAGATGGTCTCATGATAGGGTGATACGAATATCACTCCGGCACCTGCACCCATACTGGAGGAAGCTCCATCAAAGAACTTCTTCCAAACAGATGTGGTTGGAAGGGAGGCCTCCTAACTAATAATGGGCTGCCTTTTGATCTGTAAAGGGGCCTCAGGGGTGTTGGTGAGCTGTAGTATACTGGAGCCTAAGTCAGTGTCCAAAGCATAGATGGGATGATTGGTAGGGTTGGCTTCGTCACTGACAATGTAGGCTAGCTGGGATTCTCTATATAATCTCCTATGTTCCCCCCCAAAGACTGGGATGGTGGCATACATAAGGTCCATCCGCAAGGTTCCCCCCAGTCTCTTGATCCAGGATCTTGACAACATCATGCCAAATTTAGGGGGAACATCAGCTACCACAATATCCATGACCATGCTCTTCATGGGTAGATGAAACAGGGAAACTACTAGGTCCTTGATGACTCCCAAACACTGCACCCTCCTGGAGTCAAAAGAATAGAGGTCATGATAGGCTCGGGTGACTTCCAGGCCTATTTCTTCCATGACAGCCTTGGGCATGAGGCTGTGGGAGGCCCCTGAATTCATAATGAAATTATGCAGCACTTTGTCATGTATGTTCAGGGATGTGTAGAAGGGAGGGGATGAATCATCTCTGTCTTCTACCATGGGACGTAGGACAACTGCAGGCCTTTCATCTTGGAGGTTTATGGAGTCTGTGGGAGGATATGAGGCTTTGGACTTTAACAGCTCAGAGAAGATCTTTTTGAATTCCCCATGTTTAATTAACTCAGTGAGTGGCACATGAATTCTGATCTTATGAATTTCATGTTCGAAATTAAAAGAAGACATAGGATTTGGAATTTCTTTAATTTCAGGGACATGAATTTGGACAATGGGAGAGAGGGGTTGGGTCTTCTTACCTTTGTAAGCACCTGCTATCTCATTTGTAGGCCTCTTTGCTCTAGTGGATGACTCAAGAACATCAGGTGATGTTGTTCTTTTGTCAGACCTCAGGTTGTACCTGCCTCGACCGCCAACAACTTTGTCTCCTTTACTTAATTCATTCAACTGACTATCCATAAGAGACTCTTCATATGCTGATTGGGTCAGATGGGGGAAAGGGGGAGTGACCTCTGCACTCTGAATTTTTGGCTCAGGCTCATCTGCTTCCTCTTGTTCTTCATCAGCCACAAAATTGTTCTGGAAGGGGACCTGAACTCTTTGGTCGTCTCTGTCTCTTTCTTTTTCTCTGTGCATAGAGGGAGGAGTGAAATTATTTGTCCTTCTGAAACCTCCTTTATTCTCGGAGTTCTGAGGGCCCTTGTAGATTTTCTTTCTTTCCACCTTCAATCTCTCCACCTCTTCTTTAAGGAGGTTCATAGCTCGGGTCAGCGCATTTACTTGAGAGTGGGGCAATAATGGGATGGAAGTTGAGGCTTCCGACTTTTCCTTTCTTCTGTCTGTGTCGGCCTAGTTCCTCAGTCTGTCAGTTGCCAATATGTTGGATTCCACTTCTATAGCTGCATCGTGCATCTGAGCTAAAGAGGAAGCTCTTCTTTCTCTTAACACAAGACAGAAATCAGGGTCAAATGCACTAGTATGGAAATTTGGGCAGAGGCTTCTAAGGGTTTAATCTCTGCAGGAATCTTGTTGTACATCTTATTAAACCTTTTGGAGAAGTCTGAGAAAGACTCTCCTTCCATTTTCCTCAGAGACCCAAACTCTGTCATGTAATACATATAATCTTTTATGTCTCCCCACTGCCTCAGGAAGACATTATCCAAGGCTTCAATGCCAACAATAGACCCAGGGGCCAGGCCTCGGAACCACTTCCTTACTTCTCCATCTAGGCTCTGGACAAAGACTCTCACCCAGACATCTTCACTCTCAATATTCAATTTGTCTGCATAGCTGTAAAAGGCAGCTAGGTGCTCTTTAGCAGTTATGTCTCCCTCCCCACTGAACTTGGGCATGTACTTCAAATAGTCTCCAGCAGGGAGAGGGTTCAGAGGCTGGGGTAGAATCAAAGGATCATATCTGGCAGCAACTATGGCATCCATTCTGTTCGGAGGGGGATTAACACTAGCCATAGGGATGTTAGGAAAAGGAGAACTCGGAGGAGATGGAGTATGAACCGGAGACGTTGGGGCAAAGTTTCTTGGAGGAGACAACGGAGGAGACAAAGAGAAAGCTTCTCTTTGTGCAGCAGTAACAATGAAAGGAGGGGTGGTGATACCTTCAGAAGCTCGAGGTCTGTGATGAGGCAAGACCTCTAGGGAAGGGGGAGCGACAAGAATATCTCCTTCTGATACCAGGCCAGGAGGAGAAAACTCAGTAGGAACACTCCCAAAGTTCAAAAAACGGGAAACCTCAGAGGAAGGACGACTAGGAAGCTGAGAATCTGAAAAAGGAGTTCTCACAAAAGGGGAGGGTGTATTACCTGTTTCGGCGACGGAAACTTCCTTTGCAGCTCTCTTTCCCTTTCTGTGCACTGCTTCCGTGTCAGCTTTTGATGTAGCTAAAGGCAAGTGTGGATTAGACCTCATGTGTCTGCCTCTCAAAGCCACAGTTGATATAGTAGGTTCTTCCCAGCGGAGTCATCACAGTGGAGTCGCCAGGTGCACAGTAGCAATATTCAAATTCTGATATCTAATGCACCTTCAGAATCAGTTGATCTTTGTCGTTCAATCCCAGGGAAAATATTCAACTTCGTCCCCGGCAACGGCGCCAGAAATGTTGGTGTCAGAAGTCACTCCTGGATCACTAGCAGGAGCAGAGCCCGACGCCCATCAGTTTAATTTCACGATTTGTTTGAAAGGGGTGATCAAAAGGAGGAAACTCAGAACAGTATCGTGTCAGCTCAGAAACTAGACCAGGCATGCATGAACGAGTGAGGTCTTGATGAACTTCAAACAGTGAGTTGCAATAAAGGGTGAGTAGGGGGAAGACTTTATGAGAAGAGTGCATAGGTCTGTCATAAATGTCAGGTTCACAACCGACTAAAGGAGAAAGCATTCAAACACAAGATCCTCTTATATTCAAACACATAACACCATAGGGCACAACAATGTAACAACAAATCCTTTATCATAACAAGATTGTTAAATCCACGCGAATCCTTCGACTGTGGATTCTCTGGCACAAGATGAAACAAAGATGGAAAAAGGAGAACTATTTGTTATAAACCAAGAAGTCTCAAACACAGAGGCATAACCAGGAAACCAGAATGTTCACTGAAAACTCTACAGTCGGGAGCTTAGCTCTACCATCGATAGATACAAAAATGGTGAAAACGCCTACATATACTCAAAACAACAACAGCAGCGAAATCAAGACATTGCATTGAAAGATTTGCGTCTGGATGGCTTCTGACAGTCAACCTATGAAAGGTAGTGCAACTTATGTCAGACGCAATCTTAGTTCTTTGACAGTTCCAACGACGAATTGATGTGCCTTAAATTCATGGCCGTGCTTTCCCATTAAGGTGGAGACGATGCCTAACCACCACCAACTGCTTCAATAACTGCTTCTTGGGATTGAGGACGACCTGGCCAACTCACCACCTCAGGATATGGAAGAATTCTCATGCCACCACGTGGAATGGCATGACTGGCTTAAAGAATATGCCTGGAGAGCCATCGCGGAAGATGGGGGATACGAAAATGGAGTGATGAGGCCACGACATGGAGAGAGAGAGATTGCAGAAAGGAACACCTGGGAAAACGCGATAAGCGAAGGAGGTGGAGGAATATATGTGATGGACACACCTTGGGGGGGGGAAGGTTGACGTGGAGGGAAGGAGACGTGTGACAGGTGGCAAGCAGTGGTTGGATGATGAGAGGAAAGGATGACCACATGGACTGGAGATGGGAGATGGGTCGATGACACATGCCAGCAGGGGAATGGTGAAAAGGAAGATGACATGACAGGAGAAAAGGGGGCCAGGCTGGTTAAAGGCAGGGAAACTGAGAAGGACGGGGCCATCTTGGCCTTGTCGATCTGAGCACTGACATCTCAACCGTAGGAAGCTGCCTGTCCGATTCCGGACCCCCCCCTCCGCTTAAAGGTGGAAAGGCGGGGGGGGGTCTGGAATGTTCTTCATCGCCATTGATCCGGGCGCGCTCATCTGGACCGTTGGAGAGGTGCGCCCCCAATTCCGGACCCCCCCCCCCCCTCTCGCTTAAAGGTCTAAAGGCAAGGGGGGTCCGGAATTTGCTATGCGTCGTCGATCTAGGCGTGCAAATCGCCGCCCTTCGAACTTGCCTGTGATTTATTTTGGGCGCATTATCATCCGAAACCTTGGACAAGTGGGTTTTTAACCCATCCTCTTGTGTTCTATCCCCCCTTACAAGAAATATCGCTAACATTTTTTGGCTCCATGGGGGATAGAGTCATCCCTGTGATGCTCTAAGAACTCTTTTGCAGACTTAGTGCCTTTGTTGTTAGGATTATGGAGTCATTTATTAGTCCGAAAAACATAGGAACAATATGTACAAAAACAAAACAAAAACAAAAGAGCCAATTGTGGCTCAAAGAAAACATCTTTTCAAGAAATGCCCATTGACTGGGCTGCTAAAAACCTCATTGCCTTCCAGATCCTGCAACCTGTAAGTGTTGTTTGCAAATACTTCAAGGATCTTGAAAGGCCCGATCCAAAGGGCATCAAATTTACTGTGTTTTCCCTTTTCCTGCCTGGGTGCATCCCATTTGAGCACTAGATCACCCAGCTCAAATTCCTTCTTCTTGTTCTTCCTGTCAAAAGCCCGCCTGATCTTCTACTGATGATTGTAAGCTCTGTCAAGGACCTGTTCTCTGATTTGCTGCACCTCCACCATCTGATGAATTCTTCTGAGCACATGGTTGGGCTCTCCTTCATAGTCCTGGAGGAGATGGACCATAGGTAAGGCAAGCTGAGTGGGGAAAACAACCTCTATCCCATAAACCAGCTGGAACGGTGAGAGACCCAGGGACTTCTTAGTTGTCACCCGATCGGCCCAGAGAGAAAATTTGAGCTTTGAGTCCGAGGCCTTTTGATTGTTCTCCAGTAATTTTTTGATGAGCTTAATTAGGCTTTTATTGGATGAATCTGCCAGTCCGTTTCACTGAGGATAGTAGGGAGTGGAATGGATCAGTGAAATCCCAAATTGTTCACAAAATTTGATCAGAGGTTCGGACCTGAAGGGGGAGGCATTATCAGTGACAATTCTGCTTGGACAACCAAACCTAGCTATGATGTCCTCCAAGAAGCTGATGATTACTATGTGAGAAGTGCTTCTTGTGGGGACCGCCTCTATCCATTTGGTGAAATAATCAGTTGCAGTGAGGATCCATCTGTGCTAGCCACTTGAGGGAGGCTGAATCTCCCCGATGAAATCCAATCCCCACTGCTGAAAGGGTGCAGAAACTACTACAGGCTTTAATGGAAAAGATTTGAGTTGTTGTTTACCTGAGAGTTTCTGGCATTTGATGCAAGCGCCGACTTCCCTGCAGACATCAGTAAATAAAGTAGGCCAATAATACCCAGCCCAGAGGATTTTGTGGGCCGTGGTTTTCAAAAAATGATGACCCCCGCAGAGACTGCTATGAAAATCAAACATCACTTTCTGTGCTTGCAGCGGGTCCAGACGTCTTAACAATATCCCCAGAGGGTCTCTCCAGTACAATGCTCGATAAATGAGGTAGTATTTGACCGCTTTGAGCTTCAAAGCTCTGGCCCTACTCTTTCCCAGTCCATCAGGGGGCTTTAATTCCTGCATAAAGTACAAGATGTCCCTATACCAGGGATAGGCTGCTAGTGGTATGGTGATCTGGGAATTACTGCTAGATGATTCAGCTTGCTCATTAATGCAGTTAATCTCCAGAGCTTTGTAATTGGATTCATCCAACAACTTGGCCAAACCTTGCCCCTTTATCAATTTGGTGGGCTTAATCTCTAGGTCGAATTCCAGGATCTTAGCTATCCATTTGCCCCTCTTACCATCTATGTCAGGCTATATGAGGATGTCCTTCACAGAAGTAGAAGGGATATATGCAGTGATTTTCAAGTGCAAGACATAGATCCTGAAATCTTTGAGAGCTTTCACCAATGCATAGGCTTGTTTTTCCATGATCTCATATTTTAGCTCAGCATCTCTCAGTGCCTTACTGAAGAAGGAAATAGGCTGTTCTCACCCTTGATCGTTCCTCTGTAATAGGACTGGTGTTATTGAGTCATCAGAAGCAAATGAGAAAATCAGGAAATCTTTAGAATAATCAGGAGTGATTAGCACAGGCGCCTCAGTCAATGCTTTTTTTATCTGCGCAAAAGATTCCCTGGGTTGAGCAGTCCATTTTATTTCATGGCCCTTCCTAAGCATGGCTGTGATGTGTTTCACTAGCTTAGCAAAATTTGAGATGAATCTCCTCAGAAAGTTTATCTTCCCCAGAAATGCCTGAACTTCCTTCTTAGACCGAGGGAGAGACAAGGCCTGAATCGCCTCCACCCTGCCCAGGTCAATCCTTACTCCTTCTGCTGACACTATGTGGCCTAACAACTTCCCCTCCTGCATAGAAAACAATGATTTCTTGGGATTCAGGGAAAGGCCAAACCTCCGACACTTCAAGAAAACTCTCCTCAAGTGGCAGCAATGCTCTCTGTCAATCTTAGAGAAGACTGTGATGTCATCTAGGTAAATCACCACAAACTGGTCCTTTTCCCCAACGAAGACTATGTCCATGGCTCGTTGAAACGTTTCTTCTGCATTCATCAACCCAAAGGGAATTTTGGCATACATGAATGTGCCCCAAGGAGTGGTGAATGTTGTTTTCTCTCTGTCCTCAGGCATGACTGATATCTGATTGTATCCAGAGAAACCAACAATCATGGACATCCTTGACGAGCCAGTGACCCTCTGCAATATATGTTCCATGTTGGGCAGGGTATAATTGTCCTTCCTGGAGCTTCTGTTCAGGTTCTTGAAATCGACACAGAGTCTGATTTCTCCACTTTTCTTTCTCACCAGAACCAAATTGGACACCCATTCAGAGTATCTCAAGGGGACAATGATATGGGCATCTAGCAGCTTCTTCACTTCCCTCTCCATGACAGGTAGCAGCATGGGGTTTATCTGTCTCAGCTTCTGCTTAAATGGCTTAGCATCCTCTTTCAGCGGGATCTTGTGCTCGATGAATAATGTATCATACGTTTTGAGGACTTCGTAGGTCCATGCAAACACATTAGCAAATTGCCTCAGCAACTTAGTATACTCGGCCCTCTGCTGCCCAGTCAAATTCTTTGATAGCTTGACCAATTTTGGCTTCTCAGGTGTGCCTATGTTTCATTCAGCTATGTCATCATCATCACCTGAAAGCTTCCCCTTTACTGCCACATCATTCCCATCAAAAGACCTTTCTAACGGGATTAGTCCTCTCGGTATGTGGTTGTTGGGTAGTTGAATGACCCGGTGATCAGCTATTTTATTCAAAAATTCCCCAGGGTGATGGTCATCTTCCTCTTCAGGATTCTCATCTATGTGCATGGTGGAAAAGTCATCAATGGACTAGAGGAATGTTTCAATATCCTGATCATATTTAATTACCTTCCAGTATTTGACGTTGTCTGGTATAGAAGGTCTATATTTTATTTCAACATCAGACCTGGCAGTGGGCTGTGTGGGAATTTCGAGCACACTAGCTATGAACACTAGAAAATTGGCCGAGGCATTTTCCTCCCTTGGAATGTAGGAAATATTGAAAGCGAGGAAGGAATTATCCACCAGGTCCCATACCTCGTTCCTGTAGCTCCTGAGCCGAGGATGCTTAATCTGATAAACATTTTTGACCTGCTGGACAATCAGCTTTGCATCACCAAACACAACCATCTCCTTGATCTCCATTTCTTTGGCAGCTCTTAATCCCAGAACCAGAGCTTCATACTCTGCCACATTATTGGTGACTTCTAATTCCAGCTTGTATGACAAGGAGATGGTCTCATGACAGGGTGATACGAATATCACTCCGGCACCTGCACCCATACTGGAGGAAGCTCCATCAAAGAACATCTTCCAAACAAAGGTGGTTGGAAGGGAGGCCTCCTGACTAATAATGGGTTGCCTTTTGATCTGTAAAGGGGCCTCAGGGGTGTTGGTGAGATATAGTAGACTGGAGCCTAAGTCAGTGTCCAAAGCATAGATGGAATGATTGGTAGGGTTGGCTTCATCACTGACAATGTAGGCTAGCTGGGCTTCTCTGTATAATCTTCTATGTTCCCCCCCAAAGACTGGGATGGTGGCATGCGTAAGGTCCATCTGCAAGGTTTCCCCCAGTCTCTTGATCCAGGATCTTGACAACAGCATGCCAAATTTGGGGGGAACATCAGCTACCACAATATCCATGACCATGCTCTTCATGGGTAGCTGAAACAGGGAAACTACTAGGTCCTTGATGACTCCCAAACACTGCACCCTCCTGGAGTCAAAAGAATAGAGGTCATGATAGGCTTGGGTGACTTCCAAGCCTAATTCTTCCATGACGGCCTTGGGCATGAGGTCGTGGGAGGCCCCTGAATCCATAAGGCAATTATGCAGCACTTTGTCATGTATGTTCAAGGATGTGTAGAAGGGAGGGGATGAATCATCTCTGTCTTCTACCATGGGACCTAGGACAACTACAGGCCTTTCATCTTGGAGGTTTATGGATTCTGTGGGAAGATATGAGGCTTCGGACTTTAACAGCTCAGAGAAGTTCTTTTTGAATTCCCCATGTTTAATTAACTCAGTGAGTGGCACAAGAATTCTGATCTTATGAATTTCATGTTCGAAATTAATAGAAGACATAGGCTTTGGAATTTCTTTAATTTCAGGGACATGACCTTGGACAATGGGAGAGAGGGGTTGGGTATTCTTACCTTTGTAAGCATCTGCTATCTCATTTTTAGGCCTCTCTGCTCTAGTGGATGACTCAAGAACATCAGGTGCTGCTGCTCTTTTGTCAGACCTCAGGTTGTACCTGCCTCGACCACCAACAGCTTTGTCACCTTTACTCAATTCATTCAGCTGACTATCCATAAGAGACCCTTCATATGCTGATTGGGTCAGATGGGGGAAAGGGGGAGTGACCTCTACACTATGAATTTTTGGCTCGGGCTTGTCTTCTTCCTCTTGTTCTTCATCAGCCACAAAATTGTTCTGGAAGGGGACCTGAACTCTTTGGTCGTCTCTGTCTCTTTCTTTTTCTCTGTGCATAGCGGGAGGAGCGAAATTATTTGTCCTTCTGAAACCTTCTTTATTCTCGGTGTTCTGAGGTCCCTTGTACATTTTATTTCTTTCCACCTTCAATCTCTCCACCTTTTCTTTAAGGAGGTTCATATCTTAGGTCAGCTCATTTACTTGAGAGTGGGGCAATGATGGGCTGGAAGTTGAGGCTTCCGAATTTTCCTTTCTTCTGTCTGTGTCGGCCTGGTTCCTCAGTCTATCAGCTGCCAATATGTTGGATTCCACTTCTATAGTTGCATCTTGCATCTGAGCTAAAGAGGAGGCTCTTCTTTCTCTTAACAAGAGACAGAAATCAGGGTCAAATGCACTAGCATAATAAATTTGGGCAGAGGCTTCTGAGGGTTTAATCTCTGCAGGAATCTTGTTGTACATCTTATTAAACCTTTTGGAGAAGTCTGAGACAGACTCTCCTTCCATTTTCCTCAGAGACCCAAACTCTCTCATGTAATACATATAATCTTTTCTGTCTCCCCACTGCCTCAAGAAGACATTATCCAAGGCTTCAATGCCAGCAATAGACCCAGGGGCCAGGCCTCGGAACCACTTCCTTACTTCTCCATCTAGGCTCTGGACAAAGACTCTCATCCAGACATCTTCACTCTCAATATTCAAGTTGTCTGCAGTTATGTCTCCCTCCCCACTGAACTTGGGCATGTACTTCAAATAGTCTCTAGCAGAGAGAGAGTTCAGAGGCTGGGGTAGAATCAAAGGAGCATATCTTGCAGCAACTATGGCATCCATTCTGTTCGGAGGGGGATTAACACTAGCCATAGGGATGTTTGGCAGAGGAGAACTTGGAGGAGATGGAGTATGAATGGGAGACGTTGGGACAAAGGTTCTTGGAGGAGACAATAGAGGAGACAAAGAGAAAGCTTCTCTTTGTGCAGTTAACAATGAAAGGAGGGGTGGTGATACCTTCAGAAGCTCGAGGTCTGTGATGAGGCAAGACCTCCAGGGAAGGGGGAGTGACAAGAATCTCTCCTTCTGATACCAAGACAGGAGGAGAAAACTCAGCAAGAACACTCCCAAAGTTCAGAAAACGGAAAACCTCAGAGGAAGGACGACTAGGAAGCTGAGAATCTGAAAATGGAGTTCTCACAGAAGGGGAGGGCGTATTACCTGTTTCGGCGATGGAAAATTCCTTTGCCGCTCTCTTTCCCTTTCTGCGCGCTACTTCCGCGTCAGCTTCTGATGTAGCTAAAGGCAAGTGTGGATTAGACCTCGTGTGTCTGCCTCTCGAAGCCACAGTTGATAGAGCAGGTTCTTCCCAGCGGAGTCGTCACAGTGGAGTCACTAGGTGCATAGTAGCAATCTTCAAATTCTGATATCTGATGCACCTTCAGAATCAGTTGATCTTTGTCGTTCAATCCCGGGGAAAATATTCAACTTTGTCCCTGGCAACGGCACCAGAAATGTTGGTGCCGGAAGTCACTCCTGGATCACTAGCAGGAGCAGAGCCCGACGCCCATCAGTTTAATGTCACGATTTGTTTGAAAGGGGTGATCAAATGGAGGAAACTCAGAATAGTATCGTGTCAGCTCAGAAACTAGACCAGGCATGCATGAACGAGTGAGGTCTTGATGAACTTCAAACAGTGAGTTGCAATAAAGGGTGAGTAGGGGGAAGACTTTATGAGAAGAGTGCACAGGTCTGTCATAAACGTCAGGTTCACAACTGACTGAAGGAGAAAGCATTCAAACATAAGATCCTCTTATATTCAAACACATAACACTAGAGGGCACAACAATGTCACAACAAATCCTTTATCATAACAAGATTGTTAAATCCACGCGAATCCTTCGACTGTGCATTATCTGGCACAAGATGAAACAAATATGGAAAAAGGAGAACTGTTTGTTATAAACCAAGAAGTCTCAAACACAGAGGCATAACCAGGAAACCAGAATGTTCACTGAAAACTCTACAGTCGGGAGCTTAGCTCTACCATCGATAGATACAAAAATGGCGAAAATGCCTACATATACTCAAAACAACAACAGCAGTGAAATCAAGACACTGCATTGAAAGCTTTGTGTCTGCATGGCTTCTGACAGTGAACCTCTGAAAGGTCGTGCAAATTATGTCAGACGCAATCTTAATTCTTTGACAGTTCCTACGGCGAATCGACGTGCCTTAAATTCATGGCCGTGCTTTCCCATTAAGGCAGAGGCGATGCCTAACCACCACCAACTGCTTCTTGGGATTGAGGACGACCTGGCCAACTCAGCACCTTGGGATATGGAAGACTTCTCATGCCACCACGTGGAATGGCTTGACTGGCTTAAAGGATATGCCTGGAGAGCCATTGCGGAAGATGGGGGAATACGAAAATGGAGTGATGAGGCCACGACATGGAGAGAGAGAGATTGCAGAAAGGAACACCTGGGAAAATGCGATAAGCGAAGGAGGTGGAGGAATATATGTGATGGACACACCTTGGGGGGGGGGGAGGCTAACGTGCAAGGAAGTAGATGTGTGACAGGTNTAAAGGATATGCCTGGAGAGCCATTGTGGAAGATGGGGGAATACGAAAATGGAGTGATGAGGCCACGACATGGAGAGAGAGAGATTGCAGAAAGGAACACCTGGGAAAATGCGATAAGCGAAGGAGGTGGAGGAATATATGTGATGGACACACCTTGGGGGGGGGGGAGGCTAACGTGCAAGGAAGTAGACGTGTGACAGGTGGCGATTAGTGGTTGGATGATGAGAGGAAAGGATGACCACATGGACTGGAGATGGGAGATGGGTCGATGACACATGCCAGCAGGGGAATGGTGAAAAGGAAGATGACATGACAGGAGAAAAGGGGGCCAGGATGGTTAAAGGCAGGGAAACTGAGAAGGACAGGGTCGTCTTGGCATCGTCGATCTGAGCACTGACATCTCAACCGTAGGAAGCTGCCTGTCCGATTCCGGACCCCCCCCTCCGCTTAAAGGTAGAAAGGTGGGGGGGGGTCTGGAATGGTCTTCATCGCCGTTGATCCGGGCGTGCTCATCTGGACCATTGGAGAGGTGCACCCTCAATTCTGGACCCCCCCCCTCTCGCTTAAAGGTCTAAAGGCAAGGGGGGTCTGGAATTTGTTGTGCGCCATCGATCTAGGCACGCAAATCACCACCCTTCGAACTTGCCCGTGATTTAATTTTGGCGCATTATCATCCGAACCCTTGGACAAGTGGGTTTTTAACCCATCCTCTTGTGTTCTAGCCCCCCTTATAAGAAATATTGCTAACAGCCAGATCTTAAACAAATTGATTTGGATTTCTATGAGCATTGTGTTTATGGAAAATAGAAGAGAGTCAGATTTCTCAGAGGCGGAAAAGAAAATAAGAGTGAAAGGTTAGAGCTTGTGCATACAAATATATGGGGACCAGCTCTGGAATCATCTCTTGGTGGATCTCATTATAATGTTACTTTTATTGATGATGCAACTAGAAAAACTGGGGTTTATTGCATTCGACAAAAATCTTATGTTTTTGATACATTTAAAGAATGGAAAGCTTTGGTTGAGAATGAGTCAGGAAAACGGTTCAAGTGTCTCAGATCAGGCAATGGAGGTGAATATTTTATCAAGGAGTTTGATTATTATTGTTCATACCATGCGATTCATAGAGAGAAGACAGTTCCAGGAACACAACAAGAAAATGGTGTGTCAGAAATGATGAACAGGACAATCATGGAGCATGCAAGGACTATAAGATTGCATGTTGGTTTTCCCTTACAGTTCTGGGAAGATGTTATAGATACTTTTGTTTACTTAATAAACATAGGACCTTCAATCTCTTTGGATGGTATAATTCCAGAGGAGGCATGGACAGGTAAAAAGGTAAACTATTCTTTTTTGAAGATTTTCGGTTGTGAATCATTTTTCCATATTGATAAAGAAAATAGAACAAATCTTGAGGCAAAATCCAAGAAGTGTACCTCTATTGGATATGGCATTAATAATTTTGGTTATCTCTTATGGAATTTAATGAGAAGGTCATGTACAAAGATCAATTGCAGGGAAAGGAATAAGAAAAAGAAAAAACAAAATACATAGTGCTTGATGAGATCACTGAAAAAGAAACACCAATGGTACCATAAAATAAAATTTTACAATGACAAGATCAACAGGTACCTCAAAATCCTACAAGTGTTTTTATAAGATCTATCAGGTTAGGTAGACCCCCTGAATGATACTCTCCTTCATTGTATTATTTATTGTTGATTGATTCTGGTGAAACAGAATGTTATGAAGAGGCAATGCATGAAGACACCAAAAATAAGTTGGATAAAGACATGAAAGAGGAAATGGATTCCTTGGTAAATAACCATATTTGGGACTTGGTTCAGTTTCCTACAAGAAAAATAACATTGCATAATAAATGGGTTTAAAAGTTGAAGGAATAAGATGGAGGAAAAAAGTGGTACAAGGATAGAATTGTTGTAAAGGGGTTTGCACAAAAGAAATGTATAGATTTTGATGAAAATTTTTCTCCTATTGTTAAAATGACTTCAATTAGGACTATTTTAAGTCTTTTGGAAATAGAATATTTGCATCTTGAACAGTTAGATGTAAAAACCTCTTTTCTCCATGGGGATTTGGAGGAAGAGATTTATATGCAACAACCATAGGGGTATGAGGTCAAAGGGAAGGATAATTTGGTATGCACGTTGAAGAAGAGATTTTATGGCCTAAAGCAAGCTCCAAGGCAGTGGTATTTGAAGTTTGACAAGTTTATGACAAAACAAGGTTATAGTAGATGTCATTCTAATCACTTTGTTTATTTTAAAAAGCTAGAAAATGGAAACTATATTATCTTGCTATTGTATGTATATGACATGCTTTTTGTAGGGTCTAATATGCAGGATATAAACGTGTTCAGGAAGAAATTAGCTAATTCGTTTGCGATGAAGGATTTGGGTGCTACAAATAAAATCCTTGGTATGAGAATAACAAGAGACATGAAAAATCACAAATTGACATTGTCTCAGGGTGAGTACATAGAGAAGGTGTTGGAGAGGTTTAGAATGAAAAATGAAAAACCTGTTAGTACAACTTTGGCCATCCATTTCAAATTAAGTAAGGAAATGTGTCCCAAGACACATGAGGATATAGAATACATGTCCAGGGTCCATTTATTCATCAACAGTTGGCATCTTGATGTATGCGATGGTTTGCACAAGACCAAATATTGCACATGTAGTGGGAGTTGTGAGAATGTATATGAACAATCCAACTAAAGAAAATTGGGAGGCATTAAAGTGGATTCTCAGGTATTTGAGAGGTACTGCTACTCATGCATTATGTTTTGGAGGTTCAAACATTGTTCTACAAGGATATGCTGATTCAAATATGGTAGGTGATAAAGATAGCAAGAGTATCACCATAAGATATATCTTTACTATAGGTGGAATAACAATAAGTCAGATTTCTAAACTACAAAAGGTTGTTGCACTTTCAACAACAAATACATAGTATGTTGCTTCTAGAGAGGCTAGTAAAGAGATGATTTGGTTACAAACCTTTATGGAGGAATTGGGAAAGAAGTAGGAGAATAATAGGTTGTAATGTGATAGTGAGAGTGCCATTCATATTGCAAAGAAATAATCCTTCCATTCAAAGACTAAGCATATACAACATAGGTACCATTTCATACGATCTGTCTTGGAAGATTGACATTTGAAGTTGGAAAAGATACACACTAGCCAGAATCCTGTAGACATGTTAACTAAGGGAGTAACCAGGGAGAAACTGAGTTCCTTCTTAGTTTCAGTTGGTCTTCAAGCATGAATATGAAGATGCAAAATTATCCAAGTCCAAGAAGGATAATAGTCCAACAGATACAACATCGGTGGAGCTGTTGAGATCAGCCTCCAAGTGGGATATTGTTGGTTATGGAGCCTGATTATATTCTTGATTCAGAGGTCTTTGTTTTCAGTTGTTTTTATACCCTGTGAATACTTTACACCCTGAAACAATGTACACTCCTCCATGTCGGGGAGTGTATAGGGGGGTTAAACCCTCTGCGAGATATAGGGGCAAGAAGGCCCCTGATGGGGGTTCAGGGGTGAATCTCCTGAAGGAAAAATTGCCTTGTAAATGTATATTTTAATTTCATTGTAAATGTGGACCGTTCATTATAAGGTCGCAGATCTTACGGTAGAAGTTATGTTAGGGTATTTTTCCATAGAATGAAAACCTCTTTTATGAGGGAAATGTATTATGGCTATGCATCATTGTGAATATTGTATTATGAGTGAGGAAACTGTGAGAGAAATATGAGGAAGTTACAATAGGTGTGTTGTAGGTTGTAGCCCTTCATTTGTTGGATAATAATAAAGGAAGGACCTGAAAATTTATTTGGTGGACATAGCCCACATTGGGTGAACCACGTATATTTGTGTCTATATTGTGTTGTATATCTTTTGTGTTTTATTTCCACATTTGTTTTATTTTATTGCTCCACGATCCTATTTTTATAACACATTGTTTACATTCATGGATTATTTTCACAGAATATTCTACAATTACAACAATTAACCTTGACTCTCTCTTCTACTCTGTTGGTATTTTATGAACTTCACTACTAATTCTCTCTGATCACTCACCTCTGAGACTCACAACTACTTACTCTCTGATTCTTTTATGTTCTTATTTTACCTCATTTTTATTTCCATCTCATAACGAGTTGGCTTCCACTCTCGCTCGGTTGGTGACAATTCATTTTTAGCTGGATACAACTCATGCCCGATTGGTTTTCCTGGATTTTATGGGACCTTGTGCCTTTTTGTCCCCCATATTCTTCTCTTTATTCTTTCTTCCTTCTTGTTCTTCTTGATCCTACACCTTTTCTCTACACATCACTTCTTCTCTTTGTTCTCAATCCAACCTACTTTCCCAACATCAGCTGGTTGGGAGGAATTCTTGTTATCATCTACACTCAGTTTCAGTTCCAACAAGTGATGTGTTGAGTTTTCTTTTTAAATTTATCATTACCTTTAATATGAAAGAAATCATTTAAAACTATGTTATTGAAACAACAAGAAAGCTAACATTGAAATAAATAATCATTATAATCAATAGATTCCAAATTTGTAATATAGGATTAAGTGGTTTTAATATTTCACCCCTATCATTAAAAGGACTCATACTAATCCTACTTTGGTCCACAACAAAAAATATTGTATAATCAACCAATAATAATTGTATAATCAATTAAGTTTTGATATGGAAAAATATGTTATATATATAATTTGTGGAATATATATAAGTTGTGATTATGTATAATTATTATTTAGTGATAAATTAATAAGGGGTTATGATAAATGATAAAAGTTTCATATTCAGTTTGATCAAAACACATATATGAGTTTTATTCTAAAAGAAGTTGCTTGGAATCCTTTAAAGTGAATTTAAAAATAAACTTAGATTAATTATATTAAACAATTTAGGACCAATGAAAACTAACAAATATATTCAAGTTGACATTACAATTTTTAAGTTCAAATGTAAACATATAATTACACAAATTCTTTGTTGGCTATTGTACATTTTTTAAATTATTTTCAATTAAAAAAATTAAAATTGAGATTAAGTTTTCAATCAAGTGGCAAACACTACCTCATAATGACATATTGCAATAACTCATGTGGTACATTGTTGGAAGGTTATGATGACCTACAATTCAATTTCCCAATGCAATCAACACTATCAACACTAATTCTATTGCCACAACACATAAATTTTATTGATAAACTAGAAATAAAATAGTGTAGCTTGCTTGCAAAGAGTTTAGATGCAAGTAAGTTGCTTGGAATTTTTTAAAGTGAATTTAAAAATTTAAACTTAAATTAGTTATATTAAACTTTTAGGACCCGTGACAACTAAAAAATATATTTATTCAAGTTGACATTACAATTTTTAAGCTCAAATGAAAATATATAATGAAACATAAATTCTATGATTGTTGGATATTGTACATTTTTAAAATTATTTTCCTTTTAAAAAATTAAAATTGAGATTGAGTTTGCAATCAAGTGGAAAACACTACCTCATAATAAAATCTTGCAATAAGTCATGTGGTACATTGTTGCTAGGTCATGATGGCCTACAATTCAATTTCACAATGCAATCAACACTAACAACACTAATTTTATTGTCACTCTAACACATAAATTTTATTGATATACTAGAAATAAAATAAAGTATCTTGTTTCCAAAGAGTTTAGATGTAAGTAAGATGTTGTGAAGTTAATCAAAAAATCACACAAATAAGAATAACTTATAATTATTAGTGTTTGAATGGGTAACTATCTTGACTTCTATTTTCAAAGAAGAATCTAGATTTGACAATGGACTTATTCCTAACCCAAATAAATAATTATTATATTCAATAGATTTCATACTTCTAATATATATTAAGAGATATTTGTTTGAGATTAAGTTTGTAATCAAGTGGAAAACACTACCTCATAATGACATCTTGCAATAAGTCATGTGGTGCATTTTTGGAAGGTCATGATGGCCTACAATTCAATTTCCCAGTGCAATTGATACTATCAACACTAATTTTATTGTCACTCTAACACATACATTTTATTGATATACTCGAAATAAAATAAAAGTACAACTTGTTTGCAAAGATTTTAGATGCAAGTAAGATGTTGTGAATTTAATCAAAGAATCACACAAGTAACAATGACTTACAATTATTAGTGTTTGAATGGGTAATATCTTGGTTTCTATTTTCAAAGAAGAATCTATATTTGACAATGAACTTAATCCTAACCCAAATAAATAATCATTATAATCAATAGCTTCCAAACCCAAGTAATATAGACTAAGAGATATATGTTTGAGATTAAGTTTGAAAGCAAGTGGCAAACACTACCTCATAATTACATCTTGAAATAAGTCATGTGGTACATTGTTGGTAGATCATGATGGCCTACAATTCAATTTCTCAATTCAATTGACGCTATCAACACTAATTTTATTGCCACTCTAACACATACATTTTATTTATATAGTAGAAATAAAATAAAGTAACTTGTTTGCAAATAGTTTAGATACAAGTAAGATGTTGTGAAGTTAATCAAAGAATCACACAAGTAACAATGACCTACAATTATTAGTGTTTGAATGGGTAACTAAATTGGTTTCTATTTTCAAAGAAGAATCTAGATCTGACAATGAACTTACTCCTAACCCAAATAAATAATAATTATAATCAATAGCTTCCAAACTCAAGTAATATAGACTAAGAGATATATGTTTGAGATTAATTTTGAAAGAAAGTGGCAAACACTACCTCATAATGAAATCTTGAAATAAGTCATGTGCTATATTGTTGGAAGATCATGATGGCCTACGATTCAATTTCCCAATGCAATTGACCCTATAAACACTAATTTTATTGTCACTCTAACACACACATTTTATTGATATACTAGAAATAAAATAAAGTAACTTGTTTGCAAATAGTTTAGATGCAAGTAAGATGTGAATTTAATCAAAGAATCACACAAATAACAATGACTTACTATTATTAGTGTTTGAATGGATACAACTATCTTGTTTTTTATTTTCAAAGAAGAATCTAGATTTGACAATGGACTTACTCTTAACCCAAATAAATAATCAATATATAATCAATAGGTTCCAAACTTGTAATCAAAACTAAGAGATATATGTGAGATGAAAAAATGTTTGAGATCTCCATTTCTAACTCAAAATCATTTCATACAAGTACATTAAAAATTGAAACCAACATATTATCAATGTAATACATGTATGTACTATGTAGTTAATCGGGACATGATAAAAAAATACAAAGCATGTTATCTCATCCTTTAAGTGGTCCATAGGACATACGAGGATCCAACTGTTTTTTAATTTTGACAACCAATTGAGATATATTTTTATGTGCAAACTTGTTTAAAAAGTAGTACAACAATTCATACAAGAATCACCTTATTGGAATCGACCAAAAAAGTAAATCAAACAAGATGGATTCCTACATATCCATATAAATATACTTTCAATGCAATTTTTTTTTTCTTTCTAGAATGTTGTTTACAAACATCGTAATGGTATGCCATCTTCATCTATTCATTCATGATTGGATTTTGTCATTTTTCATTTTATAACTTTCAATTTTCTCTTTGATTGACCCTCTATTAACTTTATGCATGTGGCACATACCAAATGACTATATTGATAGCTTATGACATCCAAATGGTAGTCTTGAAAGTGAACATGACTTTTTGTTTCATGGGTTTCTTGAAAAAAATAGTCTTTTAGTACGATGGATCCTCTTTCATATATAAAATCATTATCATTTTAATTCTCCAATAACTTCATCTTTCTTTCTATGCACCACATCAAATAATATTTAATGTTCTCATCATTGCCTACAGGTTAAACCACAACAAATACATCTCCTACAAATAAAGCCCCATATTCCAACAAGAAAATCATTAGATCAACATAAAAAATATTGTACTGTAAATTATAATTTATATATTGTATATCTAGCACATACATCTATGTACTATTTAAACATGTAATTTTGTTTTTGAAAAATTGTAACATTTTACATTCTCTAACAAGATCATAAAATCTATAACCATCGATTGAAACTGCATTGTCATTTGATTCCATCTCCTCCAAGCTTGTAAGTATAATTTTCCCCTTTATATTAATTTATGTATGTTCCCAATATTTAACACAATTTCCCATTTTGTTTTCACAAATCTCATCAGATTTTGTGTCATCTATGCAAATTGAACAAAAACAAGATGCATTCCTTTTATCAAACACATGCACATTTTGGTTGTATTTTGTTTTAATTGAATGCAATTTTTGAGTCCCATGTATTGTGTTGGCTTCATATTGGAGGATTCTATCTACATATTGGATTCCAATATGCCGAAAATACTTGTAGGGTTCAAGAATAATTAATTAAAGTTAAGTGAATGTCAATATATATATATATATATATATATATATATATATATATATATATATATATATATATATATATATATATATATATATATATATATATTAAATTGAAAAATTATTGATAAATTGAACTTTCATACATGTAAAACATGTATATACACAAACTTGCACACATCCCTTGATGAATTATGTGTTGAGATTCACAGTAAGACTAAGAGGGGGGGATGAATCAATATTGTATCAATTTTATTTTCTTTAAAGATTTAATATTATTTTGAAGTTATTACTTAATCATCAATGCATGCAGAAATAAAAAAAACACATAAAACAAAGTACTCCAGAAATTTTACGTCGAAACCTAATGCAGGGGAAAACCACATAACATATTTCTTTATGTTCTTCTGCAAGCACCAAATTACAATTTATAATATTTCAACTCAACACGAACCCAATTTTTTCAACTAATGAGGAAACCAATCATGCCAGGCACCAACCTGTTAGAGATGATGAGGACATCAATCCTCCCAGGCACCAACCAGTTACAAATGACGAGGACATCAATATTCTCAAGCCCCAACCTGTAGAGTGAGGACACCAATCCTCTCCCCTACGCCACCCTACCTCCATGTATTCAATTTATTTTTCTTACATCGTTAAATATTTCTAAAAGTTACAGGATATTTTTTCTCTCTTCCCATCAACAAAAACTTGGTCAATGCACATACCTATTTATAATATCTTTGTCTGAGTTCGACTAATTGTATGTGGATGCATAATAGTCATATTGTGTGTTGGATAGTTGGTTTGGACAGATGGTTGTCATTGATGTCAAATCTTGGAGATTGATCTTAGAGATTGATGTCAACTCTCAGAGATTGATGTCAACCCCTAGAGAAGTCCAGAATCCCCAGAGATGTGGATGAGATCGTTGGACAATTGGTTATCATATATATGATCGATATTGATTGTGAGTTAGCTGATGTCATCATATGTGATAGATACATTTGATGAAGAATACATGAAGCCATGGAGGTATGGTTATGGTACCCAAAGTTGAATGAGGTTTCTGGACATGAAGTACAATGTAAATGTAGATAAGAAACTCATATATGGATAGTATTTTTCATTTCATTTCTGGTAATATATGGAACACCACGTGGTTCCTCACGGTTAGGGAGATATGGATTTGTGAAGTTGGAAGCCCCGAAAAATGGTCAATAAGCCCCTAGTTGGTTACAAGTCTTAGTCAAAGGGTAAAGTGGTTGCAACAAGAAAGCCCTAAAATAAGGGAATATCTTACCTAGAAAAGTATAAATAGACCTCAAGGAGTTATTCGGAAGAACACTCACACACTTACAATTGAATATCTATATTTTGAATGTTATGGTCTAGTATTGTGATATTTTGGCTAGTTTGTGACGGCATTTTTCTGAGGTTGCAAAGGAAGGTCAAATATGAAAGTCTCAGAGCTGCAGTAAGCTTGAGTAACCATATATTCTAAGGTATCTATGAGTTGTAGGTTGGAAAGGGAGTGAACATGCACTGACTGTAGTGGTGGAAAGAGAGGATATCCATGAGATGTAGAAGAACAAGTCACATAAATGTAAAAGGGCTTGTGAAATATTGTGAAGGGATGTTGGTACCAGGTTGTTGAGGATTGCGGAAGAGTTATAGGTCGATATTGTAGAGTATCAAGTCAGCTATATGATTATAGGTAAGTTTCAAGAGTTACATTTATGTGATTGTATCTTATTCTTGGTGATGGTATTGTACATGCTTGAGAGGCATGTATTCTTGATGAATGGTACATCTTGGTAATGTGATGGTACATTGATTAGAGACATTACTGGATGGTTTGGTTTCTGTTTTAGTTACATGTTATGGTGCATATTTGAGGTTTGAGGATGCATCTTGGTGACATTAAGGAGCATGGTTGAGGCATGTGTTTGAGGACTTTGGTATATGACTTGAGGCACATTATACATGTTGGTTGAGATCTCTTTGTTGAGATACATTTCATATTCCATTGGCACATAGTTCATGGTTGATGATATGGTATAGGATTGATGATTGAAATACATTTATTGGCATATGGTTTGTGGTACCTGGTATGGTATTGATGTACATGGTTGATGTCCATGGTTGGCACATGGTATGGTACTTTGTATGGTGTTGATGTACATGGTTGGTACATGGTATGGTGTTGATATACATAATTTATGTACATGGTTAGTACATGGTTGAGGGTACATGTTGTGATACATTTTCAATATGCATGGTTAATGCATGGTACAAGTTTGGTACACGGTATGGTACATGCACATATCTTGTGATGGTATGTTGGTGATATTGGTTCATGCTTGGTAGAGGCATGTGTTGTTGATGTTGAGAATATGGTTTGATATATTCTCTTGAATATCTTGGCATGAGTTACATGTAGATGAGAGTGGATCTGGTTTTGTGGATGAGACAGTGACAAGTTGGAAATGTTGATGTGACAGTGACAATGACAGAGATAGTGACAAAGAAATTTAGATAGATTTGTGGTAGTCTACGAGTTGCACTGAATGAAGATGGGGAAATCCACATGTTGTAGTATAAACAAGTTATAGATCTATAGAGAAGTTTTGAAGAAGAATGGTACAGGTTCTCATAGACATTCAATGAAAGAATTGAAAGTAATAGGTTGTGAAAGTGATAGCTACAGGTTACTTGATTCAGTAAAAATGATAGGTCATCTACATTTGGAACTTATGTTTCATGGTGGCAAGACATGGAAAGGAAAGGGGGTTGTATCCTCCTTCCAGTTGGAGCTAGAGAATTAGGGAGTTGGATCTTCCTTCAGGTTGGAGCCTGAGAACTAGGTTGATGGAGCCACCTTCCAGCTGGAGCAGGAGAACTCAGGGGGTTGTAGCCTCTTTCTGGTTAGAGCCAAATAATTCATGGAGTTGTAGCTTCCTTTAGGTTAGAGCCTCAGAATAGGGGGTTGGAGACTCCTTCCAATTGCAGTTAGAGAGTTTTTAAGTTGGTTCTTCCTATGATAAATTCTTAATATATATATATATATATATATATATATATATATATATATATATATATATATATATATATATAATTTCCTAGTTTTCTCCTATTTGGGTTTCCACATAAAAATTGGTGTATTGTGTTCTTGATGTGATGTTTATGTGATGATGCTTATGTTTACATGTTTATGATATATAAATTGGATGCATTCATAGATGATACATTGATGACAAACTGTTGAACACTATTGGTAAAAGTTTAAGAATAAATTACTGAAAACTATTGGTAAAAGTTAAAGAATACATATTGTGGTTAAAAGGGGTATAACTTTTCATTATTGATTGACACCCCCCCCCTCTCACTAACCCAAAAATTGTAATCAGAGTGGGTTCCTTCAAGAAATAGTTTAACCACTCGAAGGTAGATCATGGAGTGCAATATGAATGGAGTAGGAATGTTCAATGGTTAGAGTGATATGAAGTATGAGATGTGGAGAAAAATAATGAAAACATGTTTACTTGCACAGGGGTATGATGTTTGACACTCAGTTGTTATAGGATACAATGCTACAAATAAACCAAAGACAAAAACCAAGAAGGAATTGAAAAGGAAAACTAAAATAACATTGGATTTTATCTTGGAAGGATTACCTGATTTAGTAAAGGACAAAGATAGAAAGTGTTCACTAACTAAAGAACTTTGGGACAAGCTACATGATATCGATTCTTGTCCCATCACAGAGTCAAAGAATGCCAAAGAATATGAAAATATAGAACAAGAAGAAAGATTCTCATCATGTCAGATAGATTCATAAGAGGAAAAGTACAAAGAGGAAGAATTTTATTACAGAGAACAATTGATCAATGCAATTGAATATTTGAGGACCAAAAGAAAAGAAAACAAGTCACTCCAAGAATAACTAAATAAGATGTAAGAATCACATAACTCCAACAAAAAAAGAAGTCGAGTATATGATCATGATGCTAAAAGGTAAACTAGTAGAATCCAAAAGGATTGAAGAAGCTCTCGAGGATCAGAAGCAATACTTGGAAGCCAAAATAACAACACAGAATGAAGAAGAAAAAAAGAGACAAAAGAAACTGACATATCATATCAATAAAATAACTAACAATTTAAATCAACTTGAAGTATAATTCATTCAATAAGAAAGAGAACTTGAAGATGAAATAATCACATTGAATATCCAAATTGAAGAAGCAAAGAGAATAGAAGAATTCATGAAGATTCGGATGATGAAGAAAGAAGAAGAGGTTGAGAAGCTTGAAGAAGAAGTTGTCACATTGAGAAGTAAAATCATCAATCTCAACACAAACTTTTAAGAGACACAAACATCCATGTCAGCAATAGAGAATGAAGAGAAGCATTCCAGGGTGCTATAAAAGAAAAATGAAGAAAAGAGTAAGAGTTATGCAAAAGTACTCAAAGGAAGGGATCATGGTAAGTAATAATTAAAGAAGATTGGGTATAATAGAGATGCATTTTCAACAAGATCTACCACATTCAAGCAACAAAGAAGCTTCAAACATGATGAAGAGATACAAAAAGAGAATATCATGATCATCCAAGGTAGAAATTCATAAGGACTACACAATAAAGAATATCATCCACTCCCAGGTATGTAAATTTCTTTTATGGTCATTGTTTTTATTGTACTGACTTTGGACATAAGGTTGCAGATTGCAGGGCTTATGAAACAAATGTTCAAGCAAGAAAAGATTATGTGGCCCCACATGACATTTAATGTTACAAGTGCCATAATTATGGACACATATCTCATGATTGTAGAAGCATGATCGATACTTCTATGAAGGAGAACATCGATATCAGATATAAGAAAGTATGGAAAATAAAACAACAAGAGGTAAATGAAGAAAATATGAAGGAAGTACACCCAAAAGTCATACTTTCATGATTAGAAATAGTATGAGATGAAGAAAATTCTACATAGAGAAAGGAAGATATCAGACATAGGAAGGTTTGGAGAAGAAATGGAAAAACAAAAGAAAAACTGAATAAAGAACAGGTCCCAAAGATCGCAGTATTTGCAGTAGGATGAGAAAGAAAATAAAAGAAGGTGAATAAAAATTAGGCTCAATAGATTGTACTTTCAAGAATTGCAGTGTGATATCAATACACAAGAAGAAAGGAATAATTCATAGTTCATAGAGATGATGAGTCTACAGATGAAGAAGAATATTACTCTGCATCAAAGAGGGTACTTTTCTGAGCCATCCAGCTTGGAGACTCCCAGTAAATATTTATGTTGAACAAGGGGAGTCCATGCATCAAACACTACAGATCAGAGAACCATATTTCGATCAGTATCAAGTATTTGTAGAGAAAGATTCAAAGAAGTCAGATAACAAAAGTACAGAGTAACGGATTGATCGGTTGTGAAGTAGTGTTCCCACACAGGTATTAGTTGGCAGGCAAATGTTTATGATTTTATTGCACGTATATATTCAGGCAAGGATATGTTCAGTACATGTTGTTCCAAACATGCATAGATTGATGAGAATATAGATCAGATCAGTGGACAGATTTTGATTCATCGTGATAAACAAGAACATGTCATGATTAGTTGTAGTATATTCAAGAGAAGTTTGTAGAACGATGCAATGATAGATGGGTCAACATTGTGGATAGTTGAGCAGCAGGGTTTTGAACAGTTTGTGACATATGGACAAATATGGATTTTTGAGATGCTTAGAAGGTGCATGAAACATGGGTCAGATATATGGAAACATATTTACAATTGGAATCAGTGGGATCAGTTAGAATCATTTGGTCATAAAAAGGAAAATAAGTGAAAGGAACAACAAAATAGGGAAAGAGAAACTGAAAGCAAAAGTTATATCGTGGAGGAAATTGAGGATATTCGTGGGATGTAGAAGAGAAAGTCATGTATATGTAAAATGGAGTTTTAAAACTTGTGAAGGTATGTTGGTACCAAGTTGATGTGGACTGTGGAAGAGCTACAAGTTAGTATTACAGAGTATCAAGTCAGCTACATGATCAAAAGTAAGTTTCAATAGTTACATTTATGTGATTGTATCTTATGCTTGGTGATGGTATGGTACATGCTTGAGAGGCATGTCTTGTTGATGCATGGTACATCTTGGTAATGTGATGGTACATTGATTAGGGGAATTATTCCCTGTTTGGTTTCTGGTTTAGTTACATGTTATGGTGCATATTTGAGGTTTGAGGTTCTATCTTGGTGACATTAAGGAGCATGGTTGAGGAATGTGTTTAAGGAATTTGGTATATGAATTGAGGCACATTGTACATGGTGGATGAGATCTATTATTTGTTGAGATACATTTCTTAGTACATTGGCACATAGCTCATGGTTGATGATATGGTATACTATTGATTCTTGAGATACATTTCTTGGTATATGGTTTGTGGTACTTGGTATGGTTTTGATGTACATGGTTGATGTGCGTGGTTTGCACATGGTATGGTACTTTGTATGGTGTTTATTTACATGGTTGTTACGTGGTATGGTGTTGATATAAACAATTGATGTACATGGTTGGTACATGGTTGATTGTACATGATGTGGTACAAGTTGATGCATGGTTAGTGCATGGTACATGTTTGGTACATGGTATGGTACATGCACATATATTGTTATGGTATGTTGGTGATATTGGTGCATGATTGGTAGAGGTATGTGTTGTTTATGTTGAACATATGGTTTGTGATATTCTCTTGGTGATCTTGGCATAAGTTGCATGTGGATGAGAGTGGATTTGATTTCATGGATGAGACAATGATAGGTTAGACATGTGGATCTAAAAGTGACAGTGATAGTAACAGAGAGATAGAAATAGTGACAAATAAATAGGGACAATTTTGTGGTAATTGGTGATTTGCAGTGAAGGAATCTGAGGACATCCAGGTGTTGTAGTATAGACATGTCATTGATTTGTAGAGAAGCTTTGAAGAAGAATGGTGTAGGTTGTGACAGGAATTCAGTGAAATAATTGATAGTAACATGTTGTGATAGTGACAACTATAGGTTATTTGATTCAGTGACAGTCACATGTCATCTACATTTGGCACTTATACTTTAGGGCGACAGGACGAGGAAAGGAAAGAGGGTTGTATCCTCCTTCAGGTTGGATCCATAGAATCGGGGAGTTGGATATTCCTTTAGGTTGGAGAATGAGATTTAGGTGGTTGGATCCACCTTTCGGTTGGAGATGAAGAACTCGAGGGGTTGTAGCCTCCTTTTGGCTAGATTAAGAGATTCAAGGAGTTGTAGCTTCCTTTAGGTTGGAGCCTGAGAATAGGGTATTGGAGCCTCCTTCCACTTGTAGCTGGATAATGTTAGGGTCCTAACCCGCACATAGGTAGATCAATATATTTGGATGTAATAAAGGTCAATATTAATAGGGCCTTTCAATAAAATAGAATAAGGTGGATGTAAGAATACCTAATAGAAGCTTCTGCTTCTAGAAGGATATTCATCTAGATGCTTCTCTTGATAGACATATTTAGTATAAATAAGGGTCGAGGGTATGAAAACCCTATCTTGAAGATTATTGTAACAGAGCACTGCTCGACTGGAGGCTTCCCCCTCGAAGAGGCCTGTGAACATTGCTTTCTGAATCAAAGTGCTATTTATGTTGTTGTTCTTGTATCATTTTTGTGTTATTGTGGAGATTATGTTGGTTATATTACTTTTATTCTACCATTTCTAGCATTTTATTTATGTTCTGCATACTTTTTATATCTGGTATATTACAAGTGGTATCAGAGCACTTTCCTTGGCAGAAATTGTGGGAAATGTTTTTCAGGGTAGAGACATATTCCGGTGTCTTTAAGCCACAGAGATCTGTCATTATGCGCATAAAACCACGGTTGAGGGATTCATACATGCAGGAAATACAAGTGGCTCTTAAGCGCACATCTTGTTGGATCATGTTGTCATTGATTGGCTTGATTATTTAGGAGATTGTTGGATCATATGGCATTGATGTAGATGGTTTGGTTTGATTGATGTCAAGTAATTGATTGATATGATGCCCTTGATGAGAATGATATATATTCAAGTGGAAACCAATCGATGCAAAGATGAATCATTAGTGTCTTATCATGGTTGATAAGGTTCACAAATGGATGAACTCCAAAGTGGTCCCCTTATGGTGAAAGCCCTCACGGGAAGATGCTTTATGGAATGAGTTATCCTAGAAGAATGGTTGGAGGACCTATGCTTGTATGTGGAATAATGAAGTTGTTGGTGAAACTATTCTAGATGGATAGTGCTTGACATACCATTTCCGGTGATATGTGGAATGTCACATAACTCCTCACGATTTGAGAGTTATGCCTCTATCAAGTTGAAGGACCCCTATATGATGGCTTGAAGCCCCAAAAGGTCAAAGAAGTAAAAGTTTTTGAAAAGAAGAAATCATTATTTAAATGATAAAGTAAAGTGACAAAATCAATAAAGATTATTTAAATGATAAAATGAAGTGACAAAATCAAGAAGGAATATTTAAATGATAAAGTATTGGAGAACTTTCTATTCATGGAAAGTGGTTAACCCTAAAATAAGGAAAATAGGTTAAGTGACCTAGAAATGGTTTAAGTAACCTAAAAATGGGTTAAGTGACCTAAAATATGAAAGTATAAATAAGAAGCTAGGATCTCTTGTAAAATGCACATTTGGTGAGAATCCTTGTGGATCAATGGAGAGCTTCTTGTGAATATCTTGTGGAGTATTAATGGAGAGATTCTTGTGAGAGCATCCTATTGGTGTGGATATCTTGAGCATGATTGAATATCTATTCTGAGGAAGAGATCGAGAGGAGGATCTCATGGACACATCAAAGTTTTGACAATGTTAGAGATCTTGACGGAAAAAGTCTCGGATTCACAGAAAACCCTATTTTCTGATGCCCACACGGGCTGTCTGTGTATAGGGTGTGTGTACACATGGGATGGTTGTGTATAGGGTGAGTGTACACATGGGCTGACTGTGTACAGGGAGCGTGGACTGAATAACTTCATGGAGATTTTTGTTTGAGCTGGTGCCAAGCTCTTGGATGATGAAGCAGGGTCCATATCTGCATTCTACGGCCTCAGATCTATCACTAAGACACTGGTATGGTTACATTATTGTCTTGATAGATGCTATTGTTTGATATGTTGTGAATTCTTAGGGAATTCTTGGTATGGCTCAACATGGTTGATTTGGTGGATGGAGCGAGCAACACTCTTGTGATTCAATAGTGACATGATTGCTATAGTATACTAGTTATTTATACATGATTGAGATATCATTCATATTGATTTATTGTGGAGCATGAACAGGCTATTGGAGAGCTTGGATGTGTTGTGACTAGTTGTGGGTCAGTTTGGACAGTGGAAGAGAGAAGAGAAGGTGATTGCATGTTGCAGAGGATCTGAGCATGTGAAGCAAAGAAAAACCCTAGTTGCTCAAGAGCATACACTTGTTACATTATACACTGACCGCATTCACATGTGGGTTGTAGTGAGCCAGGGCACATGCACACATGGGATGCACTACTGACAGATCACGTACCTGTTGACAGATTGATATCTATTGAGGATTGTTGCCTCATCTCGGTTGGTGCTGAGAATGTAAGCTGAGTCTTGCATATAGAGCTAGTGCTCTTGTAGAGTTGTACTCTATTTAGTTGTTGCTGATAAAACCAAGGATTGTAGTCTGTAATAAAAAGAAATTTGTATATACATATTGTGTTCTTTGTGTCCATTATGATTATGACTTGTTGATGATATATTGCTGATATATGTTGTTGATATGTGCCTACATATAACTGGTTATAAATGATAGTAATGGGTAATGAATAAATGTTGAATGCTAATTGATCAATTTTGTGCAAGAGGGAAGTTTTGGGAAAAAGAGTCCCACACTCATTCACCCCCCCCCCCTCTAAGTGTGGTACGTGTGTCCAACAATTGGTATCAGAGCAGGCCTTCAATACAAGCCTTAACAAGCTTCAAGGAGATCCATAGACACACAAATGGATGGTGAAGTTCCAATACTTGATGAGGAAAACTATTCTACTTGGAGAATAGAGATGAGAGTGTATTTGAATACAATGGGAGCAACTATTTGGAAGGCAACCATCGGTGGATATGTTATGTTGAAGAACAAGTCAAAGTTTGCAGCTCAAAGGGAAGGAAATAAGAATGATGCATAGGCTCTCAAGAAAATTCTTAGTGGACTCTCAAGCCCTATCAAAGAGAGCATGGGACAATGCACTTCCGCCAAGGATCTATGGCTAAAGCTAGAGGAGACATATCAAAGCAAGGAAGAGAAAGAAGAAATTGAAGACCACTCCATCAAG